>JAPMOQ010016717.1:288285-375283 GCA_026543055.1 Argiope trifasciata
CTAAAACAGCAACAAAATATCGTTCGCCTCACCTCTAAAACAGCAACAAAATATCGTTCGCCTCACCCCTCACTGAAGGTTGAGTATTGTGGTGGAAGGTTTAGAAGCCAGATTACAGCCTCAAGATTCAGTGATAACTTTTCGTCTTGTGGTCATGCCATCTGGCTACGAACCCAAAGTTCCCGAGTTTGATACTACCTGTCTCCAATAGTCACAAGTACCATGACTTTTCTGTCCTCATATCTTCTGTAGACTTCCTTTTCTAGTTTGATGGGTTAGCAAAGATATCTTTATTTTGTAATAAGATTTTGGGCTAAAAGTAGATTTAACGAATCACCTTTTGAGTAATATTTGGACAAAGTTAGCTCTAACGAATAACGTTTTCTGGCCAATTAAAACCCTTGATTTTGAGGAAATAAAACGCCAACTGGCCGCTTTTACTCTAATAAGGATTCAAATAAAATTATCTCCTATCTCTATCAGAAAAAGATAGAGCCCTTTTGATTCAAACTGACTGAAAATATTACCAAAGTTTTTCATCAGAGAACGTGAAGCTCAATTGTCTTGAAGCATTAATAAATAAAGCTACGAAGCGCTGAATAATTATGAATATGGTTCTTGTTTAATTCCAAATAATCTATGTAAATTTTACTTTTAAAAATAAGTAACTTTTATACTGTGTAATCTAATTTCATTATCTGAACAAAGATTTCTCTTAGTAGTCGTAAAGCGTCAAACTCCTTGTTTCATTTTAACTAACAAACGTCAAGTTTCTTTTAACTTTGACGTCAAACTCCTTACGCAAAAAATTCCGTATTTTGAATCCCTGCCTGAGGGTGAAAAAGTCTTGAGGCCAAATACTAATTTTATTTATTTTTATTGAATTTAAATTCTATTTGTTCCCTTTTTAACTTGGTACTTATTCGAATTAAATTATATAGTTTCAAATGTGAATTATAAATCGCTCATGAAGAATTTTTGAAACTTTTTTTATACAAAATACGGAGAAAGTTCTTCGTCTTCTTATGAAAAGTTCGAGAAGAAAAAGATTTGCTCCACGTCGTTACTCTTTCAGGTATCAATAACGGCCCAGTCATCGCAGGCGTGGTCGGTGCGCAGAAGCCACAGTACGACATCTGGGGCAACACAGTCAATGTCGCCAGTCGAATGGACAGTTGCGGAGTCATGGGAAAGATACAGGTGAGTCCTTTCACTGTCTTAAATTCAAACAGCCAGGACAAGATCTGATTTGTTACAAAAACTACTTTTTTATATGCTTGAATGATTTCATGCGGTTTAAAGTTACAAACCAACTAACTAACTACCACTATAAATAATAGTATCTTCCCCCTATTCTTTTTTTTAAGTCCATGTGCATAACAGATTCACATTATTGGTAAATTTTAACATTTTCACTGCCACTATCCTCAACTGATGTCAGGACCATCTGTCTAATGAGACGACCCCTTCTTCTCTATCTTTTCACTGCAGAAGAGGTGGTGTCATCTGATAACATAGATGGTTTGATACTAGGAACGAAGACAATCGACTAGTCATCTTTCAGTTGGCAGTCAACATGTTGACACTGTCACTGCTCGCCTGATGTCAGGACCATCTGTCTAATGAGACGACCTCTTCTTCTCTATCTTTTCACAGCAGAAGAGGTGGTTTCCTCTGATAACATAGATGGTCTGATCCTAGGAAAGTAGACAATCGACTAGTCATCTTTCAGTTGGCAGTCAACATGTTGACACTGTCACTGATCGCCTGATGTCAGGACCATCTGTCTAATGAGACGACCCCTTCTTCTTTATATTTTCACTGCAGAAGAGGTGGTGTCATCTGATAACATAGATGGTCTGATCCTAGGAAAGAAGACAATCGACGAGTCATCTTTCAGTTGGCAGTCAACATGTTGACACTGTCACTGCTTGCCTGATGTTAAGACCATCTCTCTAATTAGATGATTCCTATCTTTCCACTACAGTATAAATCAATTCTCAAAAAATTCGAACAAATCACCTCTTTCTTTCTGCTTTTACCTCTAACTCGAGTTATGAGGGAGAGGGCGGGTTGTTGCCGCGTCTGCTGTTGCAAAGTCTCTCTCTCAGTGTCTGTCCGTCTTTGCAGGTGACCGAGGACACGGCCAAGATCCTGATGGAGCACAATTACGACTGCGAATGCAGGGGAACCATCTACGTGAAGGGCAAAGGGAACCTCACCACCTACTTTGTCAGAACGCAGTTCGACAAATCCTCCGACTGCTGATTGGAACACCCCTCGTCGCCGGGACACCTCGACCCTTTCACGCACTCGGCTCAAACGATTGGAGGGTGTAGCTCCTGGTGACAGCGGTTAAGAGACTGGATGCAAAAAAAGGTCCTGAACTGTGTTTTTAATCTTCTGGAAGATATCAGCCATGGACCAGATAATGTGAACGATTGGCGATTAGAAAAATGGAATTGTGACATTGTCTTCTGCATAAAGTCCTTTTTTCTTTTTGCAACATTTAAAGTATAGATTCCCAACCTTTTTAAAACTAGTGCCCCCTTTTCTAGTGAATATTTCAATACCATCCCCCCCCCCCCCGACTCCAGAGAAATAAGAGCATGGTGAAGACAAGAATTAAATTTTAAAAATACTATTAGATAGAATAATGTTAGAATTGAAACGCTACTAAATTTCTTTTTTGTTTAAAAAGTTTTAGTTTACCTGTCATAAGGACAGACAGGGGTTTTGATGATACGAATGAATTCATAACAAACTATTGCTTTCTAAATAAATAAATTGACAGTTTCCGATATCCATCAAAACGCTTACTTAATTATATTAAAAAGTATTTTTATTAAAATTTACAGACATCGAATTTCAAACTGAACTAGTGAGAATACTAAATTCGATGCATTTTATGGATCTCGTTAATATCCGGCTCGATTTCACTTAAAAACAATCGCATATCGCCGCGTTCAATAACATGGAGCCGATTTGCTACAGCAATAAATCCACGTTCTTCTAAATATAATGATGGGAATGCTATCAGAAGACGTTAAACAATCGACCCTAATCCTGAATGCAGTTGCGAAATAGACTTCTGCAGCCAAAATTCTTGGTCGCCATTCTTGAATTTAATATTTAGATCCAAATTTTTCGTCAGTTCTTCTTCTAACTGAGGTAATCCTGCCGTGTTGACATTGGAAAAAGGATCCAAAACCCAATCTGTTATGTCCATGTTTAGTGGAATTGCACCTTGACGTCTTCATACACTATATTTGGTTAATCTTCTGACGCCCCTCAGTGCCATATCAGCGCCCTCTAATTTTCTCAGGGTCTTTCACAGCCCCCCTGAAAACTTCTAACACCCACAAGGGGGCGTTATCGCCTACGGAGGAAACCTATGATTTAAAGGGTGTTATTCGTACATTCTCATGACAAAGAAAGCTAATCAGAAACACTGATTCAAAATAATTCAGCGGTCAAGAAAGCTCAAGCTCAAAATTCAAGCTCAAAAAACATTTAGAACTTTATCACTGTTCAGTTCGTGAAAAAAACTGAGAAAAATTAATAAATAAATAAATGCTTTGCTTATTTTTAGAACTGTTGCATTTTTAAGTGATATATGATTTATAATTTTGAGAAATAGATCTGTCTTAGAAAGAACCATTACTTCCAAATTCGGAAAACCATGCAGTTATTTTATCTGTTTAAGCTTATGATCGATTAGACACAGGCTTTAAAAAAATGGCTCAATTTCAAATCTATCCTGAAATTTAAAATTCTTTATTTATAAATGTAACTTTTTTTCTAATTTATAAATTTTTTCTTGCTTGTTAGGTAGAAAAATTCAAATTAAAATAATTTTGATTCGCCCACTTTTTTATTAAGAACAAAGGACACCATATTTAAAAGATTAAAGAGTGACAATATTAAAACTCAGTAAAAACTAAATTATAATTTCATTTAAGAACAGGCAAGTAAGAATGTTATTTCAAGGATAATTTTCAAAATTTCTGTGATCCTTTATAACTATTAGGTTGTTCGGAAAGTAATTTCGTTTTTTCCCGACAGAGGATTTAATTGTATTTTTCGCACCCAATTTCATACTTAAACCGCAAAATCATTTTATGTTTTAAGAGCTGATATGGCAAGGCTTGAGTGTGAAAAAGTGCAGCTGATTCTTCGCAGTAGTTTTTGGATGGTGCCCTTTTAAATATGGAGAGCAATAAACAGCATTTTCGTCATTTTTTTCTTTTTTGCTATATAAAAGGTAAAAATGCTGTCAAGCCAGAAATAAATTAGCCAATATGTGTGGAGAAGATGTGTTAACAGTACATCAGTACCAGAACTGATTTGCAAAATTTTTCCTTCAAATGAGGAGGCCAAAAACCACCTCGATCAGTTTTTTTTACAGCAAAGACCAAAACTTTTATGAGCGTGTAATCATGTTACTACCAAAAATATGGCAAAAGGTATTAGACCAAAATGGCAATTTTATAATTTAATAAATAATTTATTCGTTAAACAAAAATTTCTTTTCATTTTGACAAAAAAAAAAACGAAATGACTTTCCGAACAACCCAATATATTAACCTTTAGTTATAACACTGCCATAAAGACACTTGGTTGCATACAAACTTTTGGCTTAAAATGCATGCGATGTCATTATGCTTGATCAAACAGTGTAGTAACCAGGTCACTGAAATTGCAACTTGATGGCTAATCAAAATAACTGCTTGCCTTTTAAGAAATTTGTAAACCTTCCAGCGGGCGCGGCCGTCATACCGACATGAAAGGTCGCGCGTATTTCCCGCATACGCAATAGTAAATTGTAAATTTTCAATACGGGAACTATTAAAATTATACTGTAAATAGCTTAGGATCTCTACAATCATTTTAAACATTTTTTTACTTAAAAAAGAAGCAAAAACGATATCAACATAGATTGCAATAACAATATAAAATGACCACAGATGAACTGAATGGATTTAAAAATAATATAAATGAAATGGCCGATATTTTGACAGAACAATTTGCATATAAAATACAGAAGTGCAAAAATACAAAATTTATGTATAAAAAGGAAAAAAATAATTGAAAGTTAGATATGAAAAAGAAGAAAATAGTTTCATTGTTATTTCATTGCAGCGTTGCCATTTGAGCAAATATGTTTAGTGTGCCCGAAACATATAAATTTCTGTCAAATCTCACAAATCAACCTCGTGATTCTTGTCCGCTTTTCTTTTTGGCAGGGTTTTTTCGCTGACTTCTCATCTTCCAATTGAATGCCTAGTTCGGCTTTTCTCTTTAGCACCTTTCATTTTAACTTCTTTTTTAGATATTAGGGACTTTTTTTCAACATTTTCCTTCGCAAGTGCATTTTCCAGCTGTTCATCTGTCTAAAACAATACGGATTTATTTTTAAAATCATGCAAAATCAAATGTGTCAAAAACTGACATGAACGGTCGCGTGTATCTCTCAAATACAAATATCTGATCGGCAGAGACCTATCAACGCTACAAACTTACGACGACAACTGGAAGTAGGTCAAAGGGAGGGGAACAAATTGCCAAAGACAGGAGTTCCAAAATCTAAAGGTATAAAACGAAATTCATCCCTAGTGTATCTCTCCCATACGCGCGCCCGCTGGAAGGTTAATAATTTAAAGTATGAGTTACAGTTGCTCCTCTGTATAGGCTACATCCTAAGTGTTTTTTACTCCTTATTGAAAACAGTGTTCAACCGTGTGTTTGAGCTCGCTCTCTTTTTCACCGTAAAAAACAACTTTTCCAACTTTACTAGCAAAAGTTTCAGTCATAGCAGTGTGAATGCGAAATCAAAGTGTAAATAACAACGACTGAGAATAATTTGCAGCATCTGGAGTAGTTGAGAATCCAAGAGGGAAAAAAACACATTTCTCTATTTCACTTAGAAAAAAAAACATTTTCTACACATAGAACTCCATTTTCATCGTCATTACCATCACTGTAATATTATTGTATTTAATGATAGCACTTGTCATTTTTTAGGAAACGTCATTTCATAATATAAAACAAAAACAAAGTTTCTTTTTCAAGTTTCTGAGATAAATTATATAGTTTGCAATCATTTTTTTTTTCAAACACAACTCTACGTGTATGCATTTTACACGAAAATTGCCTGTCACTCAGTAGCTACTTAACCGATATTTCCACTTCTGCATTTTAAGAGTAATCAAAAACATATCGCAGAGATGTTCTAAATGTGTTCAGTGTATAGAATGCGGTGTTTAAAATTTGTTTTCAAAATATTTTTTGGTCATTCGAAAGGATTTCACATGGTAAAAATTTGAGGATCTTTTCTATGGCAAAGTAATAAATATTAAAAAAAGTAATTTGTCAGTCGCATTCCTTTTTCAAAATTATTTTTGATAGAGTACATAAAAGTAGCATAGACAAATAAAAATGTGTACTTAAAATAATGGCAGTGATAAAGAAAATACACAAAGACAATCAGTCTGTTGTAATAAATTGTTAATAATTATTACAAAAATTGTATTTTGAAAGAAACAAAATTTGTACTCAAAGTTTTCGTCTTTTAGAATGTTACAATGGATTTCTTTTTCTTTTTTTTTAATTTTTAGACGAAGCAGCATTTAAATCATCATCGGTTTAAAATATTCATGTTTGAAGGCTTTTTAAATGACCAAAATATTAACTGTCATTTATTTTAATGATATTAAAATATTCGCTTAAAGAAAAATGTTCATTACTTTTGCCCTAAAATATGGCCTTCTCATTGAATCAATAAACGTTGATTGAACTTTACCCAAGAGGCAATTGAAAAACTTCTAGTACTCTAACCTAATGTGGTCACTTTTTGTGCTTAAATGTTAATGTCTCGACAAATTTTATTAAATTCGAATTATAGGACGACCTGGTGAATGTGCAAAAAATTTTATGTAGGTTTATTTTTCAAAAGTACTTTTATTTGCTCTATAAATATAAAATTTTAATACTTCAATTATAATAGTTTATCAGTATAAACCAATCAGTTAAAATTTAATAATTTATTAATTACTCATTTACTGAACATAAAATTATATTATTCATATAAAATATTAATTAAAAATAACTAAAATTGTAATTATAATTATAAATAATAATTTGTAATTAATATATAATCAGTAATATTTAATTACGATTTAATTTATAATTTTATATTATAATTAACATTAATAATTTTAATTATAATTAAAAATATTACTCATTAAGAGCATTCTTTCAACTTTTATTACATACCTGTATCTCAAGAATTTAAAAATTAACCACCGAGCAGTAATTAAAGCTTACATTTTTAATTAAAATGCAGATAAATACTTTAGAAAATTTGTATAAATGTAATCCTGTAATTAGTTTGAACTATCAATTTTGTTGACGAAACAATTCAAAGAACAATTTAGAACGCTGTTATATTATGATGATTAAAATAATGAGATTATGGCTTTTTCACTTATAAGAGTTTGAATTAGCTAAAAATTAAATTTTTAGGAATTTGGACACAACAAAGCTGAAAATATCATTTTAAGCGATTATAAATCAATCTCAAATTATTTCCTAAAAGTTTCGAAAAAGTAAGTTGATTGCAAAAAGTTTTTCATTAGACACGAAATTAATTATGCTTTTCTCAGCAGTCATTCTTCTATAATATTTCGAATTTCCACTCGAATCCACGATCTTGAAATAAACAATTCTGTATTGATTAAAACATTTTCAGTATATTTTAATTCAATGTATATTTTTGAATTATATTATTTAAGATATTAAATTTACTGTGAATTGTATAGAGCAGAGGTTCCCAACCTTTTTGAACTGGAGGCCCCCTTTTCTAGTGAAAATTTCAATACCGCCCCCCTCCCACTCCAGAGAAATAAGAGCAGGGTGAAAGTAAGAATTTAAAAAAAATCTGATAGAATATTGTTGGAATTGAAACGCTACTGAGTTTCTCTTTATTTAAAAATGTTTTAGCTTCCCTGTCATAAGGACAGACAGGGGTTTTGATGATACGAATGAATTCATAACAAACTATTGCTTTCTAAATAAATAAATTGACAGTTTCCGAGATCCATCAAAACGCTTACTTAATTATATTAAAAAGTATTTTTATTAAAACTTACAGACATTGAATTTCAAACTGAACTAGTGAGAAGGCTGAATTCGATGCATTTTAAGGAGCTAGCTAATATCAGGCTCGATTTCACTTAAAAACAATCGTGAGTCGCCGCGTTCAGCAATAGGCAGCCAATTTCTCTTTTTCGTTACCAATGTTGCCTCAGCACTCAATCCACGTTCTGCTAAATATGAAGAAGAAAATGCTTTTAGAAGTCGCTGAACAATCGACCCTAATCCTGAATGCAGTTGCGAAATACACTTCTGCAGCCAAAATTCTTGAATTTAATTTTTAGATCCTCATTTGTCGTCAGTTCTATGAGTTCTTCTAACTGAGATGATACTGCTGCGTTGACATTGGAAAAATGATCCAAAACCCAGTCTGGTATGTCCATGAAGTTATTGTACACTATATTTGGTTAATCCTCTAATGCCCCTTCGTGCCATATCAACGCCCCCTCATTTTCACTGGGTCTTTTACCTCCCCCCTGAAAGCTTCAAACGTCTACAAGGGGGCGTTATCGCCCACGTTGGGAATCTAGGGTATAGAGGAATAAAAATTCTGAAAGATTGTTCTAATTTTTTAATCAAAAAATGTTTGCAATAGATATTATTTATTAATTTATGTTTTAAAAAATGAAATCCATTGTATCTCAGTTAGAATTGGAAGAAAACTATCTGTAGCTCAAAATATTTCTTATTGAGTATAAATTAGAAATGAAGAAATTTGTTATGAAATATTTTTTTAAAAAATCTCAAAAGGAGTTTATTATCAACAAGTCAAACAAAGTATTATACATATAAATAGTTTTTAAAGTATATTTTAGACGATGTTTGAAATTTTTTAAAAAATGATTAGAAGTAATGTTTAGAGAGAGAAAAAAAAATTATGGGTAACTGAGATGTATTTTTTACAAGAATGATTATTACACACTAAATATGATTCAACTATTGCTGTAAATTGTTAATGTGATAGATACGCAAAACTCTTTATAGCAAATGCTTATCAAGAAATTTATATCGAAATTGTACTTGTATGAAAATTTAAAATAAAATGATGCATTTCTGTTATTTTAATACTAAACAAATGTTACTTTGAATAAATTTTAAAAAATTCATGTAATTTGTAATATGTTCCATTAGAAACTGATAATTGATAATAAATAATTGATAGAAGTAAATGTCAAATTTACTTTAAATTAACAAATTGTGTTTGAAAGTGTTTATTGAGTGTCTAAAAATGTAATAAAAATTTTTTTATAAATTTGTGTTCCATTCTTTCACAAAGATGGCACCTCGTATTGTTGGTTCAAATCATCACACATTGAAATTGATATTGGAAATGCCATTTGTCGGACATTTTTAGCCATTTTTTAACTTGATTACTGGAAGTGGAAAACACAAGAAGTTTCAAATATAAATAATGTTAAATATAAATGTTAAAACCAATTTGAAATTAAGTTTGGTATTTGGACAGTTTTCCGGGTTGAAAACCTTATTATTATTTTTTTTTTCTTGTTGTCATTTTCTGCGTTTACCATTGTAGTGTCTTGATCTCGACAGATCAAAGAATACTTAGAATTTTATGACACTTCTTTGTTTCATAGCCCTATATATATACAAAGAGCAACTCGTTCTTATCTTGATTAAATAGTTGCTATTTACACCACAACAGTCCAAGTGGAAGGGTTCTACTTGAAGATCAGTTCTCCATTAAACAGTAAACACAACCCCACTGGGAATTCACTTGTTGGTCAGTCAGTCATCAGTTCAGGCGGCGCTCCAAATCTACCGGACTCGTGGGCGTTCTCCAGCTGTCACCCAGAAACACCTCTCTCCTCTCCAAAACGCTCTGCTTATTTTATCTCAGCGAAAGTCTCCGCCTCCTCTTCTTCAGTCCTCTCTTCCGGCCAATCATATCCAGCAAAGGGTCATTTCCAAGGGCGGCAGTCTGTTGTCGGAAGGTAATGAAGGCCCGTCGAAAAATCTGGAACATGTGGTCCGCTTACAATAGGGAAATGCGGCATCCAGATGTTTGGATGTTCCATTGTCTCTGAAAGCGCTCTCACTGTCTTCTGGGCGAGGAATTTCCATGTGTGTTCTTTCAGCTACAGATGCCTCAGGTGCCGGAAGGAGAACATCTGCAACATCTAATTATCTCAATATGTCTAGCAAATACAAATGCAACACAGCAGGCAGAAATATTTTATCACTGAAGGGGAACGGGGCATGTAATACCATTTCCTGTTTGCTTAATTATAAAACAATATGTAAATAAAACGTACATAAATGAAATTAAATTTTGAATCTTGTTTGTTTGCTTTTTTTTACATTACTCATTAACATGTTCACGAACACATTTGCCGTGACAGAGAAGTGCCCCATCGTGTTTACCAACAGGAAATAAACAACAGGCGTGAGAGCCATCTATACTCATTCCGAACAAAATCTGCTTTCTTTGTACGTATATGAAGAGAAAAGTTACATATTTGAGGGTGGTGATTGTTATTTAAATGAAAAAGAAAGAACAAAATAAAGCCTCCAAATCACTTCCCAAAAAGTAATAAGAAGAAAGCCATAATGTAATGTTAACTCTCTATCCGGCAACTTTGAGAGGCAGAGAAGCCTCTATTATTTCGATTATCAGAGTTGTCACTGAAAGCACTTCTATAGAGACAACTAAACTGCAGCAATTCCTAAAAACGAAATTGGAACTTTTTCGGCGAACTTTGCAATTGTAGTGTTATAGCTCCATCGCATACTAAAAATCCTGTTATAATTCTGTAAATAATTTCAACTAATTAAAAGCTTAGTATTTTTTCAGATTAGCTCTCTTCTATGTTGATGAATGATGAATTTTAATATGTTGGTGAATTTTAATAGAAACTTGCATTAATGTCAATTTTATACGTTCGATATGACTTCATTTCGGCGTGAAAACAGCGATCGCAGGCGAGGTGAGTAATGCATGTTTATTATCATTACTCAAGTACTTTCGATTGCCACAAGAGTAATTCATAAACCATCCAATGCAAAGCGAATTTCACTCGTTGTCGGAATATGGTAAACAGAGTTTATCATTAAAGAAAAGAAATCTTTTTTTTTTCTCTATTTGAGTAGAAAATTTTCAGAAGAGATTTATCAATAATGGAAATTTTCTGTCGTTTTATTCAGAACGAAGCATACACCAATCATAAAATTTCAAATAAGGAGGAGCCTATAATATTCGCTGCTCGTGAAACAGTAGAATAATGGGGAAATTAAATTTTGAATTGATCAAAAAAATTATATAAGGAAGCATAAGCTCTCGTTAAGAATAAACAAAACATTATTTAAAAGGCTTCTTACTATCATGCTCTCAAAATCACCCTTGAGGCAGTTGTGTGACACTTTAATAAGCCAATAACAGCCAACACCATCGCCAAGTTGGTGACGATGAAACTTCAAAGTGCTGTAGGGTCGCCCCGTAAGAAACGCAACCAAAGCAAAGCCATCAGACTCACTTGACGCAACAATCACTGCCACAATTCTGTTAAATTGCTTGAAGTTATGATCACGTTCTAATTGGTGCATAAAATATTGTTTTTTATCCAAAATTTTTATTTATCCGTGAAGAATTATTATAAAAAAAGCAATATCATTCAATTAATTGAAATATATATTGAATCCATATTCTTAAAATATTCGAAAAAACAACACAATAAAGTAAGAATATTTTTTATGGGCATTAAACATTCATCAACTATTAAAAAAAATTAAAATAGATACTATTCTAACCTTCATTATATCTGATATTTTCGAAAACTTTCTACTTTGAAGACATTCACTCATTAGAAATGCAGGAATCAACGACTAGATTTCATGGACTTTCTCTAAGATTTTCGAAATATGATATCTTTCTCTAATTTGTTTCAAAAGTATAAATGGCTTTCGCACATAAATTTGGATATTTATTATCATGGGAATAAACTTTCCTTGTACTAACCAACATTTTTTGGTTTACGAATACTTTTTCTTTTAAATGATACGATTTTGGTGTAAATTCACCCTTGAGAAGTTTCACTTATTTGAAAACAGATGTAGCTGGTGCTGCCATCTAGAGAACAAAAATAATAAGATTTACTTTTGCATTATAGTTGCAAATATTATGAATTTTTAATACTAATAATTTTAATAATAATAGAATTTTTTAATAATAATAGAACTTTTTAATAATAATAGAGTGAATTTTTAGTAATCTGCATATTTTCCCTCATGTTCCTGAATGTTCTATACTTTATTTAAAAAAATGTTTTTTTTTAATTCATGGGGTTTATAGTTGAAAATAACATTCTTAAACAACGCTTTCATTGATTTATTGCACGCAGCCTTCAAATATTTTCTAAATAAGGCGATATTTATTTTTTATTGCACAATATATGATGCTTGTTAAATTATCCTCGGATTGAAAAGATGAATTAAAATATAGCTATAAAATGTACGGTGTATATTATTCGTTGATTCTTTTTTATGGTTAATTGAAACGAGTGCATAAATTTATCATTTTATGAAAAGATGTTTGAAAAGCATTTTTTCACTTTGAATACTCAAACATTCATTGCATTTGTTTCGGTTCAAAATAATTTTTGTATATCTTTTTAAAATCGTCTAATTCATTTAATCAAATTATCATTTCAAATTCATACAATCAAAACTAATGGGCAGATATTTTAAAATACCATAAATGCACACATACTTTTTAATTCATGGAAAATGGATTTCATTGATTGTATATTTTTTATAACTTAATCGTTGTTTAATAAAATAAACTCGGTTTTGCATCCCAAGTATTACTATTGCTATCAGTATCCTTTTTGTTAAACTAAAGCAATGAATGAAGTTAATGACCTTTTAACCGATTTCGAACATAGAGTACTCCATTTACATGTTACATACACATTTTTTAATATTGTGGTTGAAGAAAATTCTCAGATTACTTTGCAAAACATGATCGATAGATGGCGCTAGTACTAGCTTACTTTTTTTTTTTTTTTTTTGAGCTAGTATAATAATTACTCTATTAGTGTGAAGAATGCTTCATAGAATAATTCCTTATAACTGAAAGATGTATAAAATTTAGACAATAATTTTTTTAAGTACGTTCATAGACCAAAATAAAATAAAATATTATTCGGATCATTTAAATATTTTTGAAATTAAAACTAAAAACTCAATTTTATGATCAATCTAAGTCATTTTTGGTGAATAATTCTTGAAATATAATAGAAATTATTGTAATTATTTAATAGTACACATAATAATTCGCTTTTACTAATATTTATAAAAGTGTTTCTTTTCAGTAAAAAAAAAAGTTTTTACATCAGTTTAATCATTTCCACTTTAATTTAAAGTTGAAATTTAGCTTATAGATAATTAGAGATGTGTATAGTACATTACGGAATTAAGCATTTTATAACTACATGAGTGAATTATATGACGATCAAAATTAGAACTTTGAAAATATGTTGATGAAGTAGCTATTAAAAGGCAAGTTACATAAAGTAGATATTAATTGACAATGACAAATCACAAAAAGTAATTAATTGACAATAACAAGTCACATAAAGTATTTATTTGACAATGAAAAATCACATAAATTATTTAATTGACAATAACAAGTTACGTAAAGTATTTATTTGTCAATAACAAGTCACATAAAGTATTTAACTGACAATAATAAGTCACATAAAGTATTTAATTGACAATGGCGTTACATTCAGTAATTAATTCATAATTTTAAACAGCAGATTGGCTAACCGGCTGGTCGCCAAAGGCGGCTGGTTTTAAATAACAGTTGCTACATCAATCAAACTTCTAAATTAATCATTAAAACTGGCTGATCTATAAAAATAAAAGAATATCATTATGAAATTATTAAGAATATTATATTTGAGTTTCAGTCTTTTCTTTATTGGTTGATTAGAGTTTCATGGCCATAAAATAAATTTCTTACTTTATACTGCTATGTTTTCGAATATTTTTTTGAATATGGATCCAAGTTCTATTTTGATTAAAGAAACGATATTGCCTATTTTATAATAATTCCGCCTGGATAAATAAACCTTTTGAATAAAAAATAATAATTTAAGTACAAATTAGAACATGATCATAACTGCAAGCAATTCGATACAATTGTGGCTGTTCACTTTGCTATGGTTGCTTTTGCTGTAGGTAGATGGCGCCATGGCATTTGCTTGAAGGTTTATCGTCTTGGGTCAACAATTTGGCGATGGGTGACGGCTGGAATGGTGCCAATATGCAGGTTGAATTCCGCCAAGGATGGAACCTGCGATGTTTGGATCACTTAGCCATTCGACAAAAGCGATCGCTAGCGTCTCGCCGCTGTTACCTACTTATTGAGACGTCACCACGCAATTACACTTTCACTCCAGGCGGACGAGAATTCGGCGTTGAGACTGTAAGATGTACAGCCTATGCTCTGTATCTTTTCATGTGTTAAATGTTAGTTTAGTTCCGTTTTCTTCTTTTGAATCATAATAAATATATTTTGCATAAATGCTGGTCGTTTCCTTTCACCTTTCCTACACACACACACACACACACACGTGTATATATATATATATATATATATATATATGGAAAAAAATCCCAACACTAGGAAAGAGCTGTGCTAGATAAACGAAATTTGGTAGGTGTGTTTATACATCTGAAAGATGACGCCGATTCAAATTTCGAGCTACGCGCGTAAGTGTGGAGCTAGTAGCGACACTATGAACATGCAAATGAGGTTTGCTTTAAATAAGAGCTGTAAGGTTCGTGATCGTTATTTACAGTTGAGATTTGACGTAGTGGGTTAATGTTAGTCAAGGATGCCTCTGAGAAGACGAAGAAGCCATTATCAACAGCTCACTGAGTTTGAACGAGGTCGTGTTGTAGGGCTACGAGAAGGTGGGTTTTCTTTCCGCGATATTGCTGAAAGACTTGGCAGGAATGTATCCACTGTGCATGAGTATTGGCGGCAGTGGTCAAGGGAAGGTACTGCCTCAAGAAGACCAGGTTCCGGTTGGCCACGGGGTACTACTGAGAGGGAAGACCGTCGTATTCGGCGTACGGCGTATGCGTCTGCAGCTGAAATTCGAGCTGCAGTTGGCACCACAGTGACACAACGAACTGTTACAAATGCGTTACTTCAAGGACAGCTCCGAACCAGACGCCCTGTACAGTAAATTCCAAACCACTGCCGTTTGCGACGTGAGTGGTGTCAAGCTAGAGCTCATTGGAGGACGGAGTGGAGATCTGTTATGTTTTCTGATGATAGCCGGTTCTGCCTTCGTCGCAGTGATAGCCGTTTGTTAGTTAGAAGGAGGCCAGGTGAACGCCTGCTAGTGACCTGTCTGCGGCCTAGACACACATGGCCTTCTCCTGGAGTTATGGTATGGGGAGCAATTTCATCTGACGGCAGGAGAACTCTCTTGGTTATCCCAGGCCCCCTGACTGCAAATTTGTACGTCAATCTAGTGATACAACCTGTTGTGCTGCCATTCATGAACAGCATTGATGGGGGTGTTTCCCAACAGGATAACGCTCGTCCTCATACCGATGTTGTAACCCAACATTCTCTACAGAGTGTCGACATGTTGCATTGGCCTGCCAGATCACCAGATCTTTCTCCAATCGATTACGTATGGGACATCATTTTACGACAACTCCAGCGTCATCCCCAACCAGCATTAACCATCCCTGCATTGACCGCCCAAGTGCAACAGGCTTGGAACTCCATCCCACAAACTGATATCCGACACCTGTACGACACAATGCATGCACGTTTGCATGCTTGCATTCAAAATTCTGGTGGTTACACCGGTTACTAATGTACCAACATTTCCCATTTGAAATGGCTCTTCTCTCCAATGGCTCTACCTGTGATCTTGAAACTTTAATCAATTAAATATGTTACCTAGACAAATGTATTCACAAAATTTCATTACTGTACGATAACTTTTTCTTGGTGTTGGAATTTTTTTTCCATCAGTGTATATATATATATATATATATATATATATATATATATATACATACATTGAACAATTTGATGTCTATGTTCGAAAAACTATCAAACAACGACAAATTTAAAAAATGAAACCTAAGCTAAAAACGATACGTTTAAAAGTACGAGCACATGCGAAAAATATATAACATTAGTACAATTTAATAAGAAAAACGCACAACTAACGTTAAAGCAATTTATTTACATTGCATACCAGAAATAAAATAAAACAGCCAATCAAGTGAGGTCAAATCCATTTCATTTATGGATCGAGATGGAGATAGCTACAACAGTATTACATACATCATTTTTAAACTTACAACAGTATTACATACATCATTTTAAAACTTACAACAGTATTACATACATCATTTTAAAACTTACAACAGTATTACACACATCCTTTTTAAACTTACAACAGTATTACATGCATCCTTTTTAAACTTACAACAGTATTACATACATCCTTTTTAAACTTACAATAGTATTACATACGTCATTTTTAAACTTTTAGTTTCAATGAAAACACAGATGTCAACAATCACGCTCGAACTTTCAACTCCAGTGGACGTAAGGCCATGTCTGACTTTCCCTACACCAGTTGGGGTAATGCGATGCGATTAGAAATTTTTTATTTCCTTTATTCTGTTTTCTTTTAATGTGAAAGTGCTTCGGAATAAACTTGAAAGATCGATTCATTAACAACATTTGATCTTAAATACGTCAAACACAAAGAAAATAAACAGAATCTGTGGAAATTCTGCCAACCAATGTACTTATTGTTACATAACATATCAAAACGTTTGGTTAAAAAATGTAAAAGGACATAAAAATTTTAGGTATAAATATTTCTTATTTCACTATTTTAAATATTTATCAAAATATGTAATGCACAAAAATATTTTAAATGTGTAAATTTAAACTCTACACGGAGGTTTTTTTGGTTTTTTTTGCTACAATTTTCTTTAAATTTTATATGAATTGCTTCATTTTAATGTCTTGATTGTCATATTTTTCTCGTTAGAGTCATGTATCATTTTGAGTTATATTAATTAAGAAAAGATACTAAAATCAATAATCTCAGGATTTTTTAATTAAGAAAATAAACTGAAATCAATAATCGCAGGATTTTTTAATTAGAGGAAATTTATTTTATACCTAAATAGATAACTATAAAACGACAGAAAATGACCGTCAGTGTTTGAAAGAAATTGAAAAATGTGCGCAACACATTTCTGAAGAAAAGAAACAAGTTAAAAGAAAAATCAAGAAAGAAAACAACATTTTATTTTAGGTCGTGACTCTTTGAAAAAAATTAATTTTCTTCCTGCAGTCGATAATGTAATGATTTTTTTAGGTATTAATTAACTTGTATGTGAGGTTTCGAAAACCAGAAAGAAAATAATAGTGACACATCCTTAAAAGCGTTTCAAACATTTCGTGCCCATAAAAAAATGAATTGCAAAGCTCAGAAGTTGCCACTTTCACCTCTCATTTCCAGCAATGTGTAGAACTCTGGGCCTTTTATTAGGCCTCTGGGATTCCAACAAATTCTTGTTATCCCTTTTCAAGCAATCGGAATGTCAGAAAATTTCATTACTTTAAGGTATCCGACTATGGTCGAAGGAAAATATTTTAAAAATTGGATTTTTTGGAAACTATTTATTGTTTTTAGACGTATTGTCAATAATAAACACAATGAATACAAAAAAAATGTAAATTCATTATTGACACTTGTTTAATTTTCTTATTCTTAACTTGTATTTTCTTGTTTTATTTTATTCTTATTTAAATCCTTCGTAACTGTTCAATTTTCTTTTGCTATGTATCAAATACTTACCTCTATAAGCCCCGTGTGATTCTTTGTGGCTCACGAGGATTTCATAAATATTTCAATTAAAAATTAATTTTAGATTAAAAAATTCATCGCAATTTATATAGATTCTGGAAATTTTTCCTCTAAATTTCTTTAAACATTTGATCTATGAATGACTTCATTTCCTTCTGAAAAAGTTAGTTATGCATACTTGAAGAAAGGTTTATAGCTGTTTCAATTCATATTAAAATGTAAGCGACATATGAGATATTGAAACGTCTTATATGAATCCTTCATAACTTTTCTCATTTTCTTTTTGTTATGCGTTGAATACTTACTTCTCTAAGCCCCGTGCGATACTGTGTGGTGAGCGGGGATTTTATAAATGCTTCAATGATTTTTTTAAAGAAAGCAAGCAACAATCCAAGTTAAAGGTTGATATTTTGTAGCTATAATACACAAATGACATGCAAGTCATTCTCGGAGGTAAGAACTTTATGACAGATGATGCGAGAATGTTTGGGAGAGACCAACTCTGTGGTTTTTAAATTTTAGTCAAATTTTAGCGTTTTTTGCAGTAACCATCGAAAACATTGTAGTATTTTGCACCGTCTTAGTTTTCAAAAAAGTATCGTTTCAACTATATTGACGATTTTATGGAAAAAATGTATCTTTTATATTAATCCATTAGAAAAGAAACTATTTTAATCCCATTTTCTAACATTGAGAATTCCGAACGATTTTGAAACGAGTCACGAGACACAATAAATAGTTTCTTTCGTCACCATTCTGAAAGAACACCAAGCTTTACAATTCGAAAAGAATGCACAAATCTAATACAGAAAAATGAATGTTTGTCTGTTTATATTTTATTACAATTCAAGAGCTGGACTCAATAAGCTCACAAACCGTAATTTATTTTTAAATCAGATTAACATAAGGAAAAATAAAATAACAGAAAGACAATAAAAAGTACCATGGTAGGAATCGTTGCATTTTCTTAATTGTGAGTGCT
Source organism: Argiope trifasciata (assembly GCA_026543055.1). Lineage (NCBI taxonomy): Eukaryota > Metazoa > Arthropoda > Arachnida > Araneae > Araneidae > Argiope > Argiope trifasciata. The sequence goes on from JAPMOQ010016717.1 coordinate 307,306, forward strand.
GTTTTTTCTTTCAAAATTTCTTCCAGAATTTCTTTGATTCGTAAGTCCGTTTTATTTCCTATCATCATTTCAAAAAGGCGTGAATTTGGTGGATCTGTGCTGTTAATGATTCGTTGAACGTCTGGTACAAACTTGAACCACTTTGCAGGACCGTCTACAGACAGTTTTGCAAGCACTGGAATAAGAGTTTCATGCACTCCTGTGGTAATCTGTACATGTTAAGTTGAGTTTAGTTATATCAATGTCCCGTTTGAAAGCAACACGAGGGCTATTTTGGGCCGGACCTCGTCATTTTGAACCGTGGTCAGATGACGAGGACGACACCTGAGTTGGCACCTCCCTCTCCACACCAGCGGGAGGACATTTGACCTCACAAATTTGACGCTCAAGAGATCTTCTCAAACGACGGTTCTTCTGTGGAATCGAGTCTCGAACCTGAAACCCTAAGGTACCCAAGCCGAGACCTTACCACCAGGCCACCGCGGTCCCATCTGTGACAGGAAGGAATACCTTCGTCTTTGCAGTAGTCTTCGAATTCTTTAGAAATAAAAGCAGAACCTGTGTCGGAAATAATTCTCGTAGGATTTCGGAAGACTGCTTGCTGTATCTTGAGTTTCTGCAGTGCTTCTGCGGCTGATGTTGCTTTAACAAGATTGAACCAAACGGCGAATGCATCTACCACTGTAAATATGTGTTGCTTGTAGAAGGACAAGGAAATCGATATCAAAGGAGTATTGTCCTTCGGGATTGGATTCAAAAGACCTTTGCCTCTGTTCTAGAGGATGCTGTAACGATTTAGCTTCTTCCCGGTCTGATCATGATGGACAGGTGGAGAACCCTCCTTCTAAGAACGGACATCTGGGCCTTTAGAGGGAGTCCAGATAAAGGACCAACCGTGCACTCATCGTGTCAGCGACACAGATGTGCAGCCTGCTTTGTCTCCCGTTGTGAACATTCCACGAACATTCCTGCGGTCAACGGTAGACCAGTGAAGTTTTGCTGAACGACGCTTGGAGAATCGCCAGCCTGAATTCTTCAATGTGGAGGAGATGTGGAGTCCAAGGAAGAGAGAAAAGGCGAGGTTTTTGGAGAAAAAAGGAGAGCCGAGCGTTCCGAGGAATTCGGTGGATTCCTGGAGCTAACCCCGGTACCAGAGCCAGACTTTGATGGCTGGTTAGTGGTTCTCGTGAGTTCCTCCGAAAGATCTCGAGGAACTATTCTTGTGGTGTTAAAAATGGAACTTTTCATTTAACCTATATGATAAATAGCATTTTTTCTGTAAATTAAAGCTGTCAATAAAATAATTAATTTAAAACGCTACCCTTTATTTGATCGGACCTGATCGTTACGTTACAATGCCCTCAACACACTTCATTAGGACTTTTTCTATTTTGTGCTTTGCGCTCGATATATGAAAGTCTCTTTTCAGCAAATCTTCTTTCTTTCAAAATTTCTTCTTCTTTTGTTAATTTAACACCGATATTAAACGCCGCTCCTTTCTTCACAAGCCTGCAGGAAAGAAAAAAAAAAGAAAATTCTATATTGAACGAAAGAGAAAAGTCGTCTCTCATCTGAATAAATCATGCAAAAGCGCTCGTTCTTCCTGCAGAAGAATTGACCTTGAAGTAAGAGGAAACCATTTATTATCCACTTTTTACCCATTTGGATTCTTTCTTTGCTGGCTTCGAGAAGAGTATAGAAAAGTTGATTGGATTTTAAAGAAAGAAACACTTGATAAATCATTTGTTTGCGAGTAATCGGTTGATCGAGAGCCTTCAAGGGATTATTGACAAAACAGAGCGACTCGTCAACACTCATTCGGATCTATTCCTGCCGATTGAAACTGTTTTTTGTTTTGCATCGAAAGAGTTTCCAGTAGAAAATGAAGCAATTTTATTTGAATTCCGTAATAGATGACCGTTCATCAGGCTCATCTTATCCGTTGAGTTTGTTGGGCTTTCAGCTGATAGCGATAATAGTCAAAGGTCACTTCATAAATCATTCTGCTTTTTTTAATATCTACGAAGGGATTTACTCAAATGGTATCCGACTATGTTCGAAGGAAAAATTTTGAAAAATTCGATTTTTTAAAAACTATTTACGGCTTTTAGAGGTATTATCAATTATTAACACTAGAAATACAAAAACATTACTCGAGAATAAAATATATTTCGAGAAACAGGAAATTTTGTAGAACATTTTAGTGAAATTTAACCCAAACGGTGAACACTGTCCACAAAATGGTCATGCAGCCATCCTATTTTTCTTTGTACACAAGTGATAGAATGTAATGATGAATGAAATGAACCAAAATCTAAGAAAAAATTTGCGATGCAAAGAAGTCACGGGTAAAAATATACGTATATATGCATTTTTTCCATAAATTCACAGCTTTATTTTTCTAAAAGCATCTCTAAATGAAAAAGTCTTTCACCAACAATAAAACTTTTGGTTCATTTCATCACTCATATCATTTAAAACGCACGCTGAAGTTCTTATGTCAATACCTCTGTTAGTTTTGGGGATATCATGTCAATGGTGGATAATTTTTATGAAAATTAAAATGGAAGTTAAGGACAAATTTTAGCTGAAATTTAAAAAAAAATCTATTGTATAATAGGTTAGACCTTACTTTTTTAAGAAAAAAACAAACCATGTTTGAAAGAGAAAAGTCTAAACGACAAGAAATAACGTTGTTTTTTTTAAAAAATCGCCAATGGGATCGAATACCGGTGTTTTTAACGTAGTCGGATACCTTAAATATGAGTAGGGCTTTTAAGGTACTCGACTACTTTAAAAAAACTGGTTATCAAACACATTGTCGAATTTTTTTTATTATTATTATTCCTTGTAGTTCAGACATTTCTCTTTCCAAAACGGTTTATCTTTCCTACGAAAAGGAAAGCCTGACCTATCACCCGATATTACATTCGCGATTTTCAGATATACAGCCTCGTAACATATCTGCTAGACAAAAGTGACCACTGATGTCTAGTGGCTGTTACTGGCTTATTAAGATGTCACCACATATCAAATTTGATATGAAATTTTATGACTGCAAGAGCAGGTCTGTTTCATAAAACTGTTTCAATTGATTGGAAAAAATGCTTTTGAAGCCCAAATTTAATTTTCGGATGCCATTAACCGCAGGCCAGGGATTAATCACCAAAAGACTCGCCAAGAATGAATCGATAGATCCGGGAAACAAGCTAAACTCATGCCAAAGAATAATTTATATAAATAAAAATGAATGTTTGTCTGTGTGTCTCTATGTGCCTTCCTAAACCGTTCATCCGATGGCGATGAAACTGGGTCGGCTTATTGCTTACGCCAACGGGATGGTTAGAGACATTGCACAATTATCTAAAATTTTTAAAAAATCGAATCACAATTGGATTTTTTTACCAAGGATTCATCTCCAAATAACTAATATAAAGAAATAGGTTCTGTAGAACTGCTAAATCCAAGTCAATGGTTAGTATTTTTAAAATAATTTGAATCTCAACCGCATCTATTTGCCAAGGATTCATCGCCAAATAACTCGTCGAGGAGACAATAGATTCTGTAGAAAACCTAAATCCAAGTGAAAGGTCGATAGTTTGTAGGTATAGTACGTAAATGTCACGCAAGTCATTCTCAGAGGTAACCAATTTATCACGGATGATGCGAGGAAGTTGGGGGAGAGCAACAATGGGTTTTTTAATTTGAATTAAATTTTGGGGGTTTTCTCCGTAACTGCAAAAAATATTGTAGTATTTTGCACCATAATAATTTTTAAAAATTATCTTTTCAACTATATTGACGATTTTATGGTATAAATATCTTTTCTATGTTTAATGAATTTTGAAAGAAAATATTTTAATCCCATTTTCTAAAATTAAATCTGAGAATCCTGAACGAATATGAAACGAATCACGAGACAGGACAAATAGTTTCTTTCCTTACCTTTCTGAAAAAAACCAAGCGTTACAATTCTAAAAGAATGCACAAATCTAATACGTAGAAAAGAATATTTCCTGATAGAGTGGAATAATAAAAATAGAATAAATCTTATTTACGCTACGCCTTTATATTCCTTTCAATTTCAATGAATGAAATCACTGCCGACAAGAAAACAAATATCCTTCTCAATGAAACAAGAGAACTGTTTCAAATTCCAAGCGATATTTCCAAGATTATTTCTTCTGCGGCACCGCGTACCAGCAAGTCAAGATTGTCAATAATGATTTGGGTACAATATGCTGATGGTACCAGGTCATCTCAAACCCTGAAGGTTTGGTTTGGTTTGGTTTGGTTATATTAACGTCCCGTTTTAAAGCAACACGAGGGCTATTTTGGGACAGACCTCGTCATTTTGAGCCAAGGTCAGATGACGAGGACGACACCTGAGCTGGCACCCCCTCTCCACACCAGCGGGAGGACGTTTGGCCTGACAGATTGAACGTGCAAGAGGCCTACTCACACGACGGCTCTTCGGTGGAATCGAGTCTCGAACCTGAAACCCTCCGGTTCCGAAGCCGAGACTTTACCACCATGCCATCGCGGCCCTCAAACCCTGAAGGATATAATGTCAAAGATGGATAGTTTCATTCCAACTGCAGAGAGTGCAGGTGGGGAGAAAGAATGCTACTGACTACCCCGAAAGGAATTTTAGCTTGACTGTTCGGTCCATGTGAGGTTGGTCCATACTCATTCGGCAGTCGACTCCAACACATCCGTTCGATTCTGCTACGTTCAGTGGTGGCAGGGTGGTCGATTTTGCACAAGAAGAAGAAGGCTAGTCACTTATAAATAAATCGTTGAATATTTGTGTGTTCGTATTTTATGTACCGTTCATCCTATTTCGATAAAACATTGGCAATTGATTGCAATTAATGTTATTTTTCTTTCGCCATCCGCAACGCATTCTCCGACTTACTTCTGGTCAACAATGTTTAGTGGGAGAGAGGTGTAATATTAAACTTTTTTTGGAGCGTGTGCGAGAAATTTTTGAAGGGAGTTTGTTCTGTGTTCGTCGGAATCAATGTTTGGCTGCGTTGCGGGCTGTTGACCCGCTTGTTTGCATTGAGATAAGATGCGACCTGAGGCAAGCGGCTTCTGAAATTAGCTTTCCCAGAGATAATAAACGAAACAGTTTCGCCCGAATTATTGCCAAATGTGTAAATAAAATACCTAACTTTTCATCGAGGAAGAAAGAACAAAATAAATAATTGACAGAAGATTCGAATCTCTTTTATAAAAAAGTGATTACTTTTTAATATTCGATTTGCCAGTCTTTAAACCGTTTTCTAAAATTGCTCTTAGTTATAAAAAGATAATCTTCCAACTCGCGGAATAAATAAATAATAAATGTTTTTAATATTGTCCCAAAATGTGCGTGAGCATAAGCAGTGTAACAAAAATAATGATATATAAAATATTTTATGAAACCTTTCTCGCTATACATATTAGATATTGCCCGTGACTCTGTTCGCGTGGAAATTTTGATGTATGTGGGCGAAAAACGATCAAATAACGACAAATAAAAATAATTAATCAAACCTAACCTAAAAACGATACATTTAAAAGTATAAGCGAAAAAATGTATAGCATAAATCTGGTTGAATAAGAAAAACACACAACTAATGTAGAAACAATTTTTTTTATGTTGTATACCCTAAATAAAACAAAACAGCAAATCAAGTCTGGTTTTATTTATGGATCGAGATGGAGAAGGCTACAACAGTATTATGCACATCATTTTAAAACTTTTCATCTAAATGGAAATACAGTTGTCAACACTCGAACGTTCAACGCCCGTACGTACATGTCTGACTTTCCTACACCAGTTGGAGTAATGCGACGTCGATTAGACATTTTTTATTTCCTTTATTCTGTTTTCTTTTCATTTAAGAGTAATTCAGAAGTAATCCCCCCCAAAAAAAGATTCATTCACAACATTTGGTTTTAAATTCATCAAACACTAAAAAAATAAACATAATCGTTTGAAATAATCGGTCGAAATTCTGCTAACCTTAACCTCAACTCTATTGGGGAAAAAAACCGGAGCCTTACTCGTCTTTAGCAGTATTTAGTCTCATCTTTTGCGGCTCGAAAGTGAGTTTTGAATGAATAAAAAAATGGACCACTCCATGAACCGGAATAAAAAGTAGCCTCTGCTCTGTTCCCGACTTCCGCTCAGCCGTTCTGGCGGCGTGATGGAGTCACAAACATCCGTCCATCAAACTTTCACATTTATGATATTAGTATAGATTGGACTCAAAACTGTTGGATAAGTGTAAGAAATGATTCTAGATCATCTTGCGCAAAGTGTGATGCATTGAAATAGCGATTAGGAAGTGCCTAGCGATAACCATCGCTGTCCTTTGATTGATCCCCCCCCTCCCCAATTGATTGCTGAACAAACCTCCTGTCACTGATAACCTGGGCGCCGTGAGACGCGTTATCGCACTTGTAGTAGATTTCGATAGTCCCGAAATCAAATATGTTTGAAGAAAAAGTTTCGAAATGTTTATGAAAATATCTGTCCGTTGTTTTAGGGAAATTGTCACACACGCAGAACCTCCTTTGAAATCTAAGTAATAACTATCCATACTGATATTATAAACTAGCCGCCTTTGGCAACCAACCATGTTCTAAAATGTTCAAAAAATTATTGCATTAATGATACAGATATTGCAAACGATTATAGACATATGCCATTAAGTCGGGATTTCAATGCATATCCAGTCTAAATTCAATCAGGATTACAGTAAATAAAGAAGATTTGTTGAATTAATTATTTAGATATTGAAAACGATCATAGAATCCTTTGCTTTGAGTTTATTTTTTTTAGAAATTATCACATTTTATATTTTAACCAGTCACGTGCTGAAAGTTGCATTTCTTTAGATTTGATTTGTGATGATAGTTTTTTTTTTTTAATTTGAACTTCCGTCATTATTTTCTTTTATTTTATCCAGCCACGTGCTCAAAAAAAACATGGTTAAAATATTTCTTTTAAAAAATTCGTTAAAAATAGAAGCTTGAGTTATACATTAAAACACCGATACCATTAGAAAGGTAATTTTTTTTATCTTTAAATTGATGTAAAAATCATGTTTGTGCGATTATATTTTCGGAAGTTATAGAGGAAAAACGTCGAAATTTCCCTTAAATTTTCATTAATTCAAATTCTAATTAAAAATTCGGAAAAAGGGTCCAGAGGTGCACATGAACCAAATTTGGTGGCTGTAGGTCCAACAGTCTGGCCTGTAGAGCGCTAACACACACACATTGAGCTTTATTTTAAGTATAGATGTGAAAGTTTGGATGGGTGTTTGTGACTCCATCACGCCAGAACGGCTGAACGGAACGGGAAGAAATTGAGCTCAGGGACAGATTAGAGTCCAGGCGCATGTAAATGTCATGGGTCAAATATCCTCCTGTTGGAGCATTACTGAAGTCTGGCGAAAAAGTACCGCCTCGTATGTCGTCCTCTTCATTTAGCCGAATCCGAAATTATGAAGTTCGTCTCAAATTGTACATAGTATTTATTGCTTTCAAATGGGCCAACAATATAACTAAGCCAACTTAAACTGTCAGTAATATTCTGTATCTAGTTTTAGACGAACTCTGAATTTGAGAATTTTCTTTGCAGTTGAGCATTAACATGTAATGAGGAAATGAAATTTGGCATATAATTTTATCTCTAAAACTAAAAATATGTACAATTTTCAACTTAATTCGTCAGCCTGTTGTTTATCTATATCTATTCACATGCTAAATAGTCGTAATTCAGTTCGTATCACATCAGTCAAAAAAAAATTATGTTTAAAGTCAGAGAAAAAAATTATGTTTAAATTGCGGATTTGACTTTTTCCAGTGAGTATATTGAAACGAAACATAAAACTGCCTATATTCTAGAACCATCATTAAAAGGTAAAAATTCCAGCGTTTTCGTTTTTTCCCAATAATCTACCACACGTAATTTTTAAAAATTAACATTTTTTGGCCTGTAAATTCAAGAAATTTTAATCAATGACTCAATCCAATAATGCTTTTAAATTTGTTTCATCATTTGACACCATATTTTTGAAAAATAATCGGTAATTTTAATTCAAAAAATGTTATCCGTATGATTCATTTTTGGTTTAGAAAATAGAAGGTATACAATTACAATATAAACAGTGAAACCTGATCATGCCAGTTCTAAGGGTGCGCCAGAGAAACTTACTTATTTGAAATAAAAACAAACGTACTTCAGTTATTGTTTTAATTCTTTTTTTATTTGGGAATACAATATCCCATTTTTTTTCATGCAGTTTTAAAAATGACATCGGTTAAATGACGACCCCCCTTTCAGCATACACTGATTAAGTCGATTTTTGAAGTTCGTGTCCACTCTTTGCAGCATATCAATCTGTATGTTGGCAATGCCGTGGCGAGTGTTGTACTTGAAGTGAGCTAGGGTCCGTGGTCAATTGACATAAAACCAGGGATTTCAAAGTGAGCCTCGTCACTGAAAAAAACAACCGCGTCGTCAGGCAAGTTGTCAAGCAGCATTTCACATGCATTTTGACGGGCAACAAAATCGCGTTCAGTTCATTCTTGCACAACAGCCAATTTATAGGGATGAAATGGAAGGCCTGGACGCAGAATTCGTCGAACAGTGGTGACAGATATTCCCAGAGCAGCTACGTGTTTGTTAGCCGACCGCAGAACTGGCTGCCTCACTCTTTCGATATTTCCCGGAGTTCTGGTGGTCCTTTGATGTCCATTTCTGGGTTTAGCGACACTCCCGAAATGAGTTAACCCACGACAGAATCAAATTGAGGCCAGGAACATGTCTGTGAGAAGGAATTTCAAAGTGAGCGCAGAAGGCACGTTGCGTAGCAGCAAGTGAGCGACGGTTAGAAAAGGAGCTCTCGACGGCAAAGGCCTCTGTTTTCTAAACCACAGCATGATGGTAACTAACTAGAAACAGAAATAAACTTGGGGATTTTACCCTCTAGTAGCACCTCATATCACCCCTCTATCTACCCAACTCACCGCTTGGGAATTTTTTCAAATAAGTGAGTTTCTCTGGCGCACCCTGTATAAATATTATTTACCTGTATTCAATATTTTTATTATTATTATTATCTTTTTAATGTAATTAGTCTTTGGCATCCACAAATATGATAAAAGCCCGATAATCCTAATTATGTAAAAAGAAAAATAGTGATCATTCTATTGGAAGAGAAAAAACTATCAGTCCATTTTTTCAAAGAAGTAAGTTTCTCTGGCGCACCCTGCATAAATGGAAATTTTTTTTTTAATAGAATTCTCTATTAATCCTAAAATGATAAAACCGAAGGCAACTGTAATCTAATAATAACAAAACTACCAAATGAAAGAATCACCCGAGAAAACATGAAATTAATTTGAATCAACTTTTTTTTATTCATGAAAGGAATGCTAAAAATATACCTTTTCTTAATGCAAATGATATATGATTTAAATTTTCTACATTGAGAAATAACGATTAAGATGAATCCATTTCTCAGTAATTTATATCGATATGAAACGCCAGAGATCACGAGGTAACTTATGAGAGGCAAAAATCTATTGAAGGTATTACTATGGATCACTAACTTGTAATAATGCCTGGAAATGGATTGCTCTTCCGGAATTATCTCGTTCGAACAGCTTTCATTCGTAGCTCTTTGCAATTACTATTTTACTTCTTTTATCTATTTCCCGAGAAATGATGTTAATTCGAGTCTTCATCACGCAAAGCATTGCATTCAGAAGGAATATGGATTAATATTGATTGAATTCTTCTAAATTGTTGCGTCAGTGCACTCTTGCGTAAGAAAGGCGATATCTTCGATATATTTTTGGTCCCTACGATATATTTTGGCCTTGTTCGATTAGGTTTATACAATCAGAAATAAGAGAATGAGCTATTCAATCGAGCAGAACTTTTATTTAAAGGAAAAAAAAATTTAAAATAGAGAGATGAAAAGTCAGCTGATAATTCATTCGATAACTAAACGGTTCAAGTGTTAGAAAAAAAATTTGATTTTTCTTTGCATTTTTTTATGAAACTTCTTTAATAATGAGTATCTTTTAAAAAAAACTGTTGATTAAATTGAGGATTTTAGCTTTTGAAATTTACCAATCTGATATTATTAGCCGAAACACTGCATAGCAAAATCACCATACTTCGAGTACGAGGATGAAAAGTTGTCGAAGTAAAACCTCAGCTGTCTCACTGATGCAATAATGCTGTGGCTGATTAATGGTCAGCTTGTCAAAAATTGGCGACATTTAATGAAACGTAACTAAAACTAAAACAAATAAAACCAGACTGTTTTGGCTGAATTGTGTACGAGGCTTGTCAATGAAAAAATTAATGAATTCTCAACGAAATCAATTCTTAGTTTTCTTTACCTTACAAATTCTCGATACAGTTTAATTATTAAATCATAAAATTATTTTTAACTTAACAATTCTATGTTTCAAAATGTATAAAAATCAATACTGACAAATAAATTGTGTTATTTATTACCAAATATCTGTCCCATCTGCTAAAGATCTACCAAAACAATTTAAAGTACAGAATTTTGTTTAAAAACACACACAAAATAACTTTTACGAATTTACATTTAATTAACACAATTTCTGATATTTATTTACTAGAATTTAGATTGATATCATTTACTAGAATTTAGCAATCAGAATGTTCAGCGATTCAAAGAGCCAAATACCTGAATCCAAATCATCCCGATCTTATCGTGAATGAAAGCTCAAGATTTCATTCAGATCTATCCTCATGAATCAGATATCGATTATCTGTAGCGCGCATCCAAAAATAGTTTCCAGGAAAAGTTTAGAATAATGATTGTAATACTATAAAAAATCAATAATTCCTATAATAGCGAAAAAAAAATGTAACATATTTTCTTATTTCTCACACACCTAGCTTGTTTTTTAAATTAAAACTTTTTGCGAATTTTAATAGTACGAACAATCTTAACCTCTGGAAATATTTTTCATACAATTAAAATTCTCAAAATGTTTTAATAGTCAAGAATGTGTGTATATATATATATATATATATACATACTATGAGCTCGACTTACGTTAATTAACACAATTTGTGATATTATGGTGCAGAAAATTCAAAGAAACACTTCTAGAATTTAAAATGCTCGACGATTCAAAGAGCCAAATACCTGAATCCAAATCATCCCGATCTTATCGTGAATGAAAGCTCACGATTTCATTCAGATCTATCCTCATGAATCAGATATCGATTATCTGTAGCGCGCGTCCAAAAATAGTTTCCTCGTGGAACCTAACAGAATGATCAGGTGAACACAGATATCGAAAAAGAGTCGCCTTGGCGCCACCGAGTTGGCGAAACCGGCTCTCGCCAACCCGAAGACGAAACAGCGGAGGTAAAAAGACATCTCTTCAGTTCGTGACCTTGGTCCGAGTGAGGAAGGAAAAAGTTTATTTGGGGGTCCGTTCCTGCCGTTGGCGGCTTGACCCGTGCTTTCGCTTCTTTCCACCATGAGGTAAGTTGTTCTTTTTTGCATCAACCGAGTGTCTGAATCGGTGCCCCCCCCCCCTTGACACTTGTCGGAATAGTGTGTATCTAGTTTCTGAAACCCCCTCAGTGCACGTGACATGCCCCTCGGGTTGTTTATGTTGGAGGTGATGCTGAATCAGGAAAAAAAAAGAGCGTTCTTTTCACTTTCGCATTGCATAGCGGAGTTCGGTTTTGTTTGATCGGGTGCTTTGAATCCTGATTGCTTCATTTACTAATTAATTTTGTTACAGAAGATGTATATAGAAAGAGAAATATTTCATTAAGAACAGAAAAAAAAGCCTTTCATTCTCGTAGTTTTAATCAATTTTGAATTTTATTAAACCAATGAAATTCAAATCACTTTTTTCTAATCAATGCTCAAATCCACACGTGTTCTGTCAGCGGTCTCGTGTCTGGTTCACTGCCCGACGAATTTGAATCCATCTTGTGGAATAAGATTGTGTAATGTTGTACAGTAATAATACTGTGGAATAAGTATCTATAGAATAAGTACGTTGTAGAATAAGACTGTGCAACACTGTGAAAAGAAAGGACTGACCTTTCAGCTAAAATTTGTCTTAAATTTCCTCAAAACTTTCATTTTCATAAAAAGTCGTTAACAGGTATTTGCATAAACAGTTCAGCGTGTGTTTTAAATAATAGGGGCAATGAAAGGAAGTTTTATCGTTGGGGAAATGCTTTTTCATCTATAAGGGTTTTAGAAAATTTAAGTTTATAGAATAAATGTACACATGTAACATGTATGTAAACCTATGTACAAAGAAAAAATAGGATTGTTGCATTACCATTTTGTGCAAAGTGTTCACCGTTTTGGTTCAATTTCATTAAAATTTGCTCACGTTTTCCCATTTCTCAAAATATATTATATTTCAAATAAGTTTTTTGTATTTATAGTGTTTATTATTGACAATCAATCTAAAAACGGTAATTTTAAATAGTTTTTTTTTAAATTGCAGTTTTTCAAAACTACCTTAAAAAGAAAATGATTCTTGTTTAGACTTTTCATTTTTACAAACAAAATTTGATTTGCTTTGTAAAATGTATAAACAGGTTGAGATAACCGCGTAATTTAATAAAATTCATCTTTGTTTTCGTTTAAGCCACGAATATGTATGAGGTTTTATGTGACCAAACTTTTCCTAAAACATGAATGATATAACTGTTTTTCATAGCATGAATGGGCATGTAAAATACAAATTCTCTCCTTTCTTAGCAACATTTTATGATTTTCATTGGGTTTAAAACACAGTTATATTTTTTACATTTTATGCATAAATATTTAATGCAAGTTGCTATTATATTTAATTTTTATTATATGATGTTTACATTTTGTGCATATCAGTATAATTTTAAAAAATAGATAACGAATGATTCATTAACAAAAGTCGATATCTTTGTAAATGCCATGAACACATACAGTATTTCGCAAAAATAGAAAAGTCTTACAGATGGAAATCGTATGTGAAACTTTTAGAAATAACCTTTCAGATTATTTCTCGAAATTTCTTTCTTGTTATAAGCAACAAGTATTTAGTCCGAAATGTATTGCCGTTAGTTGTCACATTTCGATACAATTTTGCAATCAATGCATAGAGATGCTCATTTAAATGTATAAAATGATGCATTATGTGTGTACGAGCCGAATTGAAAAAGGTTCAACCTTTCTAGAACGAGTTCTACACAGACGCATGTCTGTTAGGATATATTATCAAACTTAATAACCTGTTTCCAACTGGTTGATATATTTTTTTCGTATCAAACTATCTCTGGTTGTATTTTAAGCAGTGACTTTGTTTTAAAAAGTGAAATTATGCAATATTTTTGTTGCAATTTATAAGTAAAATTCCACTGTTATTATTTTTTGAAAATCAGTCTTTAGTTACTTCATCAAATGGATGAATTTACATATCGTATTTACGCGAATCTAATGTGCATGGTTTTCGGCCAAATGTAGGATTCAAAATTGGGTTTTTTAAAATTATTTTTTCAAAATTAATTAAACATTTTTTTATTATTTTTACAAATTACATTATTTTTTACTTTTATTACACATTTTTTTATTATTATTTAAAGTTTTAAAATGGGGATGCGCATTAGATTCGCATAAACACGGGATATTTTTTCTAATTTTTCGTTTTTACCTGCAAATGTTTCATTACAACAAATGTATCCCGATAAGCATTTATTTATTGAAATTGAAAGCTTATTTACCAACAAATATTTCATTGTGGCATACAATGCTTGAATAATGCTTTTAGAATGGAAATGCTGCAAGTCTTTTTTTTGCTTTTCTCCCGATCAAACAATGAAAGTTTATATATTTTCCTTTTTCTATTCAGCTTACAAAGAAGAGATTTCTATATCAAATAAACAGATGAATTTTTTTTTTTTTATAAATAGCTAAAATTTTAATGGATGTATGAATTTTACTCAATTTCCATGTTTCTTCGAAAAAAGTATGACTTAGATTTTTGTGAAAATAGTATTATCCCTGGGAAGAGAAAGGCGTATAGTAAAAGCTCTTTATTCGCAGGGTATATGTTCCATAAACATGCCGTGAATACGGAAGGGTCATTTGCACGGGATTATAGGGGATACGTTCCTAGGTGACAAAATAAAATAAAAAATCAATTTAATGGAAGTTTTTGAACATTTTGATTCATTATCTTAAGGCTTAACCAATGGTTTGAAGAATTTTGTGATTTTCTCTTGCTTGGCAGTTTTTAAAAGCTCCTTCCATTCAGACGGATACGCAGGAGTCGCAATAGCAAAATAAGATTTCGTTCCATAGACGGATCAATGTTCATAAAGAAATCGCAAAGCTCATTTGCCATTCTTAAACCTTCACTAAGATTTTTTAAATAAAATGTCACGTTTCCAGTGCTTGTTGAAGCTTCTTCTTCAATGCACTGTGAAGTTTATTTGTAATTAATTTTTTTGAGAAGATATATCGGTATTTCTTTTTCTTTTAAGTGCAGTATTTTTTTAAAATATTGTGGTAATAAAAACAACAATGTTTTTGGAATTATAAGTGCATCAAATAAGGCACTATTTTCCTCCTTCTGCATCAAACATTTTTAATAGACATGACTTATTGAAAGAATTAAACCAAAATGCTTCCTTATTAATAAATTTTCCCAAGTTTGAAAATAATCCTTCATTGAATTTTTCTTTTTTCTTTTATATATTGACGAATTTGATGCATTTTCTTTTATATCTAGAAGTACATTTCTTTTATATTTTTGATGCATTGCACAACCACTTTAAAATACTCACTAAAAAAATGAGTATTTTAAAGTGGTCTGTATAGAATCTGACTTTTCTTCGGTTGCACTATTTAACTTATTCTTGGAATATAAAGAAAGAAAAAATTAACCTAAAATCAAACAAATGATCGCATCACTCTTATAGGCAATTCATTGAGATTAGGGAGCATTTTTATAAAGCTTCTATTGCATTAATTAAATAGGAAAATTAGAATGGGATCAGGAAAAAAGAGAATATTTTAGAATGGAGTGAATATGGATTGAATTGTGATAAAAATTTGAAAATTAATTAGGATTGAAATTTGATTTTAAACTATCATTACATACATGTGTAATGATTATTGAAAGCAGATGGCCGGCTCGAAGACATTGAAGAAGACTTTTCAGTTTTTAAGTTCGCTTTATTCTTCCTCCGGAGGAAGGCAGCCTATTTAGAAGCAGCGCGGGCAAGCAGATGTGACAAAAAAAAAAGGATAGACATGAATTTTCCTTCGTTTTATACAGCATATCTTGATAGGGAAGAGACTGTTTATGGTGCCGATATATTATTAAGATTCTCCTTGGGATTTCTGACCACGTGACTGTCAAAGCAGGGGAAACACAGGGGTCATTTTGTAAACCTATTTGTTTAGGTCAGCCACTTTTATCCATCACTCTCACTGTGGGAATCGCTGACTAAAGAACATTACAAAGCATTTCTTGAATGAATGAAGTAGAGAACGTGGAATCGGATCAGGGATTAAGAGAAAATTTAGAATGACTTTGATGAGGGCTAAAGGAAGATAAAGCTTCAGAAATTAAAAGTGATTTAAATTAAATTTTAAAGTATCATGTCATCTATATAAAAATAATTTAGAAATTTTTTCATTGCTCTCAGCATTTTAATCTTGATGTTCTCAGAATCCATTTTAATGATTATTCTCATATTTTATTATAAAACTATTTTCTCACTACTAGATGGCACCTGTGGTACGGAATAAAAATTTAATTGTTATGAATTTATCAAAATAAATTGATTAATTGATTATCAAATTTTGAAAAATGTTAGAATGTATTATTTTCTTTTTAAAAAAATATGTGCCGGCGTCTTGGCACAGGGATAGCGTATCTTCCCCGTGATCTGGGCTTCCCGGGTTCGGGCATGGTTGTTTTTCCTACGTTCTATATGTGAGATGTATGAATGTGCCCCCCTGTAAAAAGGGGCTGTGCAAGCGAATGTGTGTGTCACCTTCATTTGAGCTTGAAGTAAGACTTATGCCCTCCAGGTGCGCAGGGATCTTCAGAAGTCATTACACCAGCTTTCTGTGGAAACACGTACACTACATCATCATCACCATAAAAAAATATGTAAGATTTCAAAATAATAACTCATTAGAAAGCGATTGAAAAATCGTTTACAAAATTTCTTCACACATTTGAAGTAATCAAGTTAAATAAAAGGGTTTTTTATGCACAATCTAGATTAATACCGGATATCTTTCGATCCGTAACAAATAATTGAGGGGTTTGCTGCCAAAAGGATGTAGCTCCAACTTGGGGAGATTTAGAATTATATGCCCTCACTTGTGGCAAAAAAATTCTTTTTCATTTAGTACCAAAAGGATGCAGTTAGTTCTCAAGTTACTCAAAGGATGGAGCTGTCTGCCTCATCGGAATTTAGAATTTTCGAACGTTTTTTACGGCTTTCTGAAAATTTGAATCATTGGAGCTAACTCCTTTATACAACAGGAACCGCGGTGGCCTGGTGGTAAGGTCTGGTGGCAGGAGGGTTTCAGGTTCGAGACCCTATTCTACCGAAAGAACCGTTTTGTAAGGGGGTCTCTTGCCTGTTTAGTCTGTGAGTCCAAACGTCCTCCTGCTGGTGTGGAGAGGGGGTGCCTGCTCAGGTGTCGCTCTCGTCATCTGACCGAGGCTCAAAAGGACGAGGTCCGTCCCAGAATAGCCCTCGTGTTGCTGTGAAACGGGACGTTAATATAACTAAATTAAACTAAACCTTTTTGCAACAAACCCTTCCATTATAAACTGCGACGATCTAGGATCAGCCGAAAACATGGCTATTTCCGACATGCTTTACCATTAACTAGCGCGGTACTGCCGCGGAAGAAATAATATTAAGCGCTATCAATTAATAATTTGGCTGTGTTTGATCAAAATAGGATGGATGGTACGATAGTACATAAAATACGAACAAACAAATATTCATTTTTGTGACCGGTGGTTGGTGGGTTCTAATTAAGATAAGCCTTCATGTGTAACAATAATTTATTATTAAAACATATAAGGTTACGTTACACACAACACAAACAGAGAGTGGACAAAAAACACGTCAACACATAACGATAACAGAGGCTTAACTGACTGTCACTCTAAGCACTCGCCAGAGGGCGGCGTGTAATGAGTAAATCATATTGTAGGGGGAAAACAGAGTGCTACAGTCTCCCCCTCTGGCTGCGCCGACGTCCCGGCAAGTAGCCAGTACTAGAAGTAGGAGCTCTTGTTGCAGTCTGTGTTCTTGTTTTTGGCCTTTGGTTTCTCTGGGTAAAGGGTTTAAGCCGAGAAGATTTTGGCACAAATGAAGTTCCTTGATTTGTGGCATGGGGTGTCACAGTAATTTTTGGTTCAGATGAAGCGTCATGATTTGTGGCATGGGGTGGCACATTCACTTTTGGTGCAGATGAAGCGTCTTGATTTGTGGCATGGGGTGACACAATGATCTTTGGTGGTCGACCTCGCTTTCTGAGTGGAGCAATTGGCTTTGAAGCCACATCTTTAAAAGGCGAAAGTGCAGAAACATGATAGGTTCCAATAGGTTCTGACGGCTTGTCAAGACTAGAAATAACATATGATGTTGGCGACTTCTGAGTTAGTATAAGGTATGGACCATCACGTTTGGGCATAAACTTTGAGGTCTTCTTGTTTTTGGCTTTGCTAATGGGATGCAAATTTACCAAAACTTTATCACCAGGAGAAAAATAAACAGTTCTTCGATTTTTATCATAGTATTTCTTCCGTTGATCTTGCTTCTTTTTTATTCGGTCTCGTATATCATTAGTGATATGTGCAAATCTTTTGAGATATGGGGTTATCTCTGGAACAAAGTTATCATTTTCAACCTCGGCTTTGAAATTTTGCACAACATCGTCAACAGTGCGCAGTTCTCTTCCAAATTGTAGGAAGGCAGTAGTATCACAAATAGTTGTATTCATGGCAAATCGAATTACAGGAAGTTTTGAATGCCAGGTATCATGTTCATCTCCCACAAGTATTACTAGACGAGGTTTAAGGTCTCTGTTTTTTCTTTCGACAGGGTTTGCTTGGGAAAAATAGACTGGAATTAAACATTGGTCTATATTGAGAGTACAACAGATTTGTTGGAGTACGGAACTAATGAATTGTGATCCGTTATCACTGATGATTCTTCTAGGTATGCCATACCGCATAAACACTTCTTCGATTAATGTTGTAGCACATTCGTGCGCGGTGGCATGAGCAAGAGGGAATAATTCAACCCATCTTGTAGCACAGTCTGCCACAATAAAAATCCACTGTTTTCCTGTAGCCGTCCGTGGTAGAGGACCAAATAAGTCAATCGAAATTATCTCGAATCTTTGAGAATATACTGGAGTTCTTAACAATCCAGCAGGTTTTTGGTTGTTAGCCTTATAGCGGTTGCATTCTGGACAATGCTTTATCCATTCTGAAATGTAGGATTTCATTCCAGGAAAATAGTATCGTGAGGCTATTTTATTATAAGTACCTTCAGTGCCGTAATGTCCAGCTGTAGGGGCATCATGGTGTTCTCTAAGAACTCTTTCCCTTTCTTGCTTTGGGACAACCAATTGTGCTTCTTCAGATTCAGAATCTGGAGAGTAGTGATAGAGTAAACCATTACTCATAAGGTAACCTCGGTTTGACCAGTTCGCAAAATTTTCATCTTTATCATTGTTTTCGAAACAGTCTATTATTTTCTTCAAATCGTCATCTTTTAACTGTTCTTCTCGCATATCACTGGCCTTTCTTGATGGCAAATCAATAGATATAGTGCATAATTCACAATTAGAATTGTTGTGAACACATACAGGTCGCGAGAGCATATCAGCTATAACATTAGCTTTACCAGGGATATATTCTACTGTTAGGTCAAATGATTGCAACTGTAAAGCCCATCTTGCCAATTGGCCTGTTGGTGATTTCAGACTCAACAGCCATTTTAAGGGTTGATGGTCAGTCACAACTGTAATTTGTGCACCTTCTATGTAACCTCGGAACTTTTCGAGAGCCCATACGACTGCTAATGCTTCTCTCTCGGTTGTAGAATAATTTCTTTCAGATGAAGTAAGTAAACGACTCGCATACTCTATGGGATGTTCTTCTTCACCTTTTCCTTGAATAAGGATAGCTTCTAGAGCATAATTTGAGGCATCTGTTCGGATTACAAATGGTTTAGTGTCATCGACATGTTTTAGAACCGGTGGAGAAATTAGTTTTTCTTTTAATGCATCAAATGCACACTGCTCTTCTTCGCCCCATTTCCATGTGGTTTTCTTCTTAGTAAGATTGCTTAATGGGCGAGAAATTTCTGCAAACTGATGTATAAAACGACGATACCAACTGCAGGTTTGCAAAAAACTTTGGACTTGTTTTGTGTTTTTGGGAGGAGGAATTTTTACTATTGCTTCAACTTTTGCAGGATCAACTTCAATACCAGCCTTGGTGATATAGTGACCTAAATATTTTACTTTGGGGCAAGCGAAATTACATTTGTTTCTATTAGCATGCAATTTAAAGTATTTCAGGCGATCAAATACTTGACGTAAATCTTCAAGATGTTCTTCAAATGTAGAAGATATAACAATCAAATCATCTAAATATGCTAAAGTCTTGACTTTAAGGCCATTTCGGAAAATGTCCATGAGTCTTTGGAAAGTCGCGGGTGCTGTTTTTAATCCAAACGGCATCCTTGTAAATCTGTAAATTCCAAATTGACAAACAAATGCAGTTTTGTCTTTGTCAGGAGGATACATTTGAACTTGATGGTATCCACTTTTTAAATCAAGGGTAGATATGTAAGCTGTTTGTTTTGTGGTTTGCAATAGGTCATCCATTCGCGGAAGAGGATAGGGATCAGGAACCGCATTGAGCTTCCGGTAATCCACGCAAAGACGAAAATCACCGTTGGGTTTTGGAACTAGCACTACTGGAGCGGCTTAGGGAGAATCGCATTCTTCGATTACTCCAGATGCGAGAAGTGAATCAATTTCCTTCTTCAAAATCTCTTGTCTGGCAGGCGACAACCTGTAAGGAGGTACTGCAACAGGAAGCTTATCTCCAGTATCAATTTTGTGTTCGATGAAAGGTGTAGGTTCTCCCCCTGGTTGAAAGCATTTCTCGTATTCTACGAGAAGGGAGTTGAGACGACGTTTTTGTTCATGCGAAAGATTTGTTCCTTCATTTTCACGAAGATCACAGGGATTTGGAGTAGTAGGAACTGCCAGCAGGGCGTTTGTCAGGTGGTGTTTTAATAAAATCATATTTGATTCGCGGAGATTCCAAGAAATACCAATGCCTGTGGCAGAGATCTAGGACGATTCCTGCTTTACTCAAAAAGTCAACACCTAGAAGAGTTATGTTTCCTCGAGCGTTTTTCAATACAATGAGTTCTGTCGGAGTACTTTTACCTTTAACCGTAATGTCTACAGTTGTAGTGAATATTTCCGTTTTCTGAATTTGGCCATCAGCTAGTGTCATATCTATAACCTGGCTTTTGAATTTCAAGCCGTTCTTCTTAAGAAGTTCAAATAGCTTTTCTCCAGCTACTGAATGTTTGCACCTGTGTCGGCACAAACAGCTGCATGAGTGTCACCGACAGAGATATCAATGATGCTTATTTGTTTATCCTCCATTGAAAAACTGTAAAAGTTCATATGATTGAGACTTGACGATACATCAGGGTTTAGTTTCAATGCTGGGTTGCATGTGAGACATTTTGCTTTGATTATTCCAGGAGCTCCACAGCCATAACAGTTCAGGGGTCTTCTGTCCTCTTCAAGTCTCTCATTATTTCGTTCGTGAACTCTGTCTTTGTTAATGGAGTCCCGCCTACTTTGACTGGGAATCCCAGACAGAGACAGTCGATCAGGATTATGTTCATTGCGAAACTTTGGGCCTTTAGCGTTAAAAGTCCTATTTCTATTGGATTTTCCATAACCAGCTGGTTTCTTGAAGTTTTCCGACTTGTAAGCTTGTGTTTCTTTACTGTTTGGGCGCAGACTGTCGTAGGTGTCCAGTTTCTCTATTAGGTCATTGGGAGTGACCCATTCACACCATACATCCAAGAAATGGTCCTTTACTTCAGGAGGGACACGTTTTTTCATTTGATCGAGGATCATCAAGTCCTTTAGCTCATCAAAGTCCTGGATATTTAGTTCTTCTAACCATCCTTCAAAGTAATTTCTTAACTCAAAATGAAAATCCTTCCAAGATTTTTCTGGGTTTTTTCCCTGAGTTGCAAAAAGATGTCGCAATTTCTCTGCGTTTAATTTATATCTTTTTAAAAGCATAGCTTTTATATGTTCGAAATCTTGAGCTTTTTCCTCAGATTCTCTTGAAATAATTTTTACAACTTCATTTGGCAGGACGCCAAGTAAATATGCTACCCAATTTTTCTTATCTATTTTTAAAAATTTCATTTGTCTTTGAAAGACATTGATAAACAGTGACATGTCATCTTGTTGAGGGTCAAACTCAGGGATTAGACTCTTGAGTTGTAAATTTAGTTGATTTGGTGATGCAGCGACGGTACTTGAAGACTGTGCAAGTTTTTGGACTTCTAATTCCAAACGAAGTTTTTCTAATTTAAACTCGTTTTCCCGAGAAACTTTTCCTTCCTCTTTTGCGGTAATCCTTTCACCGATTACCGAATTTAGGATTTCTCGCACAAAGTCTTCATCGTAGTTTTTACTGCGTATTATTAAGTCTTTAATGTCAGGGAGACGCGCATCTTTCGGGACTTCAATACCCATTTCCTCAGCCACAAAGATGAGATCGGCTTTAAGACCCTTACCCAAGACACTCATCCTTGCTGTTAGGTTTAGGCACTAGTACACAACACCTTTCCGTTGTTCACGAAATCACGTCTTTTACATTTTATTATTAAAGTATAAAGAACATTAAAGTGTATTAAAGAACACTTGCATTCACTTAATTATCAAAAATTTACACAAATCACAAGATTCATTAAAGTTAATATCAATTTCATAACAATATACAGTTTTAAATTATTGTAATCGGTTAAACCTTATGAATTTCTTTCTTTACTCACAAGAATAAAAAATTTAATTTATGAAATGATTTAAGTTCTTTCTTAGATTCACAACTCTTTAAAAAAGTATTTCTTTTTATATTGTGGTTAACACAAAAATGCAAAACAGATAATTTTATTCATTACCACAAATTCTTTTCATAAAAATATACTTATTCATGAACAGCTGCGTATTCTTTTATTTACTCAAAAATATATACTTTTCATATATCACACTAATTCTGACGATTTATTTTCATTATTATTCAAATAGCACTAAAAATAAAATATACCCATGCAGAATATTTAATACAATTTGATTCTTCAAGAAAAGAAAGGGAAAAAAAATGACATTTATCCGACCGTTATTCATAAGAAAGGAATATTCTAAAAGAATCATTTATTCTGTTTTGAAGAAAAAATTTACGCATTAACTGGAATCTCTTTCCAAACCGATTTCCGGTTTTAATAAAATACGTTCATGGCTGACTCATTGATAACAGAAAGAAAGAATCAGAAACGAAACTATGCAATACCAGGATAGATTCAATATTTCCTTTCATAAAATATTTACATACATATCTATATCATGCCATATTCACAATGAAATATAATTTTTAAATACAATGTAATGATTTACGAACACAATATGCAGTTTTATTCACAATATGCAAAGGTTTAAAACACACACAGTTTTCAATTCTTTTTGTAATTTTTACTTAAACACACTTTCAGTTTCGTAACTAACTTCTGTTTGTGTATTAAATATACACTTTTACACTTAAATACACAATGGAATTTAAATCAATTTGTAATATGGTGTTTCACTTTCAGACAATAATATCACAGGGTGTGATAATTTAATTTCATAACGTTAGAAACAAGACTAAATATTTAAATTTTTAAAATATTCAGCACACCAAAATCCATAACAATATTGAAAATATGTTATTCTACTTTAACATTCTAAAATCTATCACGGGTTGTGACAATTTAAATTCAAATAACCTGTACATACAATTTGTACAATCAAAATAAAAGTTCACTTAATTCCATAAAATATTTATTCTTTTACTTTAAAGTCGGGACGACTTAATAAAATTAAATTTGCCTGGATCAGGATGATCACAGTTTTCTCAGCTTTTAAAAGCTATTTCAAGTATCATGATGATACAGATTTTAACGACATAACGAAAACGGAACTTACCTTTACTTTCGTCGAGGAATCAGTTTCATGATGAAATTACTTACGAACCTCGTCGTCTTTCTTCAGGATGAAGACTCGCTTAGAAAATAAATGCTGAAAAAGAAAGTGAGCCAAACCTCTGTGATCGGAACTTTTACTCTGTTTTTGAAGGCTGAAATTTAAAACCACGCTTGCGCGGCAATGCGGAGGGCACAATTAAATGCTAGGCGTCAATGTAAACGCAATTAAAACCCGTTGGGCGCCAATGTGACCGGTGGTTGGTGGGTTCTAATTAAGATAAGCCTTCTTGTGTAACAATAATTTATTATTAAAACATATAAGGTTACGTTACACACAACACAAACAGAGAGTGGACAAAAAACACGTCAACACATAACGATAACAGAGGCTTAACTGACTGTCACTCTAAGCACTCGCCAGAGGGCGGCGTGTAATGAGTAAATCATATTGTAGGGGGAAAACAGAGTGCTACATTTTTATATATCAGATTTGGATATTCTTTTAGAATCGTAATGCTTAGTGTTCTTTCAGAATGGTGATGAAAGAAACTATTGATTGTATCTCGTTATTCTTTCAATATTCGTTCAGAATTCTCAAGTTTCATGTTAGAAAAAGTGATTGAAATATTCTCTTTTAAAATGGATTAAATATAGAAAAAATATTTATACCACAAAATTAATACAACTGAAAAGATAATTTTTGAAAATTAGGATGGTACAAAATTATTTGTACTACAATATTTTGGGTGGTTACTGCGAAAAACGCTTATACTTTATGAAATGTTTAGTTAAAATTTCAAACCTGTAGGATTAGATTCGCTAAAATTTCCTCTCACATTCTCTAATAAAACTTATTTCAGAGAGCGACTTACATTGCATTTACGTGCCACGACATATCAACGTCTTGCTTGTAATTAGAATCTTTACTGAATTTCTTATTTGGTGGTTAATAAATGCGGTAAATACTTCCAAAAATGTTTTTTATGCATTAGATAATTTAATTATGTCTATAACCATCCCGTAAATGCAAGTAATAAGCAGCCAAAGTTTCATCACGATCATATGAACGGTTTAGGAGACATGCAGACAAACATTCTTTTTTCATTATAAAGATGTAATTATCTTGCAATAGAAAAATGATATTAAAAAAGAAATTTGAAGGCCAGATGACCCATTTCCATTTAAAGCTGCGTCCAGTTTGCAGAACTTCCCGAAAGCGTACTGTCACGAGAAACACCCTGGACATCGTTGCCGTCAATAAAGGAGTATAAGAAGGGCATTGAATCACCATTTGGAGAGCCGCGGTCGGCAGAGCATCCGTCTCATAACCGAAAGGTCGCGGGTTCTGTCCTCGTCTCGGCCAAAGACCGCCGTGTTGGCTCATGGCAGTGGGGACACTTTCAATAGGTCCTCCGAGTTCCCGTTACAAAATGATACCTCTGGGGGTACTGAATCAGGGATGAGTCGGTCCCTGATTTGGATCTCAATTCTGACTTGCGGATGGATGAATTCGACCACCCCCTCAAAAGGGTTGTGTCGTGTGTGTTCGAGCCAAGTCGTCCTTTCACCTTAACGGTGTTCTTTCACAAAGAAAAGCGCACACCTCTGCCTTCATTCGCAAGAGCTCTGCTCATTCGGGCTTGGCATGACCAATTGGCATTAGACAACAACAGCATTTGGCTAACTTCATTAGGCGAGAAATTCTTTTCGCTTGTGTTCATACAGATGTTTTTATGTGACAATAAAATAAAATTAAATTATTGATAAACTTATTGAAGAATGGATGTTTCCAAACAATTTTAATAAATTAAAAACATGACAAAAAATTATTTAGTTGGCATCTGTTACTAACTGAATATATAAGTGATATAATTTTACTCAAAAATCCTGATATAATTTAGTGGCTCAACAAATGAACACCGTCAGATACTTATAATATTTTTAAAATTAAGTAGCAATCATTTGTACTTTTTTGAAGTCATTATTGCAAGCATGGACCGAAGTACAAAGCCAAAATGAGACTTCTAACCGGCGATTCTTCTACCCATAATGAGACTTCTAACCATTTTTTTTGTTGCCAAAAGAAATGTAGCCCTTTCCTTCACCCTCAAAATGCAATAGGACATCCCGTTTTCAAGCCGACTGACCCCTACTTTTAGGGTTACTTGGGGGTTTTCTTCCGCTGTACTTACAGCGGTTTAATTGTCACCCCTCTTAACCTTTTCACGCTCAAGGGAAATATTATTCCCTTCAACAAAAATCGTTATCGATTGTTCAATTATAATTGAATGGATATTTTTTTTACTGAATGTCAAAATAAAACGAATGCCCAAGGCGATAAATGTGTTTCTGAACGAATTAAAAAAAAAAAAAACTGTCAAACTTTATTGCGCCAAAGCCAATAATTCTCTGGCTGAATTAAAATAATATCTTGAAAGTATTTTGGACTTGAGAAAATAAAATAACTGTATTTTGTCACGTGTTTTATATTATTTGGTAAGTATAATTTTATATAATAATACAGTAAACTGCAGAAAATTAGCACAAGTACCTAAAAATTGCAAATCATCTAAACTTTTACGGTCCATAGGGGAAAATATTTCCCATGAAATGACAGGAAACCTATCCATCCTGCTATGTTTTCTGGTGCTATTCTCTTACTTTACACCCACAATAGCTAAAATATTGTGTTGTATTGGCATATTTAGTCTTGGACATCTTATGGTACTTCTAACCGGCTCTTTTGGCGCCAAAAGAAATACTGCCCTTTCCTTCACCCCAAAAATGCAATAGAATATTCCGTTTTCAAGCCGACTGACCCCTACTTTTAAAGTTGCTAGGGGTTTTTCTCCTGACTGTACTTAAAGCAGTTTAATTGTCACCTCTCTTATATAAAGCAGAATTTCAACAACGCATTGGACATGGTTGGAAATCATTTATAGCAAGTTATGTAATATAGTACCTTACCCGTAACCATATCTTCCGAAACTCGAATTCGGTCACCTCTTCTTTTGGGCTCTTTGTGTGTTTACCTTCCTGCCTCCCTTTTTCCCTCCCCCCTCCTTTTTCCCGCCCTCGACTCACGAACTTTTCTTCTGTAGCGAGCGTCGCCGGTGAAAGAATGTTTCGTTGTCTCTAATTCACGTTCCCGCGGTTTCGTACCGAAATAACTGCGGGTGGAAGAGAATTTTCAAGCGGGGTGGTGTTTTCGGGTCCGTTCACCGCGTTCATTTTGCACAAAAATGCGAACTGTGGTCGCACTGCTTGCGTGCATTCTTCGCAGTTCAACGAAACTTGACTCATTCTATTTGGATGAGATGACAGTTGAACATTCTAATTACAATGGAGAATCGGTTTGCGAACATTTCTGATGGTAATCGAACCTTTTCGTTAGAATATTAGAACGAAAACAGAATAAATACCTATTAGTTCTGTCTAATGCTGTTCCAGGTTCGAGACTTGATTTCACAGAAGAACCGTCGTGTGAGGGGGTCTCTTGCACGTTCAATCTGTCAGGCCAAACCTCCTCCCTCTGGTGTGGAGGGGGGGGCAGTTCAGGTGTCGTCCTCGTCATCTGACAGCGGTTCAAAAGGACGAGGTCCGTCTCCAAATAGCCCTCGTGTTGCTTTAAAACGGAACGTTACTATAACTAAACGTAAACTCAAACTTAAAATCTGGATGAGATGACAGTTGAACATTCTAATTACAATGGAGAGTGGATTAGTAAACATTTCTGATGGTAATCGAACCTTTTCGAGTATTTTTGTCTGAATTTTGGAACGAAAACAGAATGGATACTATCTGTTCTGTCTAATGCCACTTGGTGACACCAAGCCCGAATGAGAAGTAGCTCTTTTCAGAATTTCTACGCGTGGACAACTGTCTGCTGTGTTGTCTTGTGCGGTCGTCTCGGCTGTACATATGTGTCGTCTTTGTGTGGTCCTGCCCCCATATAAATAAATTTTGTAGTTTTTCTACTAAAGGACTGTTGATCGTGTTTGTTTGGTGGTGGTGGTGGGTGTGTTTAACGCCACCAAGCCCGAATGAGAAGTGGCTCTTTCGAATGAAGACAGAGGTGTGCGCCTTTCGTTGTGAGCGAACGCCGTTCAGGTGAAAGGACGACTTTGCTCGAGCACAACCCTTTTTAGGGGGCTGTCGAACTCATCCATCCATTCGCAAGTCAGAATTTGGATCCCAATCAGTGACCGACTTAATACCACCAGAGATTATGGGAACTCCAACTGCCATTAACCAACGCGGTGGTCTTTGATCGAAACGACTTTCGGTTTGATTGACTTTAATTTTTTTTTTTTTTTGGATCGAAACGACTTTTGACACTCTACCAACCAGGCTACAGAGGCCTGAATACCTATCTTATCTGTATGAATAAAAATGAATATTTGCCTGTATGTCTCTTATTCGCTCATCCGATTACGATAAAACTTCGACAGCATATTGCTTGCAATTACACGAAGGTTCTAGGCGTAATGCAATCATCTAAAGTATAAAAAATATTTTGGGATCTATTTGTGGCATCCATTAACCTAGGTTTATTGACAAATTAACTCGCCAAGGAGACGCAACAGATTCAGCAAAGATGCTAAACTCAAGATTCATATTTCGCAGCTATTATACGTGAATGCAATGCAAGTCTTTCTCTGAAGAAATAGTTTTATTACAGAGTGTGCGAGAAAGTTTGAGGGGAAAAAATATTAAACTTGACATCATATTTTCTAATATTAAACTTGAGAATACTGAACAAATATTAAACGAATCATTTCCATTCTGAAAGAACACCGAGCTTTACAATTCTAAAAGAATACTCAAATCTATTACATAAAAATAAATATTTGTTGGTTGAGTAGAAAAATAAAAATAGATATTAGATTAATTGATGAACGTATGACACACGAACAAAACAGTTAAGTGGTTAAAAACTAATCAAAATTTTAACAGCATCTATTGATAATTTTATGGCATATTATATTAAGTCCATTTTTATATCTCTGTAAAAACTTGTTTTTTTTTAAAATTTAATCAAAATTTTGTTTCTGCAGAGTTGTTTTGAACATATATTATCTCTATATAAAAGTTTTAATTTTGTTTTACCAATGTACTTTTTATCGCTGTAGTTTTTACGTTTATACTCTCGAGTATTAGATATATTTTATGTATGCATGTTACCGTTGATGTAATTTAAGTTTTAAAAAATTGTATGAAGACAAATCAATCAAACCAACAGCAAGAACATTTTCCAATGCATTGGAGAAGAAGCCTGAATCTCCATAAAGAAATTTTGTTCCATCTCCAACAGGGCGTGAGATCAGCCGATCGAGTGAACACTTTTATACTCATTCGTGTATGAAAGTGATATGACGGACCGCGGTGGCCTGGTCGGTAGAGCGTCCATCTCGCAACCGAAAGGTGGCGAGTTCTGTCCTCGTCTCGGCCAAAGACCGCCTTGTTGGCTCGTGGCAGTGAGAGCACGTTCAATATGCAATGTCCTCCCATAACCTTTGGGGGTCCTGAGTCGCTATCTGATTCGGATCTCAATTCTGATTGGGGGATGGGTGAATGAGTTCGACCTCCCCCTAAAAAGGGTTGTTTCGTGTGTGTTGTAGCAAAAGTCGTCCTTTCATCTGAACGGCTCTCGTTAACAACGAAAGGCGCACACCTCTGCCTTCATTCGAAAAAGCTAAATCTCATTCGAGCCTGGTATGACCAAGTGTCATTAGACCCCCCCTTACCAAACGGGGCCGCAGTGGCTTAGTAATAAGGTCTCAGCTTCGGAACCGAAGGGTTTCAAATTCGAAACTCGATTCCACCGAAGAACCGTCGTGTAAGGGGTTCTCTTGCTCGTTAAAGCCGTCAGGCGAAACGTCCTCCCGCTGGTGTGGCGTGGTGTGGAGAGGGGGGTGCCAGCTCAGGTGTCGTCCTGTTTCAAAATTACGGAAAAAAAATTATTATTATTAGGTCCGTCCCAAAATAGCCTTTGTGTTGCTTTAAAAAACGGGACGTTAATATAACTGAACTAAACTAAACCCACCACCAAACGTTAATTGTCGTTTGATGAAGGGAACTATAATGAAGTTTTTGCATTTAAAGTAGTAATGTCATATTAAATAATGTAACAGTATACCCAATCATATGAATAATTTGTAATATTGTTTCTTTATTGGCAGATACTAGTTCAATAAATCAGCATTAGCTATTATTAAATAAGTTAGTAAAATATCTTAATCATCATAAAATAGTTTTAATTTATTATTTTGGGGAAAGTTTGGGCCAGTTTAAGTTTTATTAATAATTTTAAATGATTGTGAATATTAAAAGGTATCTCTGTATCAATGTATTGCACGGCCAAAATAGGTTTTTAATGTAAAATTCAATAGACCATTGTTATTGGTATATCGTTTTGGGGGCTAATTAGTCCCTTGTTCACCGACGGAACTGCAACCCTTTACAAACGATACTTGAAAGTAGCTTTTGAATCTACCTCATATCTTAAATGACGCATTATTAAATAATTGTGCAAATGCTCCATTTTTTTACTTTGCTAAAAAAAATTTGGGGCCCCAAATGTCTCCTTACTACCAATGCAAAAACAAAATGACGCATTATTAACCTTTCAGCGGGCGCGGCCGTCATACCAACATGAAAGGTCGAGCGTATTTCGCACATACGCTATAGCAAAATGTACATTTTCAAAAGAGTAACTATTCAAATTATATTGTGAATAGCTTAGGATTAATTACAACGACTTTAAACGTTTTTTACTTAAAAAGAAGCAGAAACAATATAAACATAGATTGCAATAAGGACCACTGGAATAGATTTAAAAATAATATATATGAAATTGTCGATATTTTGACAGAACAATTTGCATATAAAATATAGAAGTGCAAAAATGCAGAATTTATGTATAAAAAACAAAAAGTAATTGAAAGTTAGATGTGAAAAGGAAGAAAATAGTTTCATTGTTATTTCATTGCAGCGTTGCAATGTGAGCAAATGTGTTAAGTGTGCTTTAAAAATATAAATTTCTCTCAAATCTCACAACCGAACCTCGTGATTCTAGTCCGCTTTTCTTTTTGGCAGAGTTTGTATTTATTTCCCTGACGTCGCCTCTTCCACTTCTTCAGTACCTAGTTCGGCTTTTCTCTTTAGCACCTTTCATTTTAGCTCACCTTTTAGGGAAGTGGGTGCTTTTTTCCAACATTTTCCTTCGTAAGTGTATTTGCCAGCTGTGGTCAGTCTAAAACAATACGGATTTATTTGCAAAATCAGATGTGACAAAAACTGACAGGAACGGTCGCGCGTGTTTCTAAAATACAAATATCTGATCGGCAGAGACGCCACACACTGACGACGACCACTAAAAGTAGGTCCAAGGGAGGGGGACAAATAGCCAAAGACAGGCGTTCCCAGTGCCATCAGATCTGAAGTTATCAAACGAAATTCATCTCTAGTGGATCTCTCACATACGCGCGCCCGCTGAAAGGTTAAATAAATATGCAAATGTTTTTTTTCTGCTTTGCTGAAAATCGAGAGCCCCAAAGGATTTCTTACATCCGGGCCCCTTCCCAGAGAAGACCGACTCTCACTGTGCGTTTCGCATTCCTAGTTCCAAAGAATTGTTTCATACCTGTAAAAATGCGAACTAAAATATCGCCATACCTGAATTTTAAATTTCAAAGAAGCCACTCCCAAAAGCAGCTTTGTTTTCCAGCTTCGGAAAAATGCTTCGCGTAAACATTTCTTCTCCGCCGAGCCCTGTTGAAAGGGAAGAAAGCGAAATTCAATAAAGGCTCGGTGCATGAATGAGTAATGACTGCCACATGTGGCTTTCGGTTTCTTTCTGTTTGCGGAGAAGAATGAAACGGAAGAAAGAGAAAACATTGATCCGCTCCTTCTGGCAGTGATAGGAAGCATTTGTTAAAACAGAATCAAAGCTGTTTTCTTTTATTTTAATGATTCGAGGAGCTCATTACTCCAGTTCTAGGTTGAGCAGCTGAAACCCAATAACCAAGAAAAATAGTTTCTGTTTGAATTTCTTATAAGCGAAATATACTTTAGCTCAAAATGAGGTTCGGTTGTTTTTTCTTCTGAAGTTTATATTTTTACGTCGGAAGTTTGTTTTAAATTCAGTTCTTTCATCATTTATTTCGAGACGCACAAATATATATGTATATATATATATATTGTGGTTATACCATTCTTTATTGCAAAGTTTGTTATATCAGAGCTTCTCTTTATTTCGAAGCAAAATTTATCTTTTCATACAAAAAAAATTTTAGTTTTACATTCTGCTTTTAAGTTTATCGCTCGTTAAAAATGAAACTAGGAATTATAAACCGTAACCCTATGACAATAACCATGACCTTTAATTCAAATCAGTTAATTAATAGAATTCTGGCCATTTTCCTCAATAATTTCGGAATATTTATTTTGAAAAAACCATATATATATATATAAATGATTCATCTCTAAATAACTCGCCGAGGTGACAATAGATTCTGTAGAAGTGCTAAATCAAAATTAAAGGTTAATATTTTGTAGTTACAGTACGCAAATTTCTTGCACGTCATTCTCAGAGGTAACAACTTTATTACAGAAGATGCGAGAAAGTTTTGAGGAGGCTAACCCTGGGGATTTTTAAATTTTAATTACATTTTACCGTTTTTCGCAGTAACTACCAAAAATATTGTAGTACAAATAATTTTGCATCATCTTAATTTTCAAAAATTGTCTTTTCATCTATATTGGCTATTTTATGGTATAAATACATTTTCTATGTTGAATCCATTAAAAAAAATATCACATTTTCTAAAATTAATTCTGAGATTTCTGAACGAATTTGAAACGAGTCACGAGACAATAAATAGTTTCTTTCATTGTCGTTCTGAAAAACACCAAGTTTTACAATCCTAAAAGAATGCACAAATCTAATACTTAAAAATGAATGTTTGTTTGTTGAAAAGAATACTAAAAATAGAATGAATACTATTAATGCTTCTCTTTTATTTTATTTATGCTTATCTGAAAGAACACCAATCCTAAAAACATACACAAATCTGGTGGGTCTAATGCCACTTGGTCATACCAAGCCCAAATGAGCGGAGCTCTTTCCAATGAAGGCAGAGGTGTGCGTCTTTCGCTGTTGACGAGCACCGTTCAAGTGAAAGGACGACTTGACTCGAACACAACCTTTTGGGGGGCGGTCGAACTCATTCATCCATCAGAATTGTGATACGAATTAGAAACCGACTCATCTCTGATTCAGTATCCCCAGAGGTATGGGAACTTGGAGAACCTATTGAACGTGCCTCCACTGCCATTAGCCAACACGGCGGTCTTTGGCCGAGACGAGGACAGAACTCGCTGCCTTTCGGTTACGA
This sequence comes from Argiope trifasciata, assembly GCA_026543055.1. Lineage (NCBI taxonomy): Eukaryota > Metazoa > Arthropoda > Arachnida > Araneae > Araneidae > Argiope > Argiope trifasciata. Next base: position 340,057 of record JAPMOQ010016717.1, read on the forward strand.
GACGAACGTTCTACCGACCAGGATACCGTGCCCCACCCAAATCTAATTCATAAAAATGAATTTTCGTACGTATTTTATATACTGTCGTACCTTTCCCCCTATTTCGATAAAACACTACAATATTATTAATTAACTGCACTTAATGTTATTTTTTTCTACGGCAACAGCTGACTGGGTATCAGCTAGTATATTATTATATATTCTTTAACAACTTTGCTCATTTTCCTGCACTGCTCTATATTAAAACATCTTTTTTTAAATCCAGTTTAATGAAACTCTGCGAGACCGTTCGTGTCAGTTTTGGCCACATTTGATTTTGTATGATTTTACAAATGAATCTGTGTTGTTTTAGACTGGCGACAGCTGGCAAATGCACTTACGAAAGAAAATGTTGGGAAAAAAAGCACCCACATCTCTGAAAAGTGAGCTAAAATGAAAGGTGCTAAAGAGAAAAGCCGAACTAGGTATTGAAGAAGTGGAAGAGGCGATGTCAGGGAAAAAGAAAATTGGACTAAAATCACGTGGTTCAGTTGTGATATTTGCCAGAAATTTATATGTTTGGAGCACACTAAACACATTTGCTCAAAATGCAACGCTGCAATGAAATAACAGTGAAACTGTTTTATTTCTTTTCATATCTAACTTTCAATTCCTTTTTCATTTTTATACATAAATTCTGTATTTTTGCACTTCTATATTTTATATGCAAACTGTCCTGTCAAAATATCGACCATTTCATTAATATTATTTTTGAATCAATTCAGTTGACTCGTGGTCATTTTATATTGTTATTGCCATCTATGTTTATATTGTTTCTGCTTCTTTTTAAGTAAAAAAAGGTTTAAATTGATTGTGGTTAATAATTCTAAGCTATTTACAATATAATTCTAATAGTTACTCTATTTAAAATTTACATTTTACTATAGCGTATATGGGAAATACGCTCGACCTTTCGTGTTAGTATGACGGCCGCTCCCGCTGGAAGGTTAATGAAACTCTGCTTCTCTCTCCTAAAAATAGCAGAATCCCTGCCGCCAATATGAGTCCTTAGGACTTAAAAAAGTCTGCAAAAGCAACAGCATTGCAGCATACTTGATACTTTTTTTCCCCTTGCTTCGGCTCCGTTCCTGACTCATTATCTCATTACACTAATTGGTTTTAATATCGGCACTTGAGAAAAAGGCAGAGATGAGATTCACCTTGTCCCGCTTTCTTAATGAAAGGCCTTCGCTAATGAGTTGATGGGCGTCAGCATGGGCTCATTTCCGCAGACTTAGTATTAATATGCGCGCAACACATTTTACGCTCAGCCATACGCTGTTACCAGATTTCAATCGGGAACGTTACGATACTTCGCAGAAAGATTGAAAAGGAAACTAAGAAACCGTTGCTTTGCTGTCATATCAATACATACACTTCGCAGCGGAATTGTTCTGGGAGCGGGCGTTTTGAGCGTACATTAAGTTATTGTTACATCTCAATACATCGAACATAAGATCATTTTTTTAACCAACTTTAGAATAAATATTAGTAAAATTGAAACATTTACCGTCAAGGAATCAAAATTAATAAAGTAGCAGCATAAGCGCTCTCTAAATACAATGTATATTTTTTCTAAATGTTTAACAAATTCCGTAGATAAATTTCATATATTTCTTTGTTTCTGGATTTTCATTTCTTAGCCCCTATTTTCGGAGTTTATATTGAAATATAGAAACAACAACCATCAGATTTCTGTAAACAAAACGATATGTTTTTCAGTGGATGAATTCATAATGGTATCGTAAATAGGAAAAATCAAATAGAAATTGTAGTAAATAGTTTTCATTTTTTTCGAATGATGTTACATATAAACATTTTTACATTATATAAAAAAAGGAAAAGAACAATCATAAAACTAATCATGTTTTACAGTTCAAAGCATTTTCCACTACGAAGAGGCAACATTCACTCATTTTCGCGAGGATTAATAAAAAGAGAATTTTAAATCAAAATTGATTTTTATTAATCCACCTTCCCGTTCCGCATCGACTGGTGTCAAAACCAGTTTTGATTTGTCTGAATGTTTCCACAATCTATATTGTGGACAAGAACATTCGGCTTCCTGTCTATACCGTTATTTCTGTACCCACCCACAAACCATGTTGTGACACTAACCCGTACTGGTACGCGACCCGCGCTCAAGTACCGATCGTCAGAAAACGTACTGGTACGTGTCGCGCATACAATGTGTGAACTAGTTATTCACAAAAACCAAACCCAAAATTTTTGTCTCCGATTCTGTACGTCTGCATTAACTTCAACTTTTGAGTTTCATCCAAGTTTTAAATGAATTACCTTTTCGCATGCAATGGGTTGATTGAAATTATCAAAAAATTAAAACCTGGGATTTTGGTATATCTTTACTTTACAGATTTCTGTGAGAACGAAAAATACAATTTTTATGTTATACTAACTGGTACCTGGCACGCTGCTGCCGCAGAAGAAATAATTTTCGAAATATCGTTTGAAATAGTCATCTTGTTTAATTAGGAATTGTTGCCACTCCTAATAAGTTTTGTTCTTCCTGTTTCTCTTGCATCTTATTCCAACTTGGAATCTGACAACCCGGTTTATGATTTAAGTAGAATATGGTGTGTGTACATTAAGTATGGCATTTTCATACGCTACCTTTCTTTATGATGTGCGGATCATGAGATCCATTTAAGTTTCTTTATTTGTAAATACGCTCATCATTGTCAATAGCCGCATCTGTCTTATGTTGGATCAAAATAAACTGATGACGAAATCGAAAGTGGTATTCCGAGTCACAACGGGAATATTATCGTAAATGAATGCATTCATTGAAGGGGAATGATAATTAAAAGAGAAATGTAATTCCTTTTTCTTCTATTCCTTTTCATTTTATTATTCAAGAGCTTTGGGGTTGGCAATATTATTTTTTTTTTCTTTATTCAGAAGAAAAAAATCCATTTCTTGACTGTCCGACTCGTAGCATTCAACATGCAATTGGTTATGTGAAAAAACTGTTGTGTCTCCTTGGCGAGTTAATTGGCCAACTGCTTCTAATAGGGGTCGGAGTAGGACATCTAGTTCACCACTATTCGATGGAATATACGGAGATCTCAGAGGGAAGGAAGGACCTGAAGAGGGTCAATAAGGATTGAAGTACGGTACTGAGGGTCATCTCAAAACCCTGAAGGATAGGATGTCTAAGATGGACAGTTTTATTCAAACTGTTTGAGAGAGTGCAGATGGGGAGGAAGACAGCTATTGACCACCCCGAAAGGAACGTTAGTTTGACTGTTCGGTCAGTGAGAGGTCGGACCGTACAGAAGCGTCTAGGGACTGGAAAAAAATTTTGCTCCGAGGGAAAAAGAGGGGAAATTTTGAGCGGGAAAAATATTCCGAATTCAATATTATTTGCTCATTACGCCTATCCTCAATGGTCGAAATGGTTGTGTATGTGTTTTGAGAGCTGAAATTTTGTTTTTAACGCATTTCAAATTTATTTATTAATAAATGCAACTATACGTGCATATAAAAAGTATCTTTCAATCATTTACGAATGTAATTATTTTATGAAATATTTTTTAATATGTTTGTAAGAATTGCAAGCTGCACAGGATACAAATATTTTGAATCCTGTACAGTTCATCATACTTTTCTGTTTGTGAACCTGTTTATATCATTTAAGAAGTTATAGGATTAGATGTTAATTCTAGATATTTATTTTTGTTAAGAAAATAACTTTTTATGAAATACTCGTATGTATTTTTTTTCAGATTATCAAGCATGTAAGTTACATTTAGATAGTCTTACTTTATTTAACGGAAATATATTGCCTATATATTATTACTAAGTGTACCCATGTTGACAATAAATCTAATACGCACAGCTATTTAAATAATTAAAAAAAAAACATTTCATTGGCAATTGATGTAAATATGCTCAAAAGATTATCCTCAGTTGTGTAAATAAATTGCACATCAAACTGGGGATTAAATGAATGTCTTGTATTTAGCTTGATAAAAATCTTGAATTTGATTTCTTAAGATTTTAAAATTTATATTTATAAAATATTATAAAAGTTATTCCAGATTTTAATTTTTCTGAAGCCCAATAAAAAGGCTTTTTATTACAGTACTTTTCCATGTTAAATTTTTAAAGAAAATAAATGCTTTATATTCAATGGGAATGTATATTTAAAATTATGGATCTTTTTATTCTGTAATGGCTATGACTTCATAATATGTTGAAAAGAAGAGCTCTGCCAATATTTTTATGTATTCTGAAAGAAAATATTTATATTACACTTTGTATATTTCATTATATCTGAAAATTTTTGAGATAAATCTTACTTCATTTTTGAAAGCATTATATTTAAGGATTGTTTAAGATTTTCATCATATTGCGCAATGAAAAATTTTTGTGTGTAATAAATCATGTTCTACTAATAAAATTTGATTTCATATATTTTTGTGTGTGATCGATTTAATTCAAAAACCAGCAACTTTTTTGTAATGAAATTATGTATAAAAAAGAGGTAAGTTAAATATCCCTAATATAGATTCTAAGTGAAATGAATATTGACAAATTCTTTTGATTTTCAATTCTTTTTATTATAGTATTACACTGACTGTATTATATATATATACACCATCTCAATTCAAAAAAATTTCAGAGGTTCACTATTTTATTTCAGAAATTTATGAGTAATATAATGGAAAAATGTGAAACTATTATATAGTATCACTTTTAATCAAGTAATCAAACTTCTGGTACGAGTAAATTAGTCAAAAATGCTGTAATTCTTTAAAATAAACATTTTATATCACATAAATTTTCTAAATTATTGTATATCTTTACAGTGACTTAATTTTAGTATTTAGAAAAAGAATTTCTGTAACCTATTGTTGTAATTTATCTACTGAATAAATTTTTTTATATATGAATTTACAGAGTAAAAGTTATAGTAATATATGACATGCTTAGTCATAATTATTTTTATACATTAATGTAATTTATGTTTTCATTGCTTATCCTCACTTTAAAAATCTTAAATAATTTTTTTTCTTTTTGAAATTTATTATTTATTGTAGATTTTATACATAGGAAAATTTACTGTGCATAAAAAGGCATTTTAACAGAATTCTGTAGCTTAATCCTTTTATACTATTCTAGTCATAAATAACTTCAGTGTTGGATTTATTTAAATATTTGCTGTGGTTAAATTACATGCTTATATTTTACTTATAATATAAATTTTCTATATTAGCAGTAACTGGATGGCACTGCCCATTATATAGCATCCAAGAAGAAAAATTAGTTTTAAACTTGTCTAACCTCCACCCGATATAGCATGGGCATGTTTGATAACATCAAATAAACAGAAAATGTTTAGAAATTAGCAAAACTAGCTACAAAACAAATTTTTATAGAACAAAACTTTTTGATATTTCATGTGTTCTGACCAAGGTTAGATTTCCTTCTTTTTTGGCATAACGAGATTTGAATCACTGTTTAAAATCAGATGTAAACAAAGAAAAGTATCACATATGCATACCACAGCTCTTACTGTTTGCGCATGCACAGAACAATTAAAATCTTAAATATAAAACTCCCTTTATTATTTTGACATGACTTTATGTACCCAATAAATACCTTATATACCTTACCCAATAAATGCTCTATAAAATGGTATAAATATCTTCAGTATCCATTATTTCTCGAGTTTTTGGGGTTCAAATAAACAGACATTTTCAGGAGACTTCATTTTGCACCATGTATATACATATATATTTGATATTTTACATTATCAGCTTCATTTATAATCTGTTTTAAATATCTTTGGAATCAAAAAGTTTAACTTGCTCATAATAAATAAATAATGAAACACATAATTAGCTGACATCAAATTATAGATATCAGCAAATCAACATTTATTTAATTAAAAAGATTCTTGACTCATAGATTTAATCATTTGTTTTAAATATTTACACAAAATCTTGTTTCAATTAAATTTTAAAGTGCTTAACTTTTTCACAAATTCCTATTCTTTATAGCAAAGATGTTATATGTTAGCCTTGAAAAAATTAACAAGGTTTATATGGGAGAAAAAAAGGTTGGAGAGGGAGGTTTATATGGGAGTGATTCTTTTTTTAAATGTTGGTCTATTTTAAAAATGCAAATTAAAAAAGAACCAAAACATACTGGTATCAATTTTTCCTTCCTTGTTTGAGGCATCTTCAACTACCTTCATTCCTATTTACGGTAATAAGTTATCAGTACTGATTAATTTCAAGATGAATATCAATAATTTGGGATCTGACAGAGAACACATTTCATGTCATGTGAACATGATCTCTCATATCTGTAAGTGCTCCAAAATGGGAAAATAACTATATCTGAACTTTAAAACTCCATATTTGATGCCTTTTAAAATTTCATATCATGAAGACTTGCTTGTATATATGCATAGTCAATCATTTTCCAATAATAAAATTCCACTTCATTTTTTTATGTGTGATTGATTTGAACTCAAATACCAGCTATTCAAATATTTGAAATTATTAAAACAACCAGTTAAATATTTCTATAATAATGCAATTCCTAATGTAATGTGCATGCACATGCTTACACATAAAATGTTTAAATACAATTCTGTAGCTGAACTCTTTCAGAATTAACTATGCTATAAATGCTAGAATTTTGACTGCTTTCAAGAATCAGGCGCAGAGTTGAATTTATTGAACTATATACTTTCTATAGTGATATTATGTGCAATCAATTTCACTTACACTTATTTTTAAATAATCCTTAGGGATCATTCAAAAATAATGAAATTAACTTAATGAATTAAACTGACTTATTTTACTATTAAAAATTCAAAAATAAAATATTTAAAGATTTTTTAGAAGTTTCAAATTTAAAGTTCCCAGACTTGCGCAGAAGTGATTCGATTTCTTAACATAGAGGTTTTAGACCAAATTTCAAGTCTTTGATACATAGATTAGTAAAAATGATTTTAATAAATAATTATTAATTTAATAAATAATTTTAGGTATCAAATCAACAATTATTTAATTAAAAAGATATCTAACACATGGATTTAACAATTTGTTTAAAATAATTTCAAAAATAAAATCTTGCTTGTATTGTATTTTAAAATAATCAATTTTTTTTCATTAACTCCTTCCTTTTTATAGTAAATATATCAAACTCAAATGTTAACTTAAACAATATAAATAAAGTTGAGTTTATGTGGAAGAGAAAAAAAAAAATATTTTTTCAACAAAATGTTAATCTATTTATAAAATGTCATTAAAAAAACACTCAAGACAAAAGTAATATCAGTCTGCCTTTCTTTTTTGTTTTGTCTACCGGATTAATTTCAACATGATACAAAGTGAATATCAGTAATTTTAGATCTGACATAAAACATATTTCATGTCATAAACAAAAATAATTATTCAAACTTATAAGTATTTCCAAACATGGAAATAATTTCATAAATATCTGAGAGATCTAAAATTTTAGCTTTTCAGCTTAATTGAATTTTACTTAAAAAATAAACAGAATTGCATTGATATATTACATATGGTTAAGTACCAATAGTATAATAATGGAGAAAATTGGGATCAATCAATAAAACTGTACATACAAGAATTTAAATCCTCAAACTTGTTTCATAAGTAATTTCTCAGCCTTAAAAAAAAAAAAATCCTTATATATTTTTGATGCCAAGCAGTTTTTTTAAAAATAAATTTGGGAAAGACTAAATATGTATTTTTAAAATTATAGTAACAAAAAATTATATATTATGGTTTCCAAGCCGTTGTCATATTTATTGCAATTCATGCACTTATTTTGCAGGACAAGATATGTGATAGAGATGTAAGATTAATAAAAGTACCATAAATTTAATAATCAGATACTTAAAAATATTTTGTCAAGAATATTAAGCATAGATATTAAGTTATTATATAATTCTTATATTGGTGATATTTATATATAAAACTAATCAATAAAATCACAGCTTTGGGCCTTTATATTTTATCCTCTACTAACACTGGTTATTTAGATGCATTTAGTTTTACATTAAAATTCTAATAATATAACATTTTAGAACTTCAAAACACCATAGTAAGGTTTAGCAATTTTTAAATATTATTAGAAAATAAAAATATTAAAAAGTAACATTTCAAATCATAAAATCTCAGTTATATAGATATATGTCAGTAAAAATTTATATTTAAATAATAAATATTAATGTCAACACCCCCTCCCCACAAAAGACAGGGAGCTAACAATAATAAGAATTTAGTAAAATATTATTAAAGAAAAAATGATAAATTTTTGATCATGAATAATAAATGTTCCCATTTCAAATTGTTAGTTTTTCACAGTCTTTTTTTTTAATATAGGTACATTTAACATTTTCAATATGTTATTACATATATAACACTTCCAATAATTAAATGAAGCACACATTTAGATTACAATCTAATTTTTAACTTTTGCTCTCATTGAGACATGAACAAGACTCATTTTAAATATTTTGTTTAATCAAAAATAAATAGGACCAGTAGTATAATAGTATATTCTCGTAGCAGTATGAGCAGTTATCTACTTGATGACCATCAATTTAATAATAACTGATTTGTCTGTCGAATGAAACATTAAATACTTCAATGACATAGATATCAAGGCTAAATATGCATGTACTCAAAACTTCAATATGATTTAACTGTTTATTTGCAAAATAATATAAATAAATTTAAAAGCCTTTTCAGTAGTGCTTAGTAAAATTCACTTAAATTATGAAATTGAAATGTATCCACTTTTAATATGTAAATTTATTTTTCCTTTAAATTGAAATATTACTCATATGTATATCAATATATTCATAACTACAATTTCTGATTATATAAATTAATACAACTATATTAATACTATAGTTGTATTAATATAGTTCTATATATTTCAACTATATTAATACATATAGTTGAGTATGTATTTAATACAAACCTAATTATATGTGTTTGAAAACATCCATTAAGAATGCATACTGGCGATGAAACATATATAACACTAAATTCATAAAACCAAAATTTTCTCTCATAAATACAAAAGCTTTCAATAGTTACTAAATGATCAAATAAAAATAAATACTTGTATGTTGTCACAAGAACTCCATATAAACAAATTGTATGACGTGTTTTTATTCCGAAACACATTTGTAAGTAAACAGAGAAATTTTCAAATTAATCAAAGTACCTAATTAAATAATAATAATAGAAAAAATGAACCAATAATTTTGGTTTACGTGGGTTAGAAATCTGTAATGTATTCTTTATTTGAACAATTATTTTTGTGAGTGCATCATCTAACTTTTTTTAATCATAACTTTTATTTTAAAAACCATTGTTATATTTAGTTCAATAACACTATTCTAAAATCCTTGGCATCTACATTTCAAAAATTCCAAACACAGATTTCAAATCCTTATTACCTAACAGAACTAGCAATTTAGCTCAGGAATCTGAGGAACAAATCACGCGGCACAGATAAGAAGATCCTTCCTCTGAGTCACGTGGGTTGAAAAAGCTGCCTTTATTTTCCCTAAACATCAGTAAATCCCTTCATTTTCCTCAAAGAGCAGAATTTGGTTGCTGTCCCTAGAGGCTAGTGGACCGTACTTATTCAGCAGTCGACCCCAATAAATCCAGTCGATATATGCTACGTTCAGTGGGGGCGGGGTGGTCGGCTGTGTACAAGAAGAAGAAGGGGTAGGACATCTGAATTCAGAAGGTTAGTTTTTGTTTTCAAATCAATCAGTCGTGTACGCAGTGGATTGTCGTATACTTAACCCCGATCTGTGTTTCTTTTTCTTGTACATACTGTCTGCCTGACATCTGAACGTTCAACGTAGAATTCACAGACTTCTAAAGTGAGCACAAACCAGCCAACTTTCAAAGTAGAAAAGTTCGAAGACTGAATTTAAAAAGAAAATACAACTTTAAAAAATAATATCAACTTCCTAACGGTCGATCTGTCACTTTTTCTAGCGTGGTGCGAGAACTTTGCTTTATACTTACAAAATATACTTTGCTTTATACTTACAAAATACACTTTGCTTTATACTTGCAAACTACACTTTGCTTTATACTTACAAACTATACTTTGCTTTATGCTTACAAAATAGTCTTCGCTTTATGCTTACAAAATATATTTTGCTTTATACTTACAAAATACATTTTGCTTTATACTTACAAAATATACTTTGCTTTATGCTTAATTTGCTTCATATTCAGCCAAATCTGCTCTGAGGAAGTTTTTCTGCCTTTCAGGCCAAAATACAAAAGAATACGGTAATTGCAAAACGAGAAAAACTAACTAAACAAAATTTAACTTGTAGATTCAATATCTAGAGTGTAAATGTGTATCAAGTTCGGAACTAAATTTACTAAAATGACACTAACTCATTTGAACTCATTCTTATAATTATATTTTTTGTTCGTTTTTTAACAAATTTTGTGTTCATGCAAGCCAGCATTGATTTCTTGTTCTTTTCCCAGAAGCCGTCTATCGATATGAGCACTGATATACCACGAGTTTATTCGTAGCTGCACAAAAATGACAAGTAAACACAGAACGAGGGAACTCGTAGTTGCCGTCCGAGAAACGAACGCAATCGACGAGTTGTCTCGCAGTTGGCAGTGAACGTATTAACACGTTCACTGCCACTACCCTCGCCTGATATCAGATCTCATGAGATGACCCCTTCTTTGCTATGTCTTAACTGCAGTAGAGAAGGTGTCATCTAATGACATAGATGGTTGGGTTCTAGAAGAGAACGCAATCTACGGGTTATTTCGCCGTTGGCAGTCAACGTGTTAAAGAGAACACGCTAAAAGTATTCTCTTGTAGTCGTTTGTCCCATGATTCTCTTGGCACTTCCTAGGAAATGCAGAAAAGCAGAGACAGGATCGAAAACAGCGACCAATAAAAGTACGGCTCCAAAGAGATAAAAGGCGATTTAAACAAAATCGCCTCCTTTTAATACCACAATTGATCCAAAAAGGAAGCTTGCAATCTCGGGAGGTTATTGAACCCACCTCGAGCGAGATAATACCTCCCCCTTTTTTCTTCTTCTGTTCATCTGGATGTTGTAGTTGCTTTTTGTAATTTCAGATGTTTCTCGACTATAGTAGAAACTTCATTTTCATAAAGAAAAAAAAAGTGGTTTCCTAGATAGTAGAATGCTCAACTATCTGGAGTTTAAATAAGTTGAAAATATTTTTAAAGCCCTTTTTAATTCATAAATTTAGTCTCGTTGTACAAAATAGGAAAAATTGTAATGAAAGTTGCTTTGTAAAACAAAAAAATTATACAAAAATGAGAGTAAATCGAATCTGTTTCACTGTTATTCGGATCGAGATCGTATGCTGTGAAGGAAAACAATATAGCAGGTATGAATATATGTATATGCTCAGCTGTTTTTCTCTTTAAGTAAGTTCATGAATCATGAATGATAATGAATGAAGCTCACTTCAATCTAGCGTTTCATGTCGAGTGCTAAGCATGTTGATTTTTTTCTTCATTCGCATCTCTCGACCACGATAAGTCGAATTAAAATATAAAGCTTATAACTTTTATAAACAATTTCACGTTCAATGTATAAAAATTAAGAAATCTTCTCATGCTTATTGCCGGTATTTGTAAATTAAATAATTCACAAAGACGCTTACAATGTTTAAATTATACACTTGCGAAAAGTTGTTTGATTGAAAAAAAAGTTAGAGCAAAAAATTGTTTTAAACATTTTTTTTGTTGCATTTCTTAAATGCTTTCGGCAACAGTATAAAAACGATCATTGAACCATGCCTTAACCCTTGTATGTAATTGAAAAGTATTCCATCGTGTTCCAAGCCAAACGATACTTGTTTATTATTCGTTTCCGGTTCCATGCTTCCAAGGTCCCAAGTCCTCGCGAGGAAAGCCAAAATAACTTTGTGTTGTTTCCTGTTTACTTTGAAGTTGGTGCTCTTTTAGCTTAAACCGCATCACGGCAAAAATACTCGACAGTAATACAATAATAATGTATCATGATCTTTTAACACTTTGTATGCGGATCGCGTACCCGTGAGTTTTCTGACGATCGGTACTTGAGCGCGGATCGCGTACCAGTACGTTTTCTGACGATTGATACAGGAGCGCGGGTCACGTACCAGTACGGATTAGTGTCACAACAGGGTTTGTTGGTGGATACAGAAATAATGGTATAGACAGGAAGCCGAATGTTCTTGTCTACTGCTTAAATGCTGGAGACACTGAGACACATAAAAACGAGTTTTTGCATCAGTCGATGCGGAACGGGAAGGTGGATTAAAAAAATTCATTTAGATTTAAAATTCACTTTTTATTGATCCTAGCGAAAATGAGTGAATGTTGCCTCTTCGCAAAGGAAAATGCTCTGAACTGTAAAATATGATTCGTTTTAGGATGGCTCTCTTCATTTTTTGATAATGTAAATATGTTTATATATAACATTATTCGAAAAAATGAAAACTATATACTACTCTTTCTATCTGATTTCTCCTATTTACGATACCATTATAAATTTATCCACTAAATTGTATATTTTTTGTTTCCAAAACCTTATGGTTGTTATTTATATATTTCAATATAAAATACGAAAAGTGGGTTAAAAAATTACTGTTCAAGGACTCTTCAATTTCAACATTACTACCGGAAGCGAATTTATAAAAATCTCATCATCCATCCGGTAAAACAGTCACTCATCAATTAATAATGACAACTAATAACATTAATCATTAACTTATTTATTAATTATAATCATTCAACAAATAAAAAAAATTCGATTTATAATTCGACATTAAAATTAATAATTCGATTTAATTGAAAAATAGAAATAAATTCAAAATTTAAATTCATTTAAATTTTGATTCAAGAAAATTTTCGTTTTAAAAATGGGAGATATCTGCGAAATGTCTGATTGCGCCCAATTTTTGGAGAGCATTTCATAATATTCATTTCTACTTAACGTCTTTTAAAAAATATAAAAAAAGTTCGATTTAAAAGTCGACATTAAAATTAATAATTCAATTTGATTGGAAACTAGAAATTAATTCAAATTTAAATTGATTCAAATTTTGATTTTATAATGAGAGAGATCTGTTAGATGTGCCCGCTTTTTAGAGAGTGCGGTCACTGTACGAAATGCGTAAAATTTAAAACATGGTGAGAATTAAAAAGATGTCGAGACAAGAAAAGGACGTTTCCTCTCATCTTTTGCCATTTTTCTTTAAATTCAAACAAATTTCCTTTTTGGACATAAAAGGAGAGGAAGAGCACCCGATCCGCCAAACCTTTTGTTCCGAAAACGAACGACTCGTCGCAACGACACCCTGTCGCCTTGAAAGCGCAGAGAGCAAGTTGCACTCGTCATAAAGATCATCAATTCCCATTCAGAATAACTTAACATCAGACACAATGTTTTATTGAGAAAAGAGAAAAACGGCTTTGTACAAAGGGTGCAAAAAAAGTCAGATGATGTTGAAGGTCATCCCTACGTGAGCAGATGTTTTAAACCGAAATGAGTTGGAAAATCCCACAACCACGGGCAGTATTGTCTAGACTCGTTTAAAATTTTATCGGAATAACTTGCATATAGTTTTGTGACAAAATAATTTAGTATTTGCACGTTATTTGGTGGCGTTGATATTTTGTTGTAAAATTCAACAGAACTTTGCGTCACATTTTAAAACTCCAACAGCAATGTCTCGATTATTTACTCTTTAAAATTTAAAATTTAAATGTAATGTTGTCGTTAAAAACGAATCGTTATCATTGGAATCGTTAAGTTTGCAAACGTAAACATAAAAATGTAATCCTTAACTTGTAAATGTAACCGTTGTAATGTAACTTGTAAATGTAAATAACGTTAATCTGTAAATGAAAACTTGTAATGGTTTAAATGTAATCGTTATAACTTGCATAGATTTTGAGACAAAATAATTTAGTATTTGCACGTTAATAAGGTGGCGTTGACTTTTTTCGTAAAATTCGACAGACATTTACATACCATTTTTAAATTCCCACAACAATCTCTCTATTATTTACATTTTAGTATTTAATAACATGCATTTACATTTAATATTTTACATTTTGATATTATAATAAAATTTAGATGAGAATGAATTTCGATATATAGTATATAATAAAAAAAATAAAATTTATAAAATATAATAAAACATGCATACTCAGTAAATGAAACTAAATTATACATCGCTGCGTGGAATTGTGGATTTTTGATTAAAAATATATTGTTTTACTATATATTTTATATATATATAGTATATAATATATTATACAAAATAGTTTAAAACATGCCCACTCAGTAAATGAAACTAGATTGAGTTGGTTAAAAAGTATCTTTACTAGAAATCGATTAAAAATATCTTGATTGTTTAGTTTCTCTTACAAGCAGAAATTGCAAGGGGGAAAAAAGTGTTCCGATGTTGTTACTGAAAAGCTTCCAATGTTTGAAGGAATCTTAAAAGTTCACGCGAACAATGGAGTTAATGAATAACCGGTTTCGAGTTCAAGGAAAAGAAAGTAGAAAATAAAAGTCCAGTAATCGGCACTGAAAAGAGGAGGGAAAAAATGCATCAGTACTGATAAACTCGGATATATTTCGCTAAACAGCGCAATTAACGTTTCTGACTACGTTTGAAGGAAAAATTTTGAAAAATTGAATTTTTAAAAAGCTATGGTTTTTAGATATATCATCAATTATGATGCAAAATACTATAAATACTACCAAATTATTTAAAAACATAGTATATTTTGTGGAATAGGAATGTTTGTAGTAAATTTGAATGAAATTTAACCAGAACGGTTTACATTTTACTGAAAATGGTAATGCATCAGTCCCATTTTTCTTTGTACTCAAGTTATGGTATACAATGATGAATGAAAGGAACCGAAATCTGAGAAAACATTTCAAATGCAATGAAGTGATGGGTAAAAATATACGTACATATGTATTTTTTCCACAAATTTGCAACTTAATTTTTCTGAAAACTTCTATAAAGGAAAAAGTATTGAACCCGCAATCAAACTTTTGGTTCCTTTCATTGCCCACATCATTGAAAACACACGCTACCATTTGGATGTAAATACCTCAGTTAATTTTTGACATATCATGTTGAAGAATTTTTATAAAATTAAAATTGAAGACCAATTTTTGCTGAAAAATAGGTCTTTTCTTTCCCCTGGATGATAGGCGAAGGGCAAGAAAAGATGAACTGTTTTGTAAAGAGGAAAGTCTGAACTACAAGAAATAAAAAATTTTGAAAATTCGCCACTGGGGTCGATAACCAGTGTTTTTAACGTATCGGAAACCTTAAAGCAATTTTTATAGCCATAAGTGAGAAATCAATGGAATTTGTTTCTGTTGTGAGAGGAAAATTCTGTTGGATTCATACAAAACCGGAACGAACTTTCCACCGGTTTGTTCCAAATATTACTTTTCACACGCCTTACCGTGCAACGACCCATCATAGGTACATTTAACTGTGTTCGAATCGAAGTTCGGATAAGGGAGGAGGCACAGGGATTGTAATGATGCATTTGTGGAGAAATGGGTACGGTTGACCACTATTCAGTGGAATGTATGGAGATCTCAGAGTGAAGGAAGGACCTGAAGATGGTCAATGATGGTTGAAGTACAGTACTGATAGTCTTCTCAAAACCCTGAAGGATGTGATGTCGAAGAGGGACAGTTTCATTCCAGCTGTCGGAGAGAGTGCAGATGGGGAGAAAGACAGCTGTTTTCTACCCCGAAAGGAATGTTCGTTTGACTGTTCGGTCCATGTGAGGTTGGGCATTACTCATTCAGCAGTCGACCCCAACAAATCCAGTTGATACCGCTACGTTCAGCGGTGACGGGGTGCTCTTCTGTTTGCAAGAAGAAGGAATTATAATCGCGTTAATCGATACGTCGATACTAACATATAAATGTGACAGTTTGGATGGAGGGATGTTTGTTACTCCATCACGCCAGAACGGCTGAACGGAATGGGATGTAATTGAACACAGAGATAGATTAGAGTCAGGAATAGGACATAGGCTACTTTTTATGCCGGATCTTGGAGTGGTTCATTTTTTATTCATTAAAAACTAACTTTCACGCCAAAAAACTGAGGCCAAATCCCGCCAAAGAGGAGTAAGTCTCCAGTCATTTTTTTTTCTTCCAACAAAGTTGTGGTTAGTCTTAGAAGAATTTCAACCGATTATTTCAAACCATAATGTTTATTTTCTTCGTGTTTGATGTGTTTAAAATCAAATGTTGTTATTGAATCGGTCTTTCGGATTCATTCTGAAGTAGTTTCAAATAAAACGAAAATGGAATAAAAGAAATAAAAAATGTCTAATCTTCATTCGCGTTACCCCAACGGGCGTGAGAAAGTCAGACATGCGAGTTACGCCAACGGGCGTTGACAGTTTGCGCGTGATTGTCGAAAACTGTGTTTTCATTTAAATGAAAAATTTAAAATTGATATGTTGTAGCTATCTCGATCTATCAATAAAAGGGATTTGACCGGACTCGATTGCTGTTTTACTTTGGTTATACATTGCAAATAAATGGTTTTTAGGTTAGTTGTGTGTTTTTGTTATTAAATTGTGTTTATGTTATATATTTTTCATGTGTGCTCATACTTTTAAAGTATCGTTTCTAGATTAGGTTTAATTTTTTTTATTTGTCATTGCTTGATAGTTTTTCGTACAGATACATCGAAATTTCCACGCGAGCAGAGTCGCGGGTAATAGCGAGTATTATTATATGTTCCAGTTATTTTCTCCAGTTAATATAATCAAAAGTTCAATGACAATAGGTTTTTTTCTAAATATTTCCGGCATATTTTACACAATATTGCATGCACTAAGTTTTTAAAATTTGATTCATTTTTGAATTGATTTAATTAATGTATGATTTCCTCGATTAGGATGCTCTAAAGTCAAACAATAGTGTTGTTTCCAGAAATTTGTCCTGCATGTCTGCAACCTGGTGTGCAGATGACTAATGCAACAAGGAGTTGTTCGAGCGCAACCGAAAGGTAGCGAGTTCTGTCCTCGTCTCGGCCGAAGATAGCCGTGTTGGCTGATGGCAGTTGGGGCAAGTTCAATAGGCAAAGTCCTCCAAGTTCCCCCTGCAAATGATACCTCTAGGAGTACTGAGTCGGTCTCTGATTGGGATCTTAATTCTGACTCGCGGATGGGTGGGTGAATGAGTTCGACCACCCCCTCAAAAGGGTTGTGTTCGAGCAAAAGTCATCCTTTCACCTGAACGGTGCTCGTTCACAACGCACACTTCTGCCTTCATTGGAAAGAGCTACTTCTCATTTGGCTTGATATTAGCAGGTGGCATTAGGCAGACCGACCGACCGAAACGAGTATATATATTAATAACTAAAATTTAATCTATTTTTTTAATCCTTTTCTTTGTCGCTTGTAGTCTTTTGTTCGTTATTAATGCAGATGCGATAATCATTAGATGCCTAAACATTTAAAGTTCATTCTCCTGAACAGTTGGGACTTCCTTCCGCCCACTGCAGAAACGAAGTACACTGAATGCTTCGTTCATTGAGAAAAGCGACGCTTCAGAATTATATTTATAAAAATTATATCTCAGAATTATATATAATAAAATAGTACGGAATCGAAAATCGGCAGTTTGAATGACGAAAAAGTGCGTTATTGAAAAAGGGTGATCTCGTTTAATGAGCTCGTTTTTCCTAATTAAAGATACTCATTAACATAAGTAAAAACATGTAACTAAGCTTTTCTACATATGAGCATATGTATGGGACGAAGAAGGTTTACCTATATGCAGATGATTCCGTATTTAATATCACTGGTGATTTGGTACATTAAAACCAGGGCCGGCCATCTGAGGGGGGTGCTATGCACCCGGGCCTTGCAACTGAGAGGGGCCCTCACCGTGAGTTAGAATTAAAACAGCGTTCGGAACAATAATAATTTTGCACATATACATATAATGCTGCACATACACACATAAAAATCTACAAGCTTGTTTCCAAGTGGCTGGCTGAGCATCGACAAACGCCTTCAGTAGGAAAAGATCACAGTGTTAGCTATGAAAAGGCGGGAACAGTTCATCTATAAATAATGAAATCCCTGTCAATCATGTTCAGACAGAGAGGCTTGCCTGGCGCTCAGAAGTCGAGGCTGAGGCTGGGTTCGAATGGAATTGTAAATCATCAGCTGTCTTCTTTTGTCTATATCCAATGTAATATTTTTTCACAATCCTTTATATTGCCAGTTACTGAATATAGTAAATGATGAACCCTCTATCAGCAAATTGAAATGAAATAAAGGATTGTCTTCGGTCAGGTATACGGGTATAAGGCTTAAACGCTCTTGCTACACTGAGTATCGAAAAAGAAATGAGAAAAATTGCCATTTTCTGGAGTAATGAATAGCAAAAACAAAGTCAAGCTTTATTAAATAAAAATGTAAATGTTCGTTTATTTGTTTTTTACTTTGCTAAAAATATAGGGCCCCAAATGGTTTCTTGCACCCGCACTCCGTCAAAGAAAAAGGCCGGCCCTGATTAAAATCTTTGTATTTTTTCATAAATTTTACATATTATGTATTCTTCTACTTCTAATTCATTTCATCATTTAATCTCGTTTAAAAAAAACCGCAATTGTTTCGTTACACAGCGAAGGCTTCTTTATCATCCAGAGTTAACATTTCTCCGACTTTAATCGGCGTCATTAACTGCCGCTATTAACTTCCGACCGGATACGGTGGGATGCCGGAAGTTTGTGGAAGGCAATGAATCCAAGTACGTCTCGGACATCTCCTTGTGGAGTCCGCTTCCGGCAATCAAAGGACCCTTTCCTTTTTAATAGAATAAAAATGTATCGAAAGGTAATGAGTTGAAAATTATCGACATTCAAACGACTGTCGTTAATGTGTACTCAGTGAGTTAAGTGAAAGTTTGGATGGAGGGATGTTTGTTACTCAATCACGCCAGAACTGCTTCTTCTTGCATACAGTCGACCACCCCGCCACCACTGAACGTAGCAGTAGCGACAGGATTGGTTGGGGTATAAGGAGGTTCCAACCCTACATTGACAGTCAAACAAACATTCCTTAGGGGGCAGTCAATAGCTGTCTTCCTCCCCATCTGCACACTCTCCAACAGTTGGAATGAAACTGCCCATCTTTAACATCATATCCTTCAGGGTTTTGGAGATGACCTGGTACCATCAGTACGCCAGAACGGAATGGGATGAAATTGAGTACAAATATAGATTAGGGTCAGGGATAGAACAGAGGGTACTTTTTATTCCGGTTCATGGAGTGGTTCGGGTTTTTATTCATTAAAAACTAACTTGCGCGTCAAAAAGTGGAGGCCAAAGATGAGGAAGGCTGTGCTTTTTTTCTTTCCCAACAGTAATCAGGTTAGAATTAGCGCCATTTCGACCGTTTATTTCAAACGATTCTTTGTGTTTAAAATCAAATGCTGTTAATGAATCGATCTTTCGGATTCATTCTGAAGTACTTTTAAACTAAAAGAAAACAGAATAAAGGAAATAAAAAAAAAATTCTAATCTGTATTGCATTGCCCCAACTGGTGTAGGAAAGTCAAGTATTTGCATGTTATTATTCCTTCATCTGATTTGTTGCCTGTTTTATGTTTAGTTCCATCAAATTAATTTAGTAAATCATATCTGCTGTCTGATTTTACTCAATTCGCTGATAGATAACATTCCACCTCACATCGAACCCTTCCTCTTTTAATATTTTTAAATCTCTTTTAATTGCAAAAAATGTTTCTGTATGGTTAATTTACTCTTAATTAAGCCGAGAAAGATCCTTGGAAAGATTACATTTTATTTTTTTAATTCCAGAAATAAAACAAAATCCTTGAAAGAGTAAAATCTGAAAAAATAAAAACAGTTAATGGATTTTGTTAAATTGATTTTTAATATACAATTTTTTAAAGAAATTTCGGAATGTGAACAAGTATCCTTAAAAAATTAAAATCCGAAAAAATAAAATAACATTTAATGGATTTTGCAAAATTGATTATGTTGATAATTTTGATTTGCCGGCATTGACACCGTTTCTACACTTAACGAAAAATTTAGTTTAGTTGAGTTATTTTAACATCCCGTTGTAAAGCAACACTAAGGCTACTAAAGAAAGACGGATGGGGAAAAAATGTTTATAGTAACTAACGAGGTTAAAATGTGAAAAATATCTATTCAAGGATGCAACACATCTCTTTTTAAGACATTTTTCTTAAAAGAAAACATTAAACTCTCGACAAAGAAAGTAAATGCAGATTTACCAGCAAAAAGAAACCCCAGATGTGCCTTACCATCCCTTAAAACACGAGAGAAATATTGCCTTTCCTAGTTAATCCTTTCTTTAGAACATTTTGACTAACTGCGAGGCTGTATTTCTTTTTTCCCCCCTTGCCTCGCTTCTAGAAATTTGGGAGCATATTCTTCTGCTCGGGCAAACCAGTTTACAAGTGAAAGAAAAATTTTAAAGCAAGTTTCCTTTTTCTTCATTTCACTCGGATTTGTCTACTTTAAGGGAGGATCCATTCTAGTTCTCATTTATTTTCGCAGAGCAATAAATTAAGTTAGATTCTTGCAGTAAATGCTCTCAATTTGGTCCCTGGAGTGTTGTATTTAACGAAATAGAGCGGCGATTGTCATGAGATAAATACTGATTCGTTCGAGTTGGTAGATTTTATTATTCTTTAAAACATAAAAGTGCGAATTAAACTATTTAAAAAAAGATTAAATTTCAACGTTATTACTTTTTTCATTAAAGCCGTTAATTTTAGAATTTTTATACGTTTTAAAACTGATTTCTAAATCAGATTGGAATTCTTATTAGAACGTATTCTAGTTAAAATCAGGTATTGTTCTAATTTCCCAAAATCATTATTTTTAGAATTTTCATACACTTTCAAAGTGATTTCCAAATCAAATTAGAATTCCTATTAGAACATATTCCAAGTTAAAATCAAGTGTTGTTCTAATTTCAAGTCCTTATTTTTAGAATTTTTAAAAATTTTCAAAGTGTTTTCCAAATCATTTTTTTTTCTTTATTTCTTTTTTCTCCTTACTTGGTTCATTTACTCACAAGCCAATAAACCTTGAAGCTTCTCATTAGAATATTTAACGTGAAAAAAAAAACATTTTTTTTTACTACGGTTTTGCTCAAAATAGCCTTTGAATTAATTTATTTGAAATAAATAAAATCAGTATAAAATAAACAATAATTTTCAGTACAGATTGTTGTTTATAAATTTTATTGGCTTTAAATTTTATTTTATGTTCTTTTATGGATCCAACATTTCGTGAAATGCAACTAAAGAATTTAAAATAAATCTTTTTTAAAAAAAAACTTTGAAAATTAAATCAACATGAATTAGTTTATCATTATAATTCACTTTTTTTTTCTCTCGCATAAAATGACACTCCAACTGTTTTACAAAGAAAAAAAAAAAGGATTTTGTTGTTTTACGACGGTTTTGCGCAAAATTACCTTTTAATTAATTTTTTTAAAACGTAAATAAAAATCAGTATGAAATAAACAATAATTTTCAGTACAGATTGTTGCTTATCAATCATTCACGAAACAGCTTTAAATTTTGTCTTCGGTTCTAGTATGCATTGAATGCACCATTTCGTTCAATGCAAATATGAAATTTAAAATAAATATTAGTTGCATTTAACGCAAAAGTTTAGATTTAATTTTTAATGTAATCCACTTTCAAAGTGATTTCGAAATCTACTAATTCATGTAAATTTAGTATTTAAATCTCCTTTTAAAACTTAAATGAACAAGAATTAGTTTGTCATTATAATTCATAATTTTTTTCTCGCATAAAATTACACTCTTTTACAAAAAATAAAATAAAAGCAGAAAATTGGACACGCCCATTGGGTTTAAATTTTTAACCCGCTCGGTTGATTAAGAGATGCTAATAATCCACTTAGCTACGAAAAGCAATTCAAAGTTGAAAAAGGGACCCCTTGAAATGCAGAGATTTGGGAGGGGCCCTTTTACATCACGTACACGATTTGGTGGTGGTTCGAATCTGTACGCGTGCCTTGCTAGTCTAACCACCCTATTTAACTAGAGTTCGCGCTCTTAGTTACCTTAAATAATCTCATGGACTTTTTTTTTAATGGGTTTTAAATCTTAGGGAAGGCTGCTTTGAAAATTAGTTTAAATTAGTTGCCACGCCTTCGCTTGACAAATGGGGGTGGGACTAATTTCTTTTCGATTTGATTCCTTAAGTACGCGCTCTTTAAAATATGGAAAGAATCTCTTTATTTTTTTAAAGTCTTTTTTATAAAACATTGATTGAGATCTAATCTGCCAAAAAGTTCACACTTTATACTTGTATTTAAAAAGAAAAAAAATAATTTATAGAAAAAACAAAATTACGCACATTAAATATGTGTGCAAATGTTCGTTTGTTTTTGACTTTGCTAAAAATTTAGCCCCCCCTCCCTCAAATGGTTTTTTGCACCCAGGCCCCTTCACAGAGAAGGTCAGCTCTGGACCACGATTATAATTGACACCCTACGTATGCTACGTTAAATCTGTCCATTTAAGATTAGGAGTTGAATATACAGTACAATTTACATTACAACTACTACATTGGTAGAGTGTTAACCGTTTTCGTCGAATTCCATTATAATTTACAACACATTTTCCTATTTCTAAAAATAAGTTTTGAAATAATTCCATTGTATTTATAGAATTTTGCATTGTGATTGATGACACATTTAAAAACCATAGCTTTTAACAGTTTTTAAGAAATTCAATTAAAAAAAATTACCTATGAACGTAGAAAATTTTAGAAAAGGAATTTAATTCATTTTATTAGTTAATATATTGGTTCAAGTAACAAATAAAGCAAATCTCCAGTCTGTTTAAATAAGTGCAGGAGCAAAGAGTGTATTCTCTAATTAACTCTACCCATTTAGAACGAGGAGTAGAAAATAATTTAGTTATTTGGCCACGATCATAACACTTCATTAACTCTTCCCATTTAGAATGAGTAGTAGAATAGAATTTAGTTATTTGGTCACGATCATAGTTGATACCCTACTTACAAATTTTTCCATCTTTCAAAAACGAATCTTCTCAGACATTCATTTCAAACATTTGCCAGTGATTTTATTTCTCTTGGGAAGATAACAATCCAGCAAAAAATAATAATAATAATAATAATAATAAATAACAATAAGGCAGACGAAAGCTTCTCATCTTTATGAGGTGTTAGTTTTCGCATTCGAGAAACATCTGTCGGCTTTTCCAGCTCTAAGGTCAAGTGTGCCGCTCGGTAGCGTCAAAGAAGGCTTTCAGTTTCATTCTTTCTTCTGCCATCCGTGCGGTCGCAGTTATCAGTCGCTGAAAAGTGGCCCGAGAGATTTATTTCACTTCGCTTTGTCAGCGATGAAGGGTTCAACAGCATAGTGTGTGTGGGTGGGGGGTTGGCGAAAAAAATATTGGACGATATTCCCGGATTCGTGCATGTGCCGAGCAGTTTTTATCAGTCAGCGAAAAGTGAATGGCCCATTAGGTCGAAAAGAAATCGTTTGTTGTGTGGGTTGGTGAAAGTTTTTATGATCTCTTGGATTATTTTGGATGATTAATTGCTGAATAAATTGGGTACCGTTAACAGTAATAATAACTGTAGTCATTTAAATTATAATTGGAATGAACAGTAATAATAACAGTAGTAATTTAAATTAGAATCCGAATAAGCAGTAATAATTGTTATAATTAACAGTTAATAATATCAGTAATAATTAACAATTATTATCGGAATTTACAGTAGTCATTTAAATTAGAATCGGAATGAGCAGCAATAATAACAACAGTAGTCATTTAAATTAGAATGTGTTACAGCTGAATATCAGATAGCATTCCTCTTTTTTGCGAATCTTCCTCGTCACCAGCTAACTGATGTTATTGCCAATCTGTTATTACTTGCAGTTGCAATATCTGGAGGTTAAGAATCTTGAGTTCAAGAACTCCGCTCACTCTCCTGTAATTCAGCTCATTTTCGGCAGAAATATTGCCGCATCGAGAATGTTCACCGCTAGCTCATTGGCCGAATGGTCAAGGCACGCAATCCAAACCCAGAGTTTGCGGGTTCGATGCTCGACACGGCTGTTATATCCGAAGCATTGATTTTTAGTTATTGTTTCCTTGTGTTCTCAAACATTCCAGACCTTTCTTTGTTATGCGGATTAGTCGTTTCTAGAATATACTGTTCTTGTATAAAAGCTGAAGTTGCTTTCTAATCGTGGGCAACTTCTCGTCTTTGTCTAGTTGCAAGTCAACACTTTCCTTCAAAAAACTTGTTTGTTGCTTTAAAGCTGATGGTGTGTTTAATTAAATCCTTTTGACAATAGGTGATTCAATTTCTTCTAAAAGTGATATAAAATCGTCCTTTTGCAAAATAAGAAATTAGTACAGTAAAAGCTCCTTATTCGCGGATTTAAAAAATGCGACCCAATTCCTATATTCGCGGATCTAATAAGTACATACATCATAATAAAATGATTCCAACAGGTATCCAACCCAATATCCTTTGTAAATGCCGTCCAATGGACTAATGAAAAAAGTAAAATAGTTCTTATGACAATATTGTCTAAAGTATGTTGTTAAATACAAACTGCAAACATAGCCGAAATCGCGAGTGGAGTAGGGCGAGATGGGTTCGAACAGATAGAATGAAGTGACATTCAGGAATAGCTTGAATCGCAAGATGAAGATTTGACTGAAACCGACTTGGAGGGAATGTTCAATTCACAGCCCATTGAAGAAGAGGCTTCCACAAGCACTGGAAACGTGACGTTTCATTTGAAAAATCTGAGTGAATGGGAAATGAACTTTCCGATTTCTTTATGAACATTGATCCGTCTATGGAACGAAGTCTTATTTTTAAGAGGCAAATGGCTAATGCGACTGCTGCGTATCCGTCTGAATCGAAGGAGCTTTTAAAAACTGCCAATCAAGAGAAAATGACACAATTCTTCAAACCATTGCCTAAGCCTTAAGATAAAGAATCAAAATATTCAAAAACTTCAATTAAATTGATTTTTTTATGTATTTGAGTTTTTTTTATTTTGTCTCCTAGAAACGTATCCCCTATAATTCCATATAAATGACCATTCCGTATTCACGGTTTGGTCATTTATATGGAATCAAGTGACATTCGGTATTAGGGGCATATTTATGGAACATATATCCCGCGAATAAAGAGCTTTTACTGTAAAATTATCCTCCAGGTCGAATTCTATCTCAACAACCCCAGCATTCGGTTTGGCATACAGGTAGAAGTTCCATATTTC
Organism: Argiope trifasciata; assembly: GCA_026543055.1. Taxonomy (NCBI): domain Eukaryota; kingdom Metazoa; phylum Arthropoda; class Arachnida; order Araneae; family Araneidae; genus Argiope; species Argiope trifasciata. The sequence goes on from JAPMOQ010016717.1 coordinate 365,520, forward strand.
GTGGCAGTTAAAGTTCGTTTGTAGAGCAAAGGAACATCAAGTAATAACGCGTAACATGTGTAACAACGCGCAAAATGTACTGGATGGCATCTCTGAAGATTCACTTCGAATTGCTCCAAAAGTTTGCCGTTGATATTGAACCCATTTATAATATTGTATTGAATGGCAAATGAGCTTTGCGATTTCTTTATGAACATCTATGGAACGAAGTCTTATTTTTAAGAGGCAAATTGTTAATGCGACTGCTGCGTACCCGTCTGAATGGAAGGAGCTTTTGAAAACTGCCAAGCAAGAGAAAATTACAAGATTTTTCAAACCATTGAATAAGCCTTAAGATAATGAATCAAAATATACAAAAACTTCAATTGAATTGATTTTTTTATACATTTGTTTTTTTATTGTTTTTTGGGATACCTAGGAACGTATCCCGTATAAATGACCATTCCGTCTTCACGATTTCTGTCTTCGCGGCATATTTATGGAACATAGACCCCGCGAATAAAGAGCTTTTACTGTACTACTAAACTGGCACTAAGTACTATTAAGCTATTCCCTAAAGAAGATTCGTGCCTACATGCAACGGAAATAGATGACAATACAAAGCAATTTGGGGGTGTTTCTTTGCATTATTCCCTAAAATTGGATAATCAAGTTCTTTTTGTGTAAAAAAGGGAATAAAAAATCTTGAGGAGCTAATATTTGAATTTTGTAGTTAATCTTTTAATTAATTTTATTACGAACTCTGTAATAAAATTAGTTTGGTTTGGTTTGAAGTTTTATGGCACAAGAACCAATATGAAGGTTATACTGAGCCAAACAAAGAAGTTTCTAGAAAAGTATTTCCATAGCAAACACGATAAATGACAAAATGTTAAAACGAAGCCCGAAAAAGTGAGTACAGATTAAGGAAAAAAATCCTTTAGATTATAAATAGGCAAAGAGATTCTTTTGTGTATTTTTGCCAAGCAACAAGGACAAAGTCACTGCTCTGGTTTTCAAGTAAAATAAGCGCTGAGCATTAAAATATGGACATTCAATAAGGATATGATAAACTGTCGTCCCACAATCACAATGTGGACGTATCGGCTATCATTTAATAACAGATGTTTGTGTGTAATTTCAGTGTGACAGATTCTCAGGCGAGTTAAAACTGTGTCATGTTTTCTATAATTCAAAGAGGGCCAATTTTCTATGCTTGGTTTGCAAGTATGGATTTTGTTTAGAGTTTCCGAATAATAAAATTAATCAATATAGTGACCGAAAGGGCGCCGAAATTTTAATTATGTCTGTCTAGGTTATTAAAATCAATAAATCATTCCAATTTAGTTAAAAGTACATTTAATGACATTAAAGGATATGATTTACAAAACTATTCAAGACAATAGCATTTAACATATATGCATTGAAGTAATACTCGGGCACTGCATCATGCTTTACGCTCGCTTCCAAGACATGGACTGATCATTCATGGCAGCGGCCGATAGAGGGCTGAGGAAAACAGTTACGGTTACATCAGTAGATTTAAATTTTGGATAGCGTCCCAACGTATCGGAAATTAAAATAAGAAGATACCATCCACTTATAATCCAAATAATATCTGGACATGAGGGATTTCCTGCATATTTCCTAAGATTTGGAAGAAAATAAATGCATTTGTAGGGAAATGGATTCAGTTTACCGCTATTCAACGGAATGTATGGAGATCTCAGAGTGAAGGAAGGACCTGACGATTGACAATAATGATTTAAGTACAGTACTGATGGTTCCGGGTCATCTCAAAACCCTGAAGGATATGATGTCAAAGAAGGATAGTTTCATTCCAACTGTTTGAGAGAGTGCAGATGGGGAGGAAGACAGTCATTTACTGCCCCGAAAGGAATGCTAGTTTGACTGATCGGTCAGTGTAAGGTTGGACCATACTTATTCAGCTGTCGACCCCAACCAATCCTGTCGATACTGCTACGTTCAGTGGTGGCGGGGGGGGGGGGGGTCGGCTGTATGCAAGAAGAAGAGGTGTTCCAACATATTATTTACAGTCTGACTATTTTGATAAGACCTTGATAAAAATCACTCTGATACACTTACTGTACTAATATGAAAAGAAACATCTAATTTTCCATCGTTTATTTGTTTTTTTTTAAATCTAAAATCAAAATAAGCGTCATATAAAGGAGCTTATTAAAAGCTTTTACAAATACTCGCCGTGTCATTTAATCTGAATTGTGTGTATTCGTCCATCAAGTCTCATTTACGACCATTACATAACTTCCAATCGCTCCTTTCACCCAAGATGAAAAAATGAGTCGAATCTACGAGCATTTTGAGTCCTCTTCTTCCTATTTATGGACGCCGGCAAGTTTCATCTTCGCGGAATGGCAACACTGGTAATTTCCGACAAAACTAAAACCCTCAACGGTCGCTAATGAGTGTGACTCAGAACATAGCGGAACTCTGAAAATTACCGTTTTGTTTTGTTTGCTTTTTGCGACATTTTATTCTTTCTGTAACTTCCTTTTCTCGATTATTTATGATATCGTTATTTTTCTAGATGTTGAGCGATATTCCTTCCATCTGCACTCAAAAACGATATTAATGAATCACTTTTTTTGTTTATCAGTGGTTAGTGACAAACCATCAGAAGTTCACTTTATGTTGTTGTCTTCGTCATCTGAGCGTGTGCCACGCTAGGATATTGGAAGCGAAGGGTGTATTTTTTGGTATTCTAGGGTTTCTTCAGTTTTCCAGATACAACCTTATTCCGATTGAGAAAACTTTCATGGCCACTAATATAATAAAATTCCATCAAAGAAATAAAATATTAATTTGACTTTCACTTGTTTGTATTGGGATTTTTTTTACAATCTAGACAGTCTGATCTGGAGCAACGGAATTTGGCACATACATATTTGGATTTCAGAGCGATTTTTGTTTTCAAATTAGAAATTTAATTAAATATTATGTAAGATTTTTATCACTTAATATCGATGACTTCTGAAAAAAATTACAGCACATAAACAACCTTTAATTAAACTATATATATATATATATATACTTCTGAACGTGGTGTCAATATTTTTGATCATTGCCCACTGATATCTCACAGCAAAAATCCCTTATTTTGAATCCTTGACTGGGAGTGGCCCTTGACGAAATTTTCACACCGGATTCTTTTTCTATTGGCTATAGTTTTGATTCGATTGTTGGCTTATTTTTGCTTGGCTTATTTTGTTAATTTATTTAAATTCATTTTTATTTTAGTTGTAGCTGCATTTGTGGTCGCCAAATACAATGATTACTTTTTTTAAAACTAAAAAAAATTTAACTCTTAAACTCGGTTGAATCCGCAAAAATTTTTAGTTTCGATTCCAATCTTCGTTTCGTTTCCCTAATGAGTGCCATTTTTGTTTCGTTGACATAATTTTATTCATTATATTTATTTGGATTTGTTTCATTCATTGGTTCCATTTCATTTTATAAACTTTTAACGTATTATTCCGAATTGAGTTTTCATTTTGACCTAGTTGGTTTCGTGTTAATTTTTTTAAACCGGAAATGAGTTTTAATTGTTTTAATAATTTTATGGTTGTGTATATATATGTACAGTAAAAGCTCTTTATTCGCGGGGTATATGTTCCATAAATATGCCGCGAATACAGAAACCGTGAATACGTAATGGTCATTTAAATGAGATTATAGGGGATACGTTCACAGGTGACAAAATAATATGTATATAAAATAAATTTAATTGAAGTTTTTTAACATTTTGATCAATTATCTTAAGGCTTAGGCAATGTTTTGAAGAATTTTATGATTTTCTCTTGCTTGGCAGTTTTTAAAAGCTCTTTCAATTCAGACGGATACGCAGCAGTCGCAGTAGCAATTTGCCTCTTAAAAATATGATTTCGTTCCATAGACGTTCATAAAGAAATCGCAAAGCTCCTTTGCCATTTTTAAACCTTCACTGAGATTTTTCAAATTAAATGTCACGTTTCCAGTGCTTGTGGAAGCCTCTTCTTCAATGAGTTGTGAATTTAATATTTCCCCCAAGTCGGTTTCAGTCAAATCTTCATCTTACGATTCCAGCAATTCCTGAATGCCACTTCATTCTATCTGTTCGAACCCATCTCGTCCTATTGCATTCGCGATTTCGGCTATGTTTGCAGTCAAAGTTTGAACTTGCACAGATTCTTCGTCATTTTCCGCAGTCAAAGCAGGCCAGTTTTTACCAGCATGACTTCAGTTTGTGTGGCTTCAGTTCATCCAATGATTCTTTTATGTTTACGATGCATTTTGCTGTGTCAAATTTCTTCCAGCATTCGATAACATTCATATCAGGATTACATTCATATTATTGAATATGATTTTGAAGGTTCGTCTAATGTAATAGAGCTTAAAGGCCTGAATTATTTCTTGGTCCATTGGTTGAAGCCGTCGGTAGCAAAGCCGTTGTGTTAGGAGGTAAAAATGTCGTTTTTATATTTGGAGGCATAGTTTTAAGTTCGCTAGGATGACCTGGTGCATTGTCCAAAACTAGAAGTGCTTTTAAGTCTAAATTCTGTTATTTTTAAATAAGTTTCAACTTCAGGAACGAAACAATTCCGGAACCAGTCACAAAAAATAGCGTTTATTACCCACGCTTTCTTATTAGCACGCCAAAACACTGGCTGATTGAATAAAGAAACCGCGAATAAAGAAATAAATATTTAGCCTCGAATATAGGCATTGGGTCGCATTTTTTTCATCCGGGAATAGTGAAACCGCGAATGAAGGAAGCGCGAATAAGCAGCTTTTACTGTGTGTATATATATATATATATATATATATATACAATCATAAAATTATTAAAACAATCAAAACACATTTCTTGAACAACAAAATTAAAACGAAACCGAATAGGTTGAAATCGAAATTAAAACTCAATTCAGCATTAAACGCTAAAAGTTCACAAAATGAAAGGTAAATGAATAAGAACCAATTAATGAAAACTAGACATACTAAACTAGACAGAAAAACTAAAAGGGAACTAGACAAAAGATTGTTAGCTTTCGCTAAAAAAATTAAAATTAAAACATGCTCTTTAAAGTATCCTTATTTGTTCCCCACTGTTAAATTTCACAAAAAAACAATAAAATTTAGATTCGTTACCTGTAGTACAGGCAGTTATAATTACTACATGGGGAAGCAATTTTTCAAATACCTAAAAATTATACTAAGTAAAATTGAAGAAGAAGATTGTTTTGTCATTAATAATAACAAAAAGATTTTAGATTTCTTAAAAGATAACAAAATTTATAAAATTAATACTTTTGACTTTGAAAATTTATATACCAACCTGCCCCATGAGAAATTAATAAATGTCTGTACTCATATATATGATGAATATTTAAATGAAAATGTAATTAATAATCATAACTGGCTGGTTTTATGCAATTTTAATATTACCGAAAATTATGTATTCAATGGTATTGATTTTTATAAACAAGTTAAGGGTATCCCAATGGGTACAGCTTTTTCAAGTGCTTTAGCCAACATTTTCCTACATTATTACGAGAAAAAAATAATTAATAATTACTTAATAAACGGATGGAGATTTATTGATGATTTAATTTTGATTAACTTAGATAATACCAAAATTGTTACTAACTGCTATCCTAAAGAATTAACTTTAAAAGAAACAAATAATGATAATCTTGAAGCTACTTATCTGGATTTAAGGATCGAAATTGCTAATGAAAAAACAATAGTAGGTATTTATGATAAAAGAGACGAATTCAAATTTAATATAATTAAACTCTGTAATTATCACTCTAATCTTAACTCGAAAATTTTCAAAAATTTAATTTTCTCACAATTCAATAAAATTAAAACAATTTGTAAAAACAAAAATTCTTTTATAAAAGCAACAAATAGTTTTATTAAAAATTTAAACAATAATGATTTTCCCAAAAACTACTGTAATATCAATATTTTAATAAAAAAAGAAATAATGAAATATTAGTGAAATAGATGGCGCTAATAAATCCCATTTATGTTTGATTACACTGTAGTATTATTATTGGTAAGGATGATCCGCGCGGCCAGGTCTGTTGAACTTATTATTTTCTTAATTTTGTCATTAATTGTGATTTTTCTTATGTAGTTTTACTTTTTATATATATATATTTGTTTCATTTGTTGATGTTTTTAATGTTTTGCTTTGTTTTTGTCTCTTGCTGTTAAAATTGGTATGTCTCTTTTGCCTTCATTTTCGGGCCACGAGGTGTCAATACTTTTGACCATTGTCCATCGATGCCTCACAGAAAAAATCCCTTTTTAGGAATCCTTGCTTGAAAGTGGCTCCTGACGAAGTTTTCAGGCCGAATTCTTTTTCTATTGACTATTTTTTTCTATTGATTATTTTGATTCGGTTGTCTTATTTTGTTAATTAATATATATATATATATAATATATATAAAATATAAAATCTGTATCAAATATTGGTTAAACACAGGTACCAATTGGATTTTCGGATACATTTCCCGCATACCAAATTAATTAATCACGCAGGATTACAAGGTGGAATCAATAAATTCTCGTCAAAGGCTACTATTTTGAAACCATTGTACGACAATGTCCAGGTTTGTTTAGAGAAAGTTAAAAGAAAGAGAGACAGTTAAACCGATTTGGCGGAATATCTTTCCTTGTGGCGGTATTTAAATCCTGTGGTTTGAGAAAATAAATCGCTAGCTCGTTCCTAGTCTAGTGGCTACATAAACTGCGGCGGCTTTCTTGAAAGAAAATGTGGAACAGCTTAATGCAGCCATACTCAACCTTTTTTTTATAGGGGCTACAAACACGTTTCAGTCACGGTAGCCCGGGCCGCAAGTAAAAAATAATTAGGTGTATAAATGAAAAAGTAATATCAAAGTAATGAATTATTTAGTTTAATGTAAAAACGAACTTTTAACAAAGATGCTTACTTACTTATATGTATATCTAATGAGACTTTTAGAACTGAGAGCATTTTTTTAAAACTTTATCAATATCTGGCTTGTCGTTGCATGCTACTCTTATTATATCATCCAAATGGGAATCTGTCAGTTTATTTCTATATACACTCTTTATGTATTTCATCTTTGAAAAAGATGATTCGCACACATACGTTGACCCAAAAAATGTTAGCATTATTTGGGCACATCTTTGCACGCTTTTATATTTTTGGGGAACAATGCTCCAAAATTCCACATTTTCCCTTTTTTCTTTGAAAATTACTTCCAGGTTGGTGTGATTTTTAAAATCAATAAATTCATCAAACAACTCCGAGTAATTACAATTTAAAACTGAAGCCAACTCAGAAATAGTTGGTGTCTTTAAATGCCATGGATTTTCTACAATTAACAAACAATTTTTTATTTTTCTGAGATCTTGAAACCTTTTTTGAAATTCGTTTAATAGTGCAGTTATAAAATTTGAAATTATGGAGTAGTTTTCTTCTGAAATGTTAATACCGTCCTCTCTGGTTTTTATAATAATTGGAAAATTGTGCAGCTGTTTGTTCTGTATTTCATTATAATAAATACTTAGCTTTTCCTCAAATGCAAACACTTTATTTGCCATATTGGACACTATGTTATTTTCGCCTTGTAGACTCTGATTGAGATTGTTTAGTTTTTCCGTAATATCACATAGAAAACCTAAAAGACACCACCATTCATCGCTTTGTAATTCTGGGTACCCTTTATTATTTTGCTCTAAAAATAGGATTATTTCATGGCGTAATGAAAAAAACCTTTCCAAAACCTTTCCATTACTAAGCCATCGCACCGAGGTATGCAAAAGAACGTCGCTGTGCTCACTTCCCAGTTCTTCAAGAAGGGTTTTAAATTTTCTGTGGTTCAGTTCTTTTGCTCGTATATAATTGACAATATTGATAACTGTTTTCATTACAGCTTCTATTTCTGGTTGTACAGCACGGGCCGCCAAGTTTTCTTGATGGATAATACAATGGAATGTTATTAAATTGCTGCAATTATATTTTTTCTTAAATAATGAAATGAAGCCATTTTCGGATCCAGTCATTGGAGGACAACCATCTCTACACAAACACACGATTTTTTGCACATCAATTTCATGATGTTCTAAAAAATTACAAATGGTATCAAGGTAATCCGTGCCTCGGGTTTGACCTTTCATTGGCAGTAATTTAAAAAAGTTTTCATGAATTTCATTGTTTTCTGTACAATATCTAGCAAACACCGAGCACTGCGATGTTGCTGAAATATCGGTGCTGGCATCAAATGCTAAACTGAAAAACTTGCATCTTCTTAGGTTTTTTAATATATCATCGGAAATAAATTTAGAAATGTCTTCAATACGCCTGATGCAGGTTGAATCCGAAAGCTGTATTTTTTTTTATATCAGTTACTATTTGTTTTTTGTTACTGTATTTATCAAAAAGTATATTAGCAGCACTAATAAAGCATTCCTTTACAATTTCCGCATCGGTAAATGGTTTCATATGCTTACCAAGAATGTAAGAAATTTCATATGATGCTTTTGTTACCGCCGAGTCTTGTGATAATGCCGCGAACATAACATTTTGTTGCTCATGCAATGATCTCTTAAAAAAACTCAATTTCTCATTTCTCAAAGAAAACGTTTCTTCGAAATCTTTATGTTTTGAAGTGAAATGACGAGAAATATTGTATTTCTTCAATATGATACTTTCCCGACATATCAAACAAGTAGCTGCGTTGTTTTTATTTGGCACAACAAAATAATCAGATTCCCACTCATCTTGAAACAATCTATTTTCACTTGATATTTTTCTTTTATACTTCGACGACACTCCTGACATTATTTTGAAAATAATAGGCATACTTAATTTACAAAACAAAACTATTATTTGGCAGAGGACGCGGGTACGTACACAAATGTAGTTTAATAATTTAGATTAAATTTATAACAAGTTTAGTTTCGATCGACAATCAAAGCGACACGCACTTAGGTCCATGGATCTTACGGTCTGGCCACGCGCAAACACGAGCGGCGGGGCGACTTGCCAATTAGTAAAACACACGTCTCATTACACATGACAAGCAATGTTTAGCTTCGCAAGTCGCCCCGCCGTCCGCGTTTGCGCGTGACAAGACCTTTAAGGGGATTCGCCACGCCGCGTATTCCGTATCGTTTGCGCAACCATAGATTAGGATAGTTTGCATTTCCAATTTAAGCAAATTATGGATATCGCTCACATTCCCATACTTCCCGTTCAATTACCAACTCTTTGAAGGACGCGAAATTTGAAGTTGTTTCCAAATAAGTTGTAACTACCTAGTTTAATAATTGGGCCAACCAAAAAGCCTCCGCGGGCCGCAGGTTGAGTATAGCGGGCTTAATGGATTGATGCGGGGAGCAAAATAATTGTTTCTTAGAAAGGAAAGGCGATACCGGTTTTGAGGAAAAGTTTCTAAGAAAGTTTTAGTTTCGGCTTTCTCTTACATAATGTATAAAGAGAGGGACTCGTATAATCTTTTCAGAATTAAAGAGATTCTGAGGGTTAATCATGAGTGAAAATACTGTGGAACCTTGCTTATTGAAACATAACTCTTTTCCAAATCTTATCTCTAAATCTGCAGATGTCTCGTTAAGCGATTTTTTTTTCTTCTCTATGATAGAAATCGATGTAAAATAAGCTATTATCTCGCTAAGCGAAACATTTTTTTTTTGATAGCAATCGATGTAAAATAAGCTATTATCTCGTTAAGCGAAACATGTTTTTATAG
>JAPMOQ010016717.1:378555-413692 GCA_026543055.1 Argiope trifasciata
ATCTTTATTGTTTTGAAAGATTATGATCTTTATTGTTTTGAAAGATTATGATCTTTATTGTTTTGAAAGATTAAGATCTTTATTGTTTTGAAAGATTATGTTCCTTATTGTTCAAAAATTATGATCTTTATTGTTTTGAAAGATTATGATCTTTATTGTTTTGACGGATTATGATCTTTATTGTTTAAAAGATAATGATCATAAATGTGTAAGATGCTGGACAAATCATTTGAATCCTGCTCAAGTGATTTGTCCAGCATCTTTTTTTACGCCATCTCATACCGACTACGTAAAAAAAAAGAAAGATAATTAAAATCAAATCAAAGAAAGATAATCAATGAAAGAAAGATAATAATCATTCTTTGATCAAGGTTGGTAGAGCGTCTACCAACCAGGCTACCACGGCCCTCAAAAAGTGTTATTTCCCTCAGTGTCAGAGACAAAAAAATAGAAATGTCGCCACTGCTTTATTTCTTCCTTCCGCTAATCGAGCGCGGAGTAAATAAAACAATTGAGCGCTCGCCTACACGCTGCGCAATTCATGCAGGGAAGGTCCACCCCTTCCTGTGGAATTCTTATCGTTCATTAACACTTGATTAGAACTCTCTATTTTTTATACTTGAGGTGGCATCGGTGGCCAAGGTCGTCGGTGGGACCAAGAGGCCCCTCATCACTCGGAAGACCGTCCTTCGCAAGAGGGAAGCCGCAGTTCATTTGCATCTACTGCAGTCATTGCAATAATTAGATTTTTTAAAACGGAAAAACTGCAAGTAAATAGGATTGGAATGACTGAATTTCATAACTTACTAGCTGTTTCCCGCCACTCTGTTCGCGTGGACATTTTGATGTATGTGTGCGAAAAACTATTAAATAATGACGATACAGAGATAATAAATTAAACAGTTTCGCCCGAATTATTGCCAAATGTGTAAATAAAATACCTGACTTCTCATCGAGGAAGAAAGAATAGAATGAATAATTGAAAGAAGATTCGAACCTCTTTTACAAAGGCGTAATTTTTTTTTAATATTCGATTTGCATGTCTTTATACTGTTTTCTAAAATTCTTCCTAATTATAAAAAGATAATCTGCCGACTCGGGAAATAAATAAATAATAAATGTGCTTAATATTCAACTGAAATGTGCACGCGTATAAACACGGTTACAAAAACAGTGATATATAAAGTATTTTATGAAACCTTTCTCTCTATATATAAATACTCGCTATTGCCCGCGACTCTGTTCGCGGGGAAATTTCGATGTACGAAAAACGATCCAATAATGACAAATAAAAACCTAACCTAAAAGCGATACACTTAAAAGTATAAGCACATACGAAAACTATATCACATAAATACACTTTAATTACAAAAACACACAACTGACGTACATACAATTTATTTACATTGTATACTCAAAATAAAACAAAACAGCAAACCATGTTCGGTCCAATCCAATTGATGGATCGAGATAGCTACAACAGTATTATACAAATATATGTTTAAACTTTTCATTTAAATGAAAACACAGTTGTCGACAACCACGCGCGATCTTTCAACGGTGGCTGGCGTAACTGACATATCTGACTTTCCTACGCCCACAGTGCAGATTAGAAATGTTTTGTTTCCTTTATTCTGTTTTCTTTTCATTTAAAAGTACTTCAGAGTGAATCCGAACATTTGATTTTAAATACATCAAACACTAAAAAAAAATAAATAGAATCGTTTGAAAAAGTCGGCAGAAGCCTAACCTCATTTCTGTTGGGGAAAAAGAAAAAAAAAACGGAAGTCTTACTCTGTGAGGAAAATCTCCTCTTTGGCGGGATTTGGCTTCAGCCTTTTGGCGCGGAAATCAGTTTTTAATGAATAAGAAATGAACCCCTTAATCAACCGGAATGAAAAGTAGCCTAAGTTCTTTCCCTGACTGTAATCTCTCTCTCTGTTTTAAATTTCATCCCATTCCGTTCCACCGCTCTGGCGTTATTAAGAAACATTAACAAACCTTAACAAAGAAACATCCATCCATCCAAACTTTCACATTTATATAATAGTATTTATTCAAAATTGGTGTAAAGATAATATACCAGATTTTATCTGTCTAACTCAAAGCGTTTTCGAATTATCTCTACCAAAGCCGTCCTTCTCTATGAAGGGGCCTGGATGCAAAACACCATTTGGGGCCCTAAGTTTATAGCAAAAAAATCATCGAACATTTGCATATTTATTTAAAAATGATTTTATTTTTGCTATTCATGACTCCTGGAAAATGACCATTTTTCCAATTTCTTTTCCGATCCTTAGTGTAGCAAGAGCATTTAAGCATTCTACCCATATGCCTGACCGAAGAGAATCGTTTATTTCAATTCAATTTGCTGAAAGAGGGTGCAGCATTTATTATATTCAGTCACTGGCAATGTAAAGGATTGTACAAAATATTACATTAGATGTAGACAAAAGTAGACAGTGGATGATTTGCAAGTCCATTCGAACCCAGCCTCAACCTTTACTTCTGGGCGCCGGACACAACGCTCTGTCTGAACATGTCTGAAGAGGATTTTCTTATTCAAGAATGAATTTTTCCTTCCTTTTTATTGATATCACTGCGATCTTTGCCTCATAAAGGCGTCCGTCGGTGCTCAACCAGCCACATGAAAACAAGCTTGTAGATTTTTGGTTTATGTTACATTAGTATTGTTCAGAACACTTTTTTAAAATTCTTAATCACTGTGGGGTCCCCACCAGTCACTTATGTGTGGTAAAAACGGATGAAAAGCCGCAACGATAAAACAAGATAATCCACGCTTTAAACATAAATCATTAAAAATCAAATAAATGCTGAGCCGCGAGTTCCGGAAAGTGATCTAATTGGAATGGTGAGAAACCCCCCTCTCCTGAAGGTCACGACGTGAACTCATCAGCCAGCGGAATCTGGCAATGGAACGGAATATTCCGTTCGTGGTGAGATCGCAACCACTAAAAGAGCATCTTTTTTTGTTCTGTTGTTGTTGTTGGATACTCGAATGCTTGAACACTTTCTACTCATCTAAAAATATGGCCTTCCCTGATGGCTGACTTTGTCTATACCATGGCGATAGTTTTTAAAGAATGAAAAATGAACCCTTCAGTGGCCCCTATTCCTGACTCTAATCCATCTCTGTGCTTAATTTCATTCCGATTCCGTTCAGCCGTTCTGGCTTGATCTAGCAACAAACATCCATCCATCCAAACTTCCCCATTTATAACATTAGAATAGATTCAAAATTGGTGTAAAGACCATATACCATATTTTATGAGTCTAACTCAAAGCTTTTTCGAGTTATATCTATACCCGAAGCCGGCCTTCTCTATGAAGGGCCCCGGATGAATAAAACCCTTTGGGGCCCTAAATATTTTGCAAAAAAAAAAAAAAAAAAAAAAACGAACAATTGTATACATATTTAATAATGCATGATTTAGTTTTCACTCTTAAATACTCCGGGAAAATTGCTATTGTTCAGAACATTGTTTTAATTCTTAATCACGGTGGAGGCCCTCCTGAGTTACGGGCCCGGGTGAGTAGCCCTCAAGATGGCCGGCCCTGTCTATACCCCGTACACGAGAGAGTAAGAATTAGCCAGCAATCTTGGTGCTTATTCACCTCTGGCGACAGTGTATACCAGCCAAACATTTCCCGTTTCCTCGTGCCTTCAGAACTAACTGTTCGAGGGTCCTCCAAGGCTACAAAAGTGGCTCTGGGCACCATGTCATTAGTTTCACTAGCCTCTAGGGACAGCAACCAAATTCTTCTCTTTGGGGAAAAATGAAGGGATTTACTGATGTCTAGGGAAAATAAAGGCAGCTTTTTCAGCCCACGTGACTCAGAGGAAGGATCTCCTTATCTGTGCCACGTGATTACTTCGTCAGATTCCTGAACTGAGTTGCTAGTTCTGCTGAATGTTCAAAAATGATTTGAAAATGAATGAATGATTTGAATATATATTTATATATAAATAGTTGTGTATTAGATTTTTTTTATCCACGCGTGTAAACTTTATAAAAATATATATCGGCAAAATATTTCAGGTAAATAAAGTAATACTTCCTAAATGTAACTTACATACTTGATAATCTGAAAAACAAATATGACATGGAGAATAAAATGTTACTTTCTTAATAAAAAATCACTATCTAGAGCTAACATCTAATCCTATAACTTCTTAAAGGACAACAACAGAAAAGTATGATGAGCGGTTCAGGATTCAAAATAGTTGCATCCTGTACAGCTTGCAATTCTTACAACCATATTCAACATTATTTCATAAAATAATTACATTCGTAAATGATTGATAGATATTTTTTCTATGCACGCTATAATTGCATTTATTAAAAAATGAATTTGAAATGCGTTCAAAACAATCTTGCAACTCCCAAAAAATGGACACAACCATTTCGACCATTGAGGATAAGCTGATATTCGGAAGATTTTCCCCGCACAAAATTTCCCCTCGGAGCGGAATTTTTTTCCATCCCCTAGACGCTTCTATTAGTTTCTGCCGCACTGGCAAAGCCACAACAATGCGGGCGGCAGACAGACACAACGTCTCCTGACGTCACCCTGATGAGACCATCATTTTATCCAAAATCCAGGGAATGGGCGCGAAGAAGAGAAAAAAAAAGCCGCCTTACCCACGCAGCAAACGCACTTCTAGAGTACATCCTGTTTGGGTTGCAGTCGCATGTGCAGATTATGCATTTTTTTCAATTCACTTTCATGGGTCTCCAAAAAGAAAGATGGTAGACTGAGCTGGAATGTCCGTCTAAGTGAAAGGAAAAAACATTTATTTATATTTCGTTGTTCAAAAATTTAATGAAATTTGGCAGAAATGGATTCGAAACGTTTCAGATCCGATAAAGATTTTTTTTTAATGAAATCTTAACTGTAGGATAATTTAATTTTTTAATTCTATTTCATGATTCGTTTAACCCTGCACAGGTCGCGCGGATTACAATAGTAACTTTAAGTGAGTTTGATGTTTAAAAAATAATTAAGAAGAAGTGCCTTGTTATGTTCAAAGTTGATTAAAGAATGTTGATGAATTATTTTGATTTGAAAATGGTCTACAATTGTAATCCGCGCGACCTTTTCCGTGACTTTATGGAGCGCGACCGATGCAGGGTTAAAAGACCGATGGCAGACTTTGATGAAAAGTATTTAGATGTCCGTCTAAGTGAAAGGAAAAGAGAAAAAATTCTTTTAATGTATTTATTTATATTTTGTTGTTGAAAAATGTAATGATAGCAGATTCGTTTGGTGGAAATGAATTCAAAACGTCTGAGGTCCTATAAAGATTTTTTTAAATCAAATCTCAACGATAGAATATTTTTCTTCAACTCTGAGATAATGATCTTTCTTATAATTATTATTACTACCATTTCTCTTATAAAATAATTTCCAAGAGCAAAGACATTATTATGAGGGAGAATTTCGGAATTTTTTGAACCTTTTTTATTTTAATTAAAAATAGTTTCTAAACACATTTATTATTTGCAAAGAATTTGAATTGGGAATAAAAACCTATGTTATTTTACCTAAAAAATGACTTTTTCATTTTGAACTTATTCAAACTTGAAAACTTTACAATATGATTAAAACAAACTTGTTTTCTGTCTAGTACCTTTTACTATCATTTCCATTTCTTTAAAAACCTAATTTTATTTGTTTAATTTAAATTTAATTTAATAATTAAATTTTATTTGAGGATATTTTTTTTACTTCTTCTGGAAATAGGGTTTTCTAAGTAAAATATTATCATGGTAACTCATGAAATACCAAATAATGTTTGTTCTTGACTACTGACAGATTTCGTTATTTATCCTATCATCCAAGTATATTTTGTTTTTTATTAAATTCAATTAATTAATTAATTTAATAATTAAATTCTATTTAAGGATAATTTTTTTCAATAATTTTATTTAAGGATAATTTTTTTAAATAATTTTACGCAAGGATAATTTTTAATAATAATGTCTCTAGATTTCGTTATTTATCCTATCATCCATGTATACATATATATTTTAATTTAATTAATTAATTAATTTAATAATTAAATTTTATTTAAGGATAATTTTTTAAAATAATTTTTCTTAAGGATGATTTTTAATAATAATGTCTCAAGATTTCGTTATTTATCCCATCCTTGAATGTCGTGATATATATATATATATATATATATATATATATATATATATATATATATATATATATATATAATTTAATAATTATATTTCATTTAATGATAATTTTTTAAATAATTTTATTTAAGGATCATTTTTAATAATAATGTCTCAAGAATATTTAGTATTTATAAAAATTTTATTTGAAAATTTTTCCATGACTGTTTTTATGCGAATAATACTTATACAGATTTTTTAACGATTCACCATCTTCAAGAAAAAGCTTACTCTCTTTCCTGAGCTCGTGAAAAAGAATGTTTCGTTCCCCATCTTTCGTTGCAACCGGCATCATTCACTTCACGTACCTACATATCTTGAGTGTCGTGAGTCTTGATTTTTTATGGGGGGCGGAGGAAGTACTTGACCTGGTGTCTCAAAGACGGGCCCTAATTGGCGAACCGAGCTTCAAGATCGCAGGGGATACCAAAAGATAAATTGATGCCACACCGAATCAACAACATGTGGGCGGATCTTAATCCAGAATTTTTTTTCGTGCCTAATTTATTTATTCATTATATATGAATTCTGTCCACCCCTACGATCAGACGCGTGGTTATTTCAAGTTCGCGAAAGAGCGAGCAACTTCACCGTCCTTTTTACCCCCCTCCCCTTTTTTTTCTTCTAAAAGATTGGATCGTTTTTATTTTGTGTTTGTTCTTATCTTTTGTTCTGAAGTGAAACTAACGGTTATCAAAACGATCGAAAAATGCGATCGAATTGATTGGTCACTGCTTGTTTGGTGAGAAGGTCTTCCGAGTTTATGTAATTCCGTTTCGTTTTCGTAATTAGTTTCGTTTTTTTAATTATATTAATTTAGACTTGGTTCATAATTTGTTTTTGTTTTATTTCATTTACGTTTCATTCTTAAGATCTTTTTGTGGTTTCATTCCGAATTAAATTTTAGTTTCGATTTCATTTTTGTTGACTCAGGAATATATATATATATATATATATATAATATTCAACCATAAAAGCATTAAAACTGTTAAAACCCATTTCCTGGTCAACAAAAATGAAAGCGAAGCCAACGAAAAATCGAAGGTCGAAATCGAAATGAAAACTCAATTCGGAATGAAACGCTAAAAGTTCACTAAATGAAAAGTAAATGAAATAGAACCATTGAATGAAGCAAATCTAAATTAATATAATCAATAAAATTATGAAAACGAAACAAAAACGACACTCATTACGGAAACGAAACTAAAATTGGAATCGAAACTATAAATTATTTCGGATTAAAACAAGTTTAAAAATTAAAATTTTTAAAATTTTAAGAATCAATCATTGTATTTAGTGAGCGCAAATGCAGCTACAACTAAAATACAAAATATATATGGAATGGATTTTATGGCCTGAAATGAAATGCGAAGTAAAAAAAGTAAGAAGCAAAAGTTGTCTTTGCTGTGATATGCATTTTTACTTTTTTGAATAAAGTCAACAGATATTTATGGGATTATATTATCACATATTCAGGAACTAACGCTCACTTAAAAGATGTCACTGCTGTAAAGATTCAACAAAACTGAATGTATCCATTATACAGTAATTAATGCAAAACATAATTTTACCAGAATAATTCAATGCTGATGTGTGTGTGAGAGAGAGAGAGGTACTACTAGGATGTTCGATTACCTCTGAAAACGTCATGCCAGACGAAACATCCTCCGAGCATTGTATAATCGCATCGTTCACCGACGGATGCAATTCCGAGCTGTCACCAACCCTAACAACACTCCTTGATATAAGTATCGGTGCTCCTCTGCTGTCAGGTGGGTGGCGTCTGTCGCCGGGCGTACTATAAAGAATTCGGAATGCTGGATGCTGCTCGTAAACCTGCCGACTCTGTTCGGGGCCGAGGCTTCGCCCCACTTTCTGTGACGGCCCCCTGCTGCTTCGCAACCCGTTGGGCTCATAGAGCTGGGATACTGATAATAGGGAGTGCAACCCTACTTTCGTGTAGGATAGGATAAAAACACGTGACCATGGGACAGAATTTGTGTTAGCTGTAACCACATTCTCCGTTCCCCATTATATTTCAATGGCAGATTTTTTACCGCGTTTAACTGTTGGAATTTAGAGCTTATTTAAGCCATGGTTACCTATTGCTGTGCAATTGGATGCAAAAAAAAAGCTACTATAGGATAGCCCTTTATCATTTCACGGGCATTTACAATAAACTTATTCTATTTATGTCCATTTTAAGTCAATTTAAAATTTCCTAACATCCATCACTCAGTGATTTTGGTGTTATAACTCAATAATATTTCATAGTTATGTTTAGTTATTGTATTGAATTTATTTAACATGTTATTAAGCTTCATTTAAACAGATGTAACTGCATAATATTTTGCTACTTGCTTTTATTTTAATCTCGAATGGGTTGCAAGTGCTTGGCTACAAGTTTGGCGTGATTTTTTCTCGCCAATATAAGTGTTTAAATAAACATTATTGACCGATTAATAATTGTGTGTTTATTTTAATGCAAATAAAGTTCTTTATAATTTCCAATATGTTGTTTCTTTTTAACCATAATTATTGTATTATATTGTGAACAATATTAAATCCAACTTAAATTTTGCTAAACAAATTTTTTTGGCATATTTACCTTATAGAACAATTTTTCTTAATAATGTTTTATTAATAAAAGCGTACAATAAAATCTCAATATTTAATTACAAATATAAATTAATAATTAAAATATTTGTAATTTTTATCGTTTTTTATTGTTGTTTTTGTGATTTTAATAAGCACTAGTTTAACTGTTAATACCCATTTTGTATAAAATGTTCAATGTTTATAATTTATATTGCAAATATGAATGAAAACATTTTTTAAACAATTTTTTTTTAAAGAAAAAGACTTACGTCACTTTAATAATCTGTTTTTAAAAAGCTGTTTTTTATCTGTTTGTGAGAATGATAGAAAGCATTTGGAGCATCTAATGCAAAATCTTGAAATGTTTTTAGGCAAAGAAAAGAAATAAAATGCTTATTTAAAGAAGAAAAATAATCACTTTTAATTATTGCACAAAAACAAAGTAAAAAATCTAAATATAATTTAACTCAATAACCTATATATATATATATAATAACTGTTTAGGAAATAGGATTTATTTTTATAGGATTTCCGGTCGGTTTAACCGGAAATGAAAACCGGCTGAACCCATTGCCGGGAAGCAAAATGTTGCGCGGCAGTTTTTGAGTACGCTAACATTTGCGATATGGCGCCGAAAAGGTGTTCTTACTCCCAGATTTCTCCAAAGTCACGTGACTCATGTTGGGCGCACTTTTTGAGACAGGAACCAAGCGACTAGCTCCCTCAATTTATATATCAGCTCTATGGTTGGTCTTCGCCGCTGGAGATGGGAAGTCTGGTTGGTGCGCGAAGGGTTGGTTGGTAAATCAAGGATCTGATCCATTGGCGTCCGAGGAGAGCTTGGAAGAAAGTGGTTTATTGGGATCGCCTTGGGTCACTCCGGTGTTTCTTTCCTGTGGTTGTAAGGTTCCTCACTCTCTACGAGGAAAGTTTCAAACCGGTCCGGACTAAGGTTACGTGCTGTCCGAGGGGGTGAGATTCTAGGGACAGCAATCAAATTTTGCTCTTAGGAAAAAACAAAGGGATTTACCGATGTTTACAGATTTTTCAGCCCACGTGACTCAGAGAAAGTATCTCCCTCTCTGTACCACGTGATTTCTCCGTCAGATTCCTGATCTAAGTTGGGAATTCTGTATATTCAAAAATGATTTGGAATGTATGCCTTTGATTTTAGAATAGTGTTACTGAACTAAATATAACAACGATCTTTAATATAGAAGATATGACTATATAAAAAGTAAGATGCTTCTTAAATGATATAAACAGGTTCACAAACAGAAAAGTATGATGAACTGTACAGGATTCAAAATATTTGCATCCTGCAATTCTTACAACCATAAGCTTGCAATTCTTACAACCATAAGCTTGCAATTCTTACAACCATATTAAACATTATTTCATAAAATAATTACATTCGTAAATGATTGATAAATATTTTTTCTATGCCCACTATAATTGCATTTATTAAAAAATGAATTTGAAATGCGTTGAAAATAATCTTGCAACTCCCAAAAAACGGACACAACCTTTTCGACCATTGAGGATAAGCTAATATTCGGAAGATTTTCCCCGCACAAAATTTCCCCTCTTTTTCCCTCGGAGCAGAATTTTTCCAGCCCCTAGATGCTTTTGGGTGAGACGGCTTCTGAAAGGGAGAACGACGAATTAAAAGATAAGGACGAGAGACGCTGGGGAAGGTCCTGTCGTTTCGCCAGGGGGTGGGGAATCGGTACATCCGAATGTTTTGTTATATATATATTCTGAAAATATAGAACTTATACAATAATCAAGTTATGGTGGTGGGTGGTGGTGGTTCTAATGCTACTTGGTCATATTAAGCACAAATGAGTGGAGCTCTTTCGAATGAAGGCAGAGGTGTGCGCCTTTCGTTGAGAACGAGCACCGTTCAGTTGAAAGCACGACTTCGCTCGAACACAACCCTTTTGAGCTCATTCATACACTCATTCATCCATCCGCAAGTCAGAATTTTGATCCCAATCAGAGACCGACTAGTCCCTGACCCCCAGAGGTATCGTTTTGTTATGGGAACTTGAAGGACTTTGCAGTCACGACCAATTTAACGTGCCCACACTGCCATGAGCCAACACGACGGTGTTTGGCCGAGACGAGGACAGAACCCACGACCTTTCGGTTTCGAGATTGACGCTCTACCAACCAGGCTACCGCGGCCCTAATCAAGCATATGATTATGATTTGTTCGTGTGCTCATTTCTATACAAAGTACACTATGGGAATAGACGATTCACAAGATCAGAGTGGATTTAAAAATGGCCACAAGATAAATGGATTAAACGCGGCACAAGGCATCTTGAAAGTGACTCTAGAAATACTCACTACACGTTTAGAGAGTAAATGAACTTAACTGTGGTCTTCATTCAGTCGTTCTCCGACTACAAGAGATGGCGTCCTGCCACTTTGGACCAATACTAGTGGATGATTTCGATTGCTTGAAGCCGTGGTCACACGACTTGTCCATCCTAAAGGCCTGTCCCACGACCATCCGTTTCATAGATTTGATCATAAATCAGACCTCCGACTCACTGGGCCGTGTATTGTCTTACCGTCAGGAGAAAACCCCTAGTAATAAAGTTTGACAGTTTTTTTTTAATTCGTTCAGAAACACATTTGCCGCCTTGGGCATATGTTTTATTTTGACATTCAGTAAAAAAAAATATCAATTCAATTATAATTGAACAATCGATAACGATTTTTATTGAAGGGAATAATATTTCCCTTGAGCGTGAAAGGATTAAGATGGGTGACAATTAAACCGTTGTAAGTACAGCGGAAGAAAAACCCCAAATAACCCTAAAAGTAGGGGTCAGTCGGCTTGAAAACGGGATGTTCTATTGCATTTTGGGGGTGAAGGAAAGGGCTGTATTCCTTTTGGCACCAAAAAAAAAATGGTTAGAAGTCTCATTATGGGTAGAAGAATCGCCGGTTAGAAGTCTCATTTTGGCTTTGTACTTCGGTCCATGCTTGCAATAATGACTTCAAAAAAGTACAAATGATTGCTACTTAATTTTAAAAATATTATAAGTATCTGCCTGTGTTCATTTGTTTTTATCAACGAAATGATATCAGGAATTTCGAGTAAATGTATTTCACTTATATATTCAGTTAGTAATAGATGTCAGCTAAATAATTTTGAGTCATGTTTTAATTTCTTAAGTTACAACATTAAGATTGCTACAACATTAACATTAAGATTCGGCCCCTCTCGGACTCTTTGACGCAAGAGGGGTCGAAAGGGTGGCACGTGGCCCGTCTTCAGACGGGGTGCAGGCCTTGTGAATAGCCCTGAAGAAGGTGGTTTATTGGGGTGGGTTTTTGAAATCGCCTTGGGTCACTCCGGTGTTTCTTTCTCGTGGTCTTCATTCAGTCCTTCTACGACCACAAGAGATGGCCTCCTGCCACTTTGGACCAATACCATTGGAGGATTTCCATTGCTTGAAACCGTGGTCACACGACCTGTCCATCCTAAAGGCCTGTCCCACGACCGTCCATTCCACAAATTTGTTTACACATCAGAGCTCCGACTCACTGGGGGACCACACTCCCCCATAGCCAGGTTGATGCGTTTCCCCTTCGACATCTCTTGGACTCTTTCATGCCTGGGCAGTTTACCGACAAATGGTCGGTAGAGTCGACGGGCATAAAAAGCAACAACAGAAAACCGAAAGAGGGGTCAAAGGGCGGCACGTCTTGGCTCGTCTGCAGACGGGGTGCAGACCGTGTAAATGGCCCTATAGGAGGATTTTGATTGGTTGAAACCGTTGCCTCACGACCTGTCCATCCTACAGATGAGCCACGTGCCGCCCTATGATCCCTCTTGCTGTTTTGCGGTCTAAGAGGGATCGAAGGGGAAACGCATCCCCGTGGCTATGGGGGTGCGTGGTCCCCCAGTGGGTCGGAGCTCTGATTGATGACCAAATCTGTGAAACGGACGGTCGTGGTATCTCGGCTTTTGATGCCTGGGCAGTTTACCGACAAATAGTCGGTAAAGTCGACAGGCGTCAAAGAAGAGAAAACCGCAAGAGGTATCAAAGGGTGGCTCGTCTGCAGACGAGGTATAGGCCGTGTAAATGACCCTTTATTGGGGTGTTCCGTTGTTTCTTTCTCGTGGTCATTTAGTCGTTCTCCGACTACAAGAGATGCCCTCCTGCCACTTTGCACCAATAATAATGGAGGATTTCGATTGCTTGAAGCCGTGGTTACACGACCTGTCCATCTTTCAGACGAGCCACGTGCTCCCCTTTCGACCCCTCTTCTGGTTTTTTTATGCCTGTTGACTCTACCGACCTATCGTCGGTAAACTTCCTGGGCATCAAAGAAGCCCAGTAAACCGCAAGACGGGTCTGAAGGGGGAACACATGGCTCGTCTGTAGGATGGACAAGTCATGTCACCACGGCTTTAGGTCGGACGATCTGGATTTGGACATTTTTACATAAAAAGATTTCACTCTCCGTATTTATCCCATTTTACTTTTTTTTTCTGTACTAAGAGAGATCGCGTTGGCGTGGCTGTTGACAACGGAAGGCGCACACTTCTGCCTTCATTCGAGAGAGCTAAATCTCATTCGGAATGGAATGATCAAGTGACATTAGACCCACCACCACATTATTTTAATCAAATGAACTATGAACATATTCTCCGTCACCGGTGCATTTTCTTGCAATGATAGTAAGTCTTTCACTCAATAAATAACAGTTCTCTCCTCTTGGTAAGCTTCAGGTGTACCTTTTCGGGTCGTCATTGGATAAACCAAAATCAAAAAAAAATTTATTTTGGAATCTGAATTCGAATCTTGAGTCTCTGGCTCTCTGCTGTCCGAAGTTTTAGTTCTTTTTCGAACATTGAAGTTCCTAATTCTGTTGGGGCCGCTGTGGTAAGGTCTCGAATTCGGAACCGGAGGATTTACAGATTCGAGACTCGATTCCACCGAAGAACCGTCGCTCAAGAGGGTCTAGTGCACGTTAAATCTTTCAGGCCACACATCCTTCCGCCGTGTGTGGTATTGAGAGGGGAGATGCCAGCTCAGGTGTCGTCTTCGTCATCTGAGCGCGGTTCAAAAGGAGAAGGTCCGTCCCCAGACAGCCCTAGTGTTGCGTTACTACGGGAGTTTAATATAACTAAGCTAGGTATACAAAGAAATTTTGGCGCTGCTATTCAAAAATGTTGGCTGCCTGATTTTGATGTACAGTAAAAGCTCTTTATTCGCGGGGTATGAGTTCCATAAATATGCCGCGAAGACAGAAACCGTGAATACGGAAGGGTTATTTATATGGGATTATAGGGGATACGTTCCGGGGTGATAACATAAAAAAAAACAAATATATAAGAAAATCAATTTAATTGAGGTTTTTGAACATTTTGATTTATTATCTTAAGGCTTAGGCATGGTTTGAAGAATTTTGTCATTTTCTCTTGCTCGGCAGTTTTCAAAATCTCCTTCCATTCAGACTGACACGCAGCATTAGCCATTTGCCTCTTAAAAATAAGACTCGTTCCGCAGACGTTCATAAGGAAATCGTAAAGCTTTGCCATTCACTGAGATTTTTCAAATGAAATGTCACGTTTCCAGTGCTTTTTGAAGCCTTTTCTTCAATGGGCTGTAAATTTATTATTTCCTCCAAGTCGGTTTCAGTCAAATCTTCATCTTGCGATTCAAGCTATTCCTGAATGTCACTTGATTCTATCTGTTCGAACCCATCTCGTCCTATTCCACTTACGATTTCGGCTATGTTTGCAGATTGCATTTAACAACATATTTAAGACAAAGTTGTAGCAAGATCTATTTTACTTTTATTAATTGGACCATTTGACGGCATTTACAGAGCATATTGGGTTGAATACCTTTTGAAATCCTTTTATTATTATGTATGTACTTATTAGATCCGCGAATAAAGAAATGTTTAGCCGCGAATATAGGAATTGGGTCGCATTTTTTAAATCCGCGAATGAAGGAAGCGCGAATAAGGAGCTTTTACTGTATCTCCATGATTTGACCCCCCTCTCCGAGAGACATTTCTCTAAATAATTTAACTGTTTCTCTATGAATTAGATTTTAAAAAACTTCTTACAATTTTAGTATGAGTAGAATTGTAGAGCTGCATCTGACTTTCAGAAATCTATGTAGAGAATTTTATCGTCCCTCGCTGACCTTGCGAAAGCTAAGACTAAAAAATAAAGCAATTCCAACTAAATAAAAAAAGAAATTTTTCATTCCATTTTATTCCTGTAATCGTTGGTTTGTATCATTAGTAGACTAAATCAATCAAAGGATGATTATTCGTTGTCTAATCGTTCGCGTATGTTAAAATGCAATAGATTAAGAGCATAAGCAGTTATGCACCTGAAATTTGCTATATCACTCCAAAATTGTAGATCTATATTAAATGTTATAACTCACTGATCAAAAGTAAGATGTTCAAAATACATAATTAACCCATTGTGTGCGGGTCCATTTCGTAGCGGAATGGTACCGGTAGTGGCGTTTTGCGCGTACATTGAGTTACATCGCAATAGAACGAAAATGAGTTCATTTTTTAACCCACTTTTCGTATTTTATATTGAAATATATAAACAATAACTATGAGATTTAGGGAAACAAAAAATATATTTTTGAGTGGATACATTTATAATGGTATCGTCAATATGAAAAATCAAATAGAAATAGTAGTATGTAGTTTTCATTTTTTCCAATGTTGTTACGTAAATATATTCTTACATTATCAAAAAACGAAAAGAGCCATCCTAACACGAATCATGTTTGACAGTTCAAAGCATTTTCCTCTAGGAAGAAGATGAATTCACTCATTTTCGCAAGGATCAATAAAAAGTGAATTTTAAATCTAAATGAATTTTTTAAATCCACCTTCCCTTTCCGCATCGGCTGATGTCAAAACTGTTTTTTTTTTTGTCTCAATGTTTCCGCATCGACTGGTGTCAAAACTGTTTTTTATTTGTCTCAATGTTTCCAGAAGCCAAGCAGTGGACAAGAACATTAGTCTCCCTGCCTATACCGTTATTTCTGACCCACCCACAAACCATGTCGTGACACACAGCCGTACCGGTAGGTGTATCAAGTATCATATCGTCAGAAAACGTCGTACGTGTCCCGCATGCAATGTGTTAAGTATCTTCTTTAAATTAGGAAGCTGCAGTGCAAAGTGTGCCTCAGAAATTAAATTGAGGGAAGACTATTCTTTCTTGTTTCTTTAGCACTGGATGGGTTGTATCAAAAAGCATAAATTCAATCTTGCTTGTTCGATTCTTTTTCCAAAATTGACGCTAATTGGTACTTGTTGATTTCAGGGTTACATGGATGAAAGAATCTGGTGTATTCCGCAACAAGAATCAGTATTTCGCTTTCCTTCGGACATCACGGTGAGTAAATTAAACAATACCTTTTTTTAAAATGTGTGTAATTTTATCTCATAATGACTTATGCTATGCAGCATGCAAAATATGAATATTGTGGTGGAATATAGATTATTATGATCCGTGCACGAAGCAACGGGACTCATGTTTTCAGGAGCATTTCTATGATAACCACATTCACACACCGAATAAAGACAAAAACGCGCGCAGCTTAACAGTACGGTATCACATCTCATTCTCATTGCAATGCGCAATTTATTAAGGGATAGCCTTATCAGGCATCGTCATCTAGTGTCGAAAAGAGAAGATAAGAGTTATGTAACTGCTACAAATGTAAATAGTATTCACTGAAGTAAGGAAGAGTAGATGCATGTGAAAGAAAAAATGAACTTATATCACTGAAATGATTAGATTAAAGAGTTTAAGTAATTAATTTAAATGCTTCCATAATTGCTTTTGAAAATATAAGTTATTTCACGATATTTTGAGACCATCGATTTTTATTATTCTGTTTGTCATAATTTGACGCCAACGCCTCATTATATATTTTCATTTCTGTCGCCAAATATGCTTTGAAATAAAGGAGATTCATTACTTTTTACCAGAGCAACATCTGAATTGAAATGTACCCTAGAAAATGTGATTCGTATGCTTAGAGTGATTAAATAGAACAAAAGAAGAAATTCTTTAATTCTTTTTTTTTTAAAGCATCCAAAGTTGTTTATGTTATCAAATGTATCCATCGTTCGATTTGTTCTCTCATTACTGCTTCTTTAAATGTTTTTTTTCTCTACTTTAACGATACAAGTTTTGTATTCAAACTAGAAAGATCAAAGCTACTCCATTTCTAAAAGTGAATAGCTGCTGTAGTTTACTTGATTTTTTATGCACATTTATTTAATTTGTTTCGTATTCGTGAAGACAAATTTTATATTTTATTACACTTTTGATACTTTATTACATTTTTGTGTGTAATCAATGACAAAACGTTTTTTAATATATATATATATATAACCATAAAAGCAATAAAATAACTAAAACCCATTTCCTGAGTCAACAAAAATTAAATCGAAACTAATTTGGTCGACATCGAAATGAAAGTTTTATTCGGTATTAAACAACGAAAAGTTCACAAAAATGAAATAAAACCTATTTATGACACAAATCAAAATTAATATAATTAAGTAACCGAAACTAAAAATTATTACGGATTCATATATATATATATATATATATATATATATCAAACAATCTTAAGATTAAAAAGAAAATCGTATGTGTATTCGACCGTAATTATATTCGACCTAAAAAACTTTATAGAAGTCTTTTAGTTGTTGCTTTTATTCCTACCCGCATTATCTGTGGAAATGGGGAATTTTAAGTGCACGTTATTGAGGCTACAAATAAAAATATGTTTCGGAAAAGATTCTAATGCTGTGAACTTCTCATCGATCAATATATTTTTTTCTTTTATTTAAAAATAAACTCAAATTTATTTTATTTGTTTAAGGAAATAATTGTCGAAAAACAGTAAAATCTTAAAATGGAAAATTGTTACCAAATAGTT
Source organism: Argiope trifasciata (assembly GCA_026543055.1). Taxonomy (NCBI): domain Eukaryota; kingdom Metazoa; phylum Arthropoda; class Arachnida; order Araneae; family Araneidae; genus Argiope; species Argiope trifasciata. The sequence goes on from JAPMOQ010016717.1 coordinate 396,335, forward strand.
AAAGGGGGGAAAAGGAATTTTTCTTTTTTATAAATTTTATTCGATTTTTATGGTTGTCCTTTGAAGTATTATTTGTTTGGTTTCCTTTAGGCGGAAATTACTTTAAACCACAGGTTTAATAAATAACTTAATAAGAAAATCGAAGGAAAAACATTTTGATAACTTTTTGTTCATCATTAATTAACGTTTCAATTGAATGATTTATTACATAATGTAATTATGCAGAACGAATACGTTTTTATCAGCTAAAGCAGAGGGCTTTAAGCTGCGTAGTTTTTTTTTTTTTTTTTTGGATATATTCTCTTGCCATATCTCCCCACTCACCCTTCACCTTTTTTCAAACAATCCTTCACTGCTAAAACGCGTTTTAATAATTAAGGATTAGTTTAAGAGTCATGAGTCGAATCAACTAAAAAAACATTGTAGGATCTTTTTTTTTTGTATTCTATTCTTTTTTTTATATTGTAGACTAAGTTTCTCATCTAATAAATCTGAAAAAAAATTTTAATTTAAGATGAGATCATTAATTTATGGTGAAAGCTAACAACTGGACAACAATTTAATTGTACATAGCTTTGTAAAATTAGGTTGGAATGAACTTAGGTTAAAATTAATTTGGAATGAAGTTAGATTAAATTTAGGTTGGAATGAAGTTAGGTTAATATTAGGTTGGTGTGAAGTTAGGTTAAAATCGGGTTGGTGTGAAGTTAGATTAAAATCAGGTTGGAATGAAGGGGGCTTGGCTGCGTGAGAGATTCTTGTTCTTTATATCTATGTGTAAAATGAAAATTTTCTTTATGCATATTCTGAGCTTGTGAAAAACATTGGAATTCTTATCGTTCTAATACGAATAATTAATATATTCCATCGCTGTAAGTTATATAACCATAAAAACATTTAATTCGGAATTAAACAACAAAAAGTTCACAAATATGAAATAAAACCTATTTATGAAACAAATCTAAATTAATATAAATAAGTAAACGAAACTAATAATTATTTCGGATTCAAACGTTTAAAATTTAAAACTTTTAATTAAAAAAAACCGATCATTGTATTTAGCGAGCACAAATGCACCTACAACTAAAAGACAGATGAATCTAAATTAATTAACAATAAAAGCTAAGTTAAAACGAATACAATAGAATCAAAATAACAACAAATAGAAAAAGAATCCGGCCTAATGCGTGTGTATATATAAAATACATGATTCATTTGTCTAGCAACAATAAAATAAAATGATTCAGTACATAAAATGGGTCGATAAAAGGCACGTATATGCACAAACAAAAGCTATAAATGCATGAGGAATTGCCCTTCAGTGCGTAGCGATATCACCAGATGAATGTTAAGATAAAGGGCAAACTGAAATAAGTTTAGCTTGCTACTTTTGGGTCAACAATAGTTTTCTCTGAAGGGGCCTCAAAATATTGCCGCATTGAAACGTTGCCGAGTCTGCATAGATGAAGGGTTATGACGCTGGACTCATAGGATATCATGGGTTCGAATCCCAGTAGACTTAACATTTGTTTTTCCCTGATTTCGTGTTCCAGAAGATTCTTTCCATCATTTCCCAGATAAGTGCTCTGGATTCTTCTTGCTGTCTCCAGAAAGATGTTCTGGAACTTTCCCCAATTATCTAAAAGAAACTGAAGGTATCCCACTCACAGGGCTCAGAGTTGAGCTAATAAATAGATTTCATTCTGCTTCTTGAGTTCGATCTACGGCACAAAAAAATGATTATAATAATATAAAAACGATTATATTATAATAATATATTTTTTATTATATTATTTTTATATTATAATAATATAAAAATGATTATATAATATAAAAATGATTCAAAATAGGGCGGAAGAAAGCTTGAAACTATTCTTAATCCCATTTGGTATTATCATATTTATGACTTTTTGAATGAATACCTCTTCCTTATTTCAACATGGTAATGGGACAACATTTAATATGCACACATTGGGTATCTTATATCAGAAATGAATACACACTAATATTATAAAGGTGAAAGTTTGGACGTTACTCAATCACGGCTGAACGGAATGGGATGCACAGAGAGAGAGCAGAGTCAGGAATAGAGCATAAGATACTTTTTCATGAAGTGGTTCCTTTTTTTATTCACGGAAAACAAACTTTCGCGCTAAAAAGCTGAGGGCAAATCCTGCCAAATATGTGAAAGTTCCCGGATTTTTTTCCCTAACAATCATCCGGTTAGGGTTAGGAGAATTTCAAACGATTCTCTTTATTTTTTTAGTGTTTGATTTACAGTTTCAGTTTGATTTGTTTAATGTTTAAAATCGAAAGTTGTTAACGACTCGATCTTTCGGATTCATTCTGAAGTACTGAAAAGAGAGCATAAAGAATTTTTTATCTGCATTGCGCTACCCCAACTGGTGTAGGAAAGTAAGACGTGTGCGTTAAGCCCACGGGGGTTAAAAGTTCGCGCGTGATTGCTGACAACTGCGTTTTCATTGAAATGAAATTTTATAAAATGACGTGTGTAATACTGCTGAAGCTATATCCATCTTGATCCATCAATAAAATGGATTGGACCGGACTTGATTGGCTGTTCTGTTTTATTTCGGGTATACAATGTAAATAAATTGTTTTTATGTTAGTTGTGCGTTTTTGTTATTAAATTGTATTGATTGCTGACAACTGTGTTTTCATTGAAATGAAATTTTAAAAAATGACGTGTGTAATACTGTTTTAGCTATCTCCATCTCGAAGAATAAATAAAACGGATTAGACCAGACTTGGTTTGCTGTTTCGATTTTTTCGTCGTAGTGGCCGTTCCAGTTAATTTTTTATTAACTTTCCAGCGGGCGCGCGTATGTGAGAGATACACTAGAGATGAATTTCGTTTTATACCTTTAGATCTGGGGGCACAGGGAACGCCTGTCCTCGGCTATTTGTCCCCCTCTCTTTGACCTACTCTCACTTGTCGTCGTCAGTTTGTGGCGTTAATAGGTCTCTGCCGATCGTATATTTGTATTTCAGAGATACGCGCGAGCGTTCATGTAAGTTTTGGTCGCGTCTGATTTTGTATGATTTTAGAAATAAATCTGTGCTGTTTTAGACTGGCGACAGCTGGCAATTGCACTTACGAAGGAAAATGTTGAAAAATGCACCCACATCTCTATAAAGTGAGCTAAAATGAAAGGTGCTAAAGAGAAAAGCCGAACTAGATATTGAAGAAGTGGAAGACGCGGCGTCAAGGAAAGAACCCTGTCAAAAAAGAAAAGCGGACTAGAATCACGACTTTCGGTTGTGAGATTTGACAGAAATTTATATGTGTGGAGCACACTAAACACATTTGCTCAAATGGCAAAGCTGCAATAAAAGAACAATGAAACTATTTTCTTCCTTTCCATATCCAACTTTCAATTATTTTTTCCTTTTTATACATAAATTCTGTATTTTTGCACTTCTATATTTTAAATGCAAATTATTCTGCCAAAATATCGGCCATTTCATTTATATTATTTTTAAATCAATTCTGTTAACCTGCGGTCATTTTGTATTGTTATTTCAGTCTATGTTCATATTTTTTTCTGCTTCTTTTTAAGTAAAAAAATGTTTAAAGTGATTGTAGTTATGAATCCTGAGCTATTTACAATATAATTTTAATAGTTTCGTTTTTGTAAATATACAATTTACTATAGCGTATGCGGGAAATACGCTCGACCTTTCATGTTGGTATGACGGCCGCGGCCACTGGAAGGTTAATATAGATATAGATATAAAAATCTATCAGCTCCTGTTGCCACGTATTACCAAAAACTGCCACTACCTAGGGGGGATGAATACTGTAGGTCTGCCTTAAAGGATTGCACTGAAGTAGCTCTAGACATTGAAATTCCTCGCAAACACCAGAGGGAGAGATTTATAACCTTTGATTTATGACTGCACAAACATGGACAAAAAAAAATGTCGATTCCTGTTCGACTCTGCGTATCCACAACCTTGGATCGCTCTCTCTCTTTTGAAAGTAAAGCACATATGGCATGTTTTCCACCTCGTTTATCTGTATTGACAGTTGGGTCTCCTGCCCCTTCTTGGGGGTTATTCGTGCATCGCTTTTCTCGGCGGAGAGAAAAAAAGCGCCGCATTTTCGCAGTCACTGGAAATTGATTAACCTTCTAGCGGGCGCGGCCGCCATACCAACACGAAAGGTCGCGCGTATTTCCCACATACGCTGCAGTAAATTGTACATTTTCAAAACCTAAATTATTAAAATTATGTTGTGAATAGCTTAGGATTCATAACTACAATCACTTTAAACATTTTTTACTTCAAAAGAAGCGGAAACAATATAAAAACATAGACGGGAATAACAATATAAAATGACCAAAAGTTCACTGAATGGATTTCAAAATAATATAAATGAAATGGTCGATATTTTGATAGAACAATTTGCATATAAAATATAGAAGTGCAAAAATATAGAATTTATGTATGAAAAGGAAAAAGTAATAGAAAGTTAGATATGAAAAGGAAAAAGAAAAATAGCTTCATTGTTATTTCATTGCAGCATTGCAATTAGAGCAAATGTGTTTACTCTGCTCCAAACATAAAATTGTGGCAAATTTCACAATCGAACCTCGTGATTCTAGTCCACTTTTCTTTTGACAAGGTTTTTTCCCTGACGTCGCATCTACCACTTCTTCAATACCTAGTTCGGCTTTTCTCTTTAGCACCTTTCATTTTAGCTCACTTTTTAGAGACTTAGGTGCTTTCTTTCAACATTGTCATTCGCAAGTGCATTTGCCAGCTGTCGCCAGTCTTTTTTTTTTTTTTTTAAATATTTTTTAGAATCTGCATGATTTAACCTAAAAAGCCAAATCCATCTCCCCTTTGAACTACAAAAGCTCATTGCTTTCGACTTTCTTTTATCCAATATTAAAATCCCTTGCCAAATTTCAATCTATAATTGTCAGAAGAAGAACAAATAGTCCCAGGGATGGATAGAACAGGAGCGTCTCTCCCACTTCATGCTCATGACACTGTTTAAATAACCAGAGGGTTATAGTTGCAGGGGCATGAAGTGGTGTTGTGTGTCGCCAGTCTAAAACAACACAAATTTATTTGTAAAATCACACAAAATAAAATGTGCCAAAACTGACATGTACGGTCGCGCGTATCTCTCAAATACAAACATCTGATCGGCAGAGACCACACACTGACGACGACAACTGAAAGTAGGTGAAAGGGAGCTGGCCAAATAGCCAAAGACAGGCGTTCCCAGTGCCACCTGATCTGAAGGTATAAAACGAAATACATCTCTAGTGTATCTCACATACGCGCGCCCGCTGGAAGGTTAAGCAGTAGCAAGATTGCTCTCAGCAGTTTGATCGCTATTTTTCCTTGAAACTCCACTCTTTTAATATTTTCATGTTGGTGCATGTTTGTACTACGAGTCGGACAGTCAAGAAATTTGTTTCTGCTGAAGACGGAGGGAAGAAAATGCCTACTCTAAAGTTATGCAACAATAAAGTAAGAGAGATTAAAATAAATGATATTCACACTTCTTCTGTATATAATCACTCAATTTCAATGAATGTATCCGTTTCCGATTCGAAAATAATTGCAATTCTTTCTATCCTTCCTAATTAAACAGTTATTTTAAATTCCAAACTGTGACAGAAAGGGCGCCAAAATTTTAATTCTGTCATTCCTTTAAAATCAATAAATCATGCCAATTTAATTATTAATACATTTGATGACATTAAGGGACATGATTAACAAGGGGACAAAACTATTTTGGACAATAACATTTAACATCTATGCATTCAAATAATACTCGGGCGCTGCATCGTGCTTTGCGCTCGCTTCCAAGACATGGACTGATTGTTCATGGCGACGGCCGATAGAGGGCCGAGGAAAACAGTTACGGTTACAAAACGAAATTCCCATGATTATTTCTTCTAGCGAATAATAATTCAAAAGCATAATCATCTAGATGAACGAAATTTGATTCACAACTGAATATTTAATCAGCATATCCTAATTTAATGGGGATTTTTTTTGTTTCTAAGTTGATTTTGTAGATGGTATATTTTTGTTTGCTATGTTAACTGAATCCTATTGTTATTCGCTAACGATCACTAATAGAAAAACTATTTTAGTGGCTGTACAGTTAATATATAAGTGCTGGTTTTCTTTCTAATACTTATATTTTACTACGGAGGTTAATTCTGCACTTATTACGGAGTAACCCAGAAAGTTTCGGACAGATCATTCCAACTTGTTTTTTAAAAAATCAGGCATTAGTTTCTTTCTTCTAAGTCTTCTTTAATTATTAAAAATTAATTATATGTCGTATTTGATAAGAAATTAATGAAATCAAATTATGTTAAATTGTGAATAATTTTTTTAAAAAGGTTCTTTAAAAAATTTTTTTTTTCGAATTTCTATCTTGATTTTTCCTCAAGATTCGATGTCTTTTAAGTTCAGCAGTTGCGTCTCACAATGAGGAATTTGAAATGAGCTCAGTTTAAACATTTGTTTGTCCAAATGTGCCATTTACTGCTGTTAAATTAATTTCATACTTAAAAAAAATGATGTTCATTATAAATTTACCTCTTTTACTATGGATCCATTTTCGAAAAAAATTCTACATGTGTAATATTTTATTTTCCGATTTCATGAGAAACCTTGTTCAAGAGGGTGAGTCTAATGACACTTGGTCGTACCAAGCCCAAATGAAAGCAGAGGTGTGCGCCTTTCGTTGAGAACGAGCACCGCTAAGGTGAAAGTATGACTTTGCTCGAACAGATACGACACAACCCTTTTTAGGGGGCGGTCGAAATCATTCATCCATCCGCAAGTCAGAATTGTGATCCCAATCAGAGAGCGACTCAGTAGCCCCAGAGGTTATGGGAACTTGGAGGACTTTGCAGTACCCCCACTGCCATGAGCCAACACGACCGAGACGATGACAGAACTCGCTACCTTTCAGTGACGAGACGGACGCTCTACCAACCAGGCTATCGTGCATCCTGTTACATGCAAATCAGTAGTTGAATATATAAATAAAAATTAGTTTATATTTAAATTGCTTTACAAACTGTATTGAAGTTTCTATCAAGAATACTCATTATAAATTTAGAGCCAAATCCATTTTTTCTCAGATAAAAAACATTTGTAAAACATTACTGGAAATGTAATGGAATTTGTTTGTTGTACATTTGGATAAAGTGCTCTCATTTCATAGTAAACTGCACATTTTGGTATGCATTATATGCATTGTAAAATTTAAATTATCATTTTTATTTATATAAAATTATCATTTTTATTTCTATTTATCATCATTTTTTTCTCTAAATTATCATTTTCTGCAATACAATGTTTTTAAGCATTTGTAGAAAGTCACTTGAAAAGTCTAGATAGAACAGAATTAATTTATAATTAGTTCGTTATTGAATAAATTCACTCAATTCTTTTTCTTATAATTATTTTGAAAACGATTTTATAAAATTGACTTAGATATCAGTCTCTTTTTAAGGAAGCTACGAAATAATTAAATGCAAAAATTAAATTAATAAATTAATTAAATGCAAATTAAATTATTAATTTAAATTAAATTGATAAAATAATTAAATAAATTAATGAAATTAAATTAATAAAACAAATTATTTAATTAAGTAAACTAAAAATTAAATTAATAAAATAATTTAATTAAATGCAAATTTAATTATTTACATTTAATTATTTCGTAGAATAATTAATTATACACTTAATTAATTTAATAATAGTAACAATTTTGTAAATAATTAAATGCAAATTTAATTATTTACGTTTAATTATTTCGCAGAATAATTAAATTTACAATTAGTTAATTCTTATAATTTATTAACTGATTGATTCTCAATGAAGAATTAAGTTACTTCTTCTTTGAGAATATACTTAATTCAGTTTAAGTAAATTCTCAAAGGCGATGAAACTATAGTTATGGTTCTTCGATTTTTAATACTTAAAAAGAATATTTTCTACATTTAAACTCTATAAAGTATTTGAAAACATCCATAAAATATTACTGAAAAAGTTGAGATGCAACGGAATCGGTTTGCTGGACTTGTTTTGAAATGGAATTTGTTTGCTTCTTCAATTTTTTTAAAACTTAAAAAATATTTTCTACTTCTAAACTCTATAATTCGATATTGGAAATGAAAGGAATTACAAACTAAGGAAAATAAATTTTTTTATGTGCCCATCCATCATATATCATATCAGCAGCTGGTAACGTTCTCGTTCCGAATAAAATCGAACATCCAACATTCGAACATTCTACTCACCCCCCTTCGATGAGAAGTGAAAGTGGTTCTTGTGAGGATCGGACTGGAACAGAAGTTGAGGGAGGGAGGATAATCATTTCGAAACCATTATGGCAACCCTGTTCGAAATGAACCTTCCCCTTTCATTGTTATGACTCGGAATGAAGGAAAATGCCGTTCCAACGTTCTAAAATGCAGGTGCTCAAATGATACTTTTTGTATACAGCCGACCACCCCGCAACCACTGAATGTAGCAGCATCAACAGGATTGCAAATGATACTAGGATCATTTTAAAGATATAGTGCGACGTATGACTCACTGTTTTTTTTTCTGTTTTGTGTAATTAATGTTTTTGAATCTCTGAAATTGTCAACAAGAACGAAGTTTTAAGAACTTAATGATGAGAAAGATGAGACGACTGGAGTCAAGTACTGGGAATGAATCTTTTGGATTTCAATTCAGAGGATAACAGCTTTCTATTTTGCTTTTTTTTTTCGTCCTTTAAAAGATTTTTTCCAAGGAAAATAATGAAAGTCCTTAAAGTAATTTTCTTGCCCTTTAGAATAATCATTTTTGTCTGCGTTGATTGTTTTTAAAATTAAGTTTTACTGATGCGATGAAAAATTATAAATGAAATGTAATAATAATGTGCGGTAATTATTTGAACTTAAAATTGAATCATATCCACTTTCGTAAAATATTTATTACTCATAATATAAATTTTACACATATATATATATGTGTGTGTGTGTGTAATGAGTTATTTAATCTCTAATTAAAATCTAAATTAATTTCTAAAGCTTTATCTTAATTTATCTTATATCAAAGTGATGCTATAATATTCTCCTATTTCCTGATCCGATTATACTTTCTCTACATAATTAATTCAATAGAAGCTTTGCAAAATGCTGAATTGGCTCAAAGCCGAAGCTGTTCCCACGCTGCTCGTGAAACGATAAAAATTGCTGACTTAACGAATACTTTTTTTAAAATGGTCCCTGTGTTTCCTTTATCATGTGATCGACGTGTGTCAGAAATCCCTATGAGAATCTTGATAATATATTGTTAGTATTAATAATCTTTTCCCTATCAAGCTATGTTATATAAAACGAAGGAAAATTCATTTCTGTTCTTCTTTTTCTGCTTGCCCACACTGCTTGTAAATATGCGTGCCTGTCTCCGGAGATGAAAAGTCTTCTTCAAATATAATGATTATCCTATAAATATCTGTTGATTTTATTCAAAAAAGTAAAATGCATATTATAGCAAAGACAACTTTTGCTTCTTACTTTTTACTTCGCATTTCATTTCAGGCCATAAAATCCATTCCATGCTCGAAGTATATACTATTAAATTGAGGAATTATATAAAAATAATTAGTAATTAGAGTGAATTATTTATTTCCTCATTTAAATTGAATTTATTTATATTCAACGGAGTGCTTATTTGACCCTTTTTAGAAAGATAACGTCAATAAAGAAAAGTAAATCAGTTCATTAAATATTTTCAGAGTTGCTAAATTTATCAAAATTCGAAAAGATTCAAGGAAAAGATTAGGCAGTAGTTAATTCGGTAGTTTTTTTTTTACTGAATTTTCTAGTTCGGCATTCCTGTATAATTGTTTAAATTTATCTTATAAACTTGCCATATCCATGAAATTTTAAATTGTTTTCTTGTAAGTCTGGCATCACTATTGAAATTTAGAATTTTTTTTCATTATTTTCGTCATCGAACGATAGGATATTTAAAACTTGTTTAGTATTTGTTTTTCCTCTTTTCTTATTAGCTTATAATTTTATTGAAATATAACTTAAAGCTTATTAAATTTATTTTATTTTACAATTGTGTGCTTATCGCCCGTAGCATTTATGCATAGCATTCATATAGACCAGAAGCCATGACATGTGTGAAATGTGGAGTTATTGTTCATTTACTGACTTTTACCACAGGATTAATGGGATTTGACGTTTCTTTTATTTATTTTTACTACGTTTTAATATGTTTTTAAACTGGCTAACGCTGTCATTTATTGACTTTCTACATTTTACGTTTTTAATGTGCCGACAATATGTCATCCTAAGTATTTTTTTTTCTATTATTTATTTTTACTACGTTTTTAAATGTTTTTAAACTGACCGGCGCTGTCATTTATTGAATTTCTACATTTTGCGTTTTTAATGTGCCGACAATATGTCATCCCAAACATTTTTTGTGCAGAAATGTATTTGTTTGGATTATAAATGACTGTTTCATCGTACGCAAAACACCGATGTTCTTGTTTCCGTCCATCTTCTTTGCCCTCTTCAAAGTTGCAGTCATTTCCTCATTTAATTGGCTTTTTTACACATTTTCTTGTTATTAAACATCATTTGGAAGGTAAAAATAATTATATAAAAAAGGGCTCGGTGATTCTGGAAATGCCAAATGCTTTTGTTCAATGCCATTTGGCAGGTGAAAATAAAAATGGGAAAGAATCATGGCATTCTTTTTATAGGTAGAGTCGTAAAATATTTACGATGATCCAGAGAGCTATAACCCGGGTCTGGTGTTTAAAATGTAATCTTCTAGGTGGTTGGGCTCTTGCGATAACCAGCAACCATATCGAAAGCGAAGATATAAGTTATGTTCCTGTAGGCCTAAAATCGTAAATGCGATCACAATAATCCATCTTTGTAGGAAGTCAGTCGAAAATGACTCACCAGAAATCTTATCACACTCTTCTTTGGTTTGTAATAATTAACACATTGTGGTCTGGTACATTTCACAGCGGAATGGTGCCGAGAGCGGGCGTTTTGTGCGTCTATTTAGTCATTCAGTTCAATCTCAATGCCTCGAAAATTATTCCATTTTTTTAGCCAACTTTCCGTATTTTGTAGTGAAATGTATAAATAACAACCATGAGAGTTTTGTGAACAAAAGATACATTTTTGAGTGGATATATTTATAATGGTATCGTAAATATGAAAAATCAAATAGAAATTGTGGTATATAGTTTTCATTTCTTAGAATCATGTGACATATAAGCATTTTTACATTATAAGAAAATGAAAAGAGCCATCCTAAAACGAATCATGTTTGACAGTTTAAAGCATTTTCCTCTATGAAGAGGCAAAATTCACTCATTCACGGATTAATAAAAAGTGAATTTTAAATCTAAATGGATTTTTTGAATCCACCTTCCCGTTCCGCATCGACTGATGTCAAAACCAGTTTTTATTTGTCTCCATTTTTCCACAATTAATGTGGCAGGCAAGAACATTCGGCTTCCTGTCTGTACCGTTAATTTTGTACCCACCCACAAACCATGTCGTGACACTCACCCGTACTGGTACTTGACCCGCGCTCAAGTATCCATCGTCAGAAAAGTACTAGTAGTGACCCACATACAATGTGTTAAAACAAAAACTTTTTTTGATGAAATCAATCTGTGTTTTTAAAAATATGAGGAAAACATCAACAAAAATACAGGGCTGTTTAATATTAACAGCTTATGTGCCACAAATGTATTATTTAAAACTTATGTAATATCTTAAAAAAATTATTCATTAAAAAAAGTTTGGCAGAATTTTTTTCTTTATAACATTTTGTTTTTACTTTTAAAATGATTCAAATGACAAATGGCAAATTTTCAGTTATTTTGTTTCCATCAGAAAACGAATTTCTGAAAAAGAAATTATAAAGTTTTAATTTTATGAAGTCTTTTGGTCTTGATAAATTAGGGTCAATGAAATATTCTTCGTATTCCAGGGATTAAATTTAAATATGTTTTTATTTCCTGCTATCAAAATTGCACGAGTTATGAAGTCATGAATTCCATAATTTTAAGCCTAGCAAACAAGCGCTGATTAATATATTTTCTATCTGATCATCAAAACTGTATTCTGAAGTGACTTGTAACCAACTTGTTTTGCTTCATAGATCTGTATAAAAATATAGAATTCACTATTCATCAGAATATTTTTTTACTCAAATTACAGAAAATATTTACTTTATTTAGACCATTTTTCTTTCTAGCTTTGTATGCGTATTATTTCTTAGTTCAAAAATTAGCCTCTGAGCTGGATTAACTTGGATATATTATGCGTAGGAAATTGTATCTGTCTTAAATAACAGATAAGTATTAAAAACTAATGCATATGTATTAGATGTCGCAGAAACATCTTAATTATCGGATTTTCAAGAAAATATCACATCTATTTATTTCATTTTATGCAGATGCGTGCGAAAATTTAGATTTAATTTGCAGTCAGAATTGCGTTCATATTTTAATTTGAGCTTTTCTCAGCAAGATTTTAATAAAGAGTAACTTTTTTCATACTGATATAATGTGTTTGTGTTCAAAATTTAATTTTTAATGATAAAAATTAAATTTTATTTTAATTTGTTTGAAAGACATTGTTGGAAAATATACTTAAAACTGATTAAAAATAGAATTTTATTTGTAAAAAAATGTTATTGATAAAGATATCTTTTATTCTTTAATTTAAAGATGGTTAAGAGATCCTTTTTGTACTTCTTCTTCTTGCATACAGCCGACCACCCCGCCACCACTGAACGTAGCAGTAGCGACAGGATTGGTTGGGGTCGACTGCTGAAGAAGTAGGGTCCGACCTCACATGAACCGAACAGTCAAACTAACATTCCTTTCGGGGTAGCCAATAGCTGTGATCCTTTTTGTACTGTAATATTTTTGGAAATTATAGCAGAAAAATGCAGAAACTATGTTTAGTTTTTAACACTTAAAATTCTAATTCATTATATTAAAAAAGATCGCTCCGGGATTCATATTTCCATTGTTTAAAGTATTGATGTATAAAATTGATAGTCCTAGGCCAAGTCGTCTGGCCTATGAAAAAGCCAATACTACACACAAAAATACACGCATCTTTATCATGGTATTTGAAGTATTTCATGAAAAGTAATGATGAATTTGTTTATGAATTTGCGGTTGATCCTAATAATGAATGAGAAATATGTAGAATCCATGGGCTCGTATAATGTATGAAAGTATAGTATGGCATCTATTGCCAGATCACCAGAAAAATCGGACATATTGAGAATAACGAACCCTAATTTGAAGAAAATAAGATTTCATTTATAATTTTACTTCAGTCATTTGTGGAATTCCAAAGAAACCTTCATTTCTGGACCGTTATCAGACCGGTTACTAACAATGGAATATAAAGCAAACACAATGATTAATTCTGTGAGAAATGCTGACGCAATAATACTAGAAATATTTCAATTATTCTATTTGATTAAAAACGGTTGGCAACTAAAAAGAAAAAATGGCAGAACGATCATCAAAATTCCTGTAATTCAAATTTCTTTTCAAAAAAGTGAGGAGGTAAAGGAGAGAGCAATCAGGCGAATGTTTTAAAGTTTTTGCTCTTTTTACCTGCTGTCGAATTTCTCGAAGAAATGGATCAGTCTTTTGACTGTGGATGTAATGGAAACCCCGAACTCGTCTGACCTGTTCGGAAATTTATATAATCTAAATGAAGTTGGCGGGGCGAAAAATGTATTAGGTTGTCATTTCTTTCTTTTCTTTCGCGGGAATGTTGTTCGAAATTCCATCGCTAAATTCCTTTAAAAAAAATCCGATTGCAAAAATTGATTTTGTTTTCCTAAACGATATTAATCGTAAAAAGATGGTGTTATGGAACAGATATATCTTTTAACACATTGTATGTGGGTCACGTACCAGTAACTTTCCTGACGATGAATACTTGAGTGCCGGTGACGTACCAGTACGTTTTCCGACGACTGATGTTTGAACGCGGGTCTCGCACTGGTTCGTGTTAGTGTAACAACATGGTAATAATATATTTTTTGTTTACGAACATCTCATGATTGTTATTTATATATTTCAATAAAAGGTACGAAAAGTGGGTTAAAAATTGCAATAATTTGCGATCCATTGAGATGCAAATGAGTAACCGAATGGACGCCCGCTCCGGGACAATTCTGATGCGAAATGCATACGCACTCAATGGGTTAAGGGAGCAAAAAAAAAGACAGAATTATAACATAGTCTAGTTTAGATTTGTATTCATATTTCAGTCATTTGTTGAAAGATTAATACGAATTCATTTTTACCCCTCTGTCTTGTAGAAATGAAACTATAAAATATTTAATTGTATTATTGTTTTAATTTGTATTTAAACTAAAGGCGATGCCAGGTCTGATAGGATCGAACATTTCCAGAAATGTACGTGCAATTTTCTCAAAATTAAGTTTATCACTCATAAAATGCCAATAATTTTCTACTTAAATTTGTTTCTGCTGAAAATGGAAAAAGAATAATATACTGCCAACCCTAAATTCTGGAAAAATAAAGTTTTAAAAAATAAATTTAATATTTCTGCTTTTCCTTTAGACATTACTAAGTTTCGATGAATGCATTCATTTTCGATACGAAAATAAAAACAATTCTTCCTTTAATTCTTAATGAAACAAGACAGTTATTTTAAATTTCACGCTATATTTCCAAAATTATTTTTTCTTCGATAGCAACGCGCTGGGTGCCAGCTTGTATATATATAAAATTTGAGAAAATTTATGTAATATTAATTTTTTCTTTCTCCAATTTTGCTTTTCTTTACTTCTTTATCTCTTATTTCATTTGAATTTGCTGAAAGAGGGCTCAGCATTTATTATATTCAGTCACGGGCAATGCAAAGGATTGTACAAAAATGTTACACTAGGTATAGACAAAAGTAGATAGCTTGCAAGTCCATTCGAACCCAGCTTCAGCCTCGACTTCTGGGCCCCGGGCACGCCGCTCTGTCTGAACATGTCTGAAGAGGATTTCCTTATTCATAAATGAACTTTTCCCGCCTTTTTATAGAGATCATTGCGATTTTTGCCTAATGGCCAGCCACATGGAAACAATCTTGTAGACTTTTAGTATGTGTCACATTAACTAATTAAATTATTAATTTAAAAGTACAAAACTAAACTCTTTGGCCTTAACTTTCGAGGGATTTTCAGGTCACGAGGTATCAATACTTTTGACCATTGTCCATCGATGCCTCACAGAAAAAATCCCTAATTTTGAATACTTGTCAGAGGGTGACCCTTGAAAACGTATTCAGGCCGGATTCTTTTTATATTTGTTGTAATTATTATTCCATTGTATTCCTTTTTACTTTGCCTATATTTCTAATTTACTTAGACTCATCTGTATTTTCGAGTAGCAACATTAGCGCTTTCTAAATACAATGATAATTTTTTAATAGTTTTTAAAATTTTAATCTTGTCCGAATATGAAATAATCTTTAGTTCGAATTTCTATTTTTATATTCCATTTCCATTGTTTTGTTTTCTCTTATATTGCTCATTTTTTTTTCTTCATCTGTATTTTAGTAGTAGCGGCATACATTGATAGTTTTTAAATTTTGATTTTATTCAAATCCGAAATGGTTTTTGGTTCAGTTTCCGTAATTAGTTTCGTTTCCTCTTATTTTGTTAATTTATGTGATTCATCTGTAATTTAGTAGTAGCTGCTTAGCTTTAGTAGTAGCACACTAAATACATTGATAGCTTTTTTAATTTTTAATTTAAATTTTAGTTTTGTTAGAATCCGAAATAGTTTTTAGTTTTGTTTCCGTTATTAGTTTCGTTTTCTCTTTTATATATATATATATAATATAATATATGTACGCACACATGTATATATATACATATACATATGTGTGTGTGTAGATGGCCGGCCCTGAATAGAGGTGTTGGTTCATTCTGATGCTCAGCCTTGAAGAAATGACTGAGAACATTACCTTCCTGCAGAACATTTATCATGGGTGGTGGTGGGGAGGGAGTAAGAGTTGAGTTTCCCCCCCCTTCTTCTTTGCATCACGCCGACACACTCATTGTGTCGCTCTTCTGTTTAATAAGTGCTCAAAGTTGAGCTCTGGAGAATTGTTTGCAGTGAGGTGTGCCCACTTCTTACTCGGAATATCATCTGAAATGAACGCGCTTTGGGGCGTCTTAAACTGTCAAGGGCTCCTCACTCGAGAATGGAAGAGGTTTGACCACCTGTTGGACAAGCTTGACCCTACGCATTTGCAATCTCAGTCATTCCGATCGAATTTTGTACTTTTTTCTTTTTCCGTATATGAAGTGATATAAAGAGAAAATATTGAAGTCCTGGTGGAAAGAAATTGAACTCGCGAGTTTTTCAGATCACGGTTTTCATTTCCATTTTCAAGCATTAAGCATTTTTACAAAGCTTCTGTTGCATTAATTGAATTTTTTTTAAAAAAAGTGGAATTGAATCAGGAAATATGAGAACATTTGTGAATGAATTTAATATGGTCTAAACTAAAATAAAACTTTGGAATAATTTTTTTAAATAATTAATTTACACTTCATATTTTATATAATTTAACAATGAAATGAGTTTTTGCATTCAAAGAATAATCACCTAACTGCCTTTTTGAGAGAAAAGGCCTAAATACCCAGTTTTCTTTTCAAATTTTATTCTAAATCTTTATTATTGATTTTGTTTCATTTCTTATAGAGAGATTTTTAGAAACGTTTGGAAACATTGAGATTTTTAGAAACATTTTTAAGATATCTAAACCTAATATTGTTTTTTCATTGAACAATACATAATACATTGCTGATTTCATTGAATGCAAGCATATATTTTCTTGATGAAACTATGAAAAGAAAATTTCATATTTTTGTCGCTTTCTGCTTGTTTCAAAGTCCACTGTGTCCTAACGGAAAAAAAAAGATAAGTTGAAAATCAGTTTATTACTGAAGGTGTCGAATAGTAGTTTAGTTTAGTTACATTAACATCCCATTTTGAAAGCACCGCTAGGGATATCTTGGGAAGAACCACGGTCAAATGACGAGGACAACACCTGATCTGGCACCTTCCATCTCCAAACTTCTACACCCCATCAGCAGGTCGATTCAGTCGAAATGACGTCGAATGCAAATTTCGACCAGATTTTATAGGTCTTATCAAAATTGCAACGATATTTCAATATTTTTGTTTGAAATTTGATATATATATATATATATATATATATATATATATATATATATATATATATATAG
>JAPMOQ010016717.1:413792-430500 GCA_026543055.1 Argiope trifasciata
AGAGAGAGAGAGAGAGAGAGAGAAATATTCATGTTTGAATTGTAACGTCTAATTTTTTGAAAAAAACAAGAAAAATATTTCAGATTCTTGAATTTCTTTTAACTGCATTTCTCATTCCATATGAGAAATATTTTTAAAGGAATATACCATTTATTTCGTTTTAAATATAAAATTTAATTGGTCAGAAATATAATGAAAGTGTTATCGGGTTTAAATTCATTGTAATAAAAAAATATCATTTTTCAGATAACTTATTACTTGCAATTCTTTCTTTTAAAAATGCGCAAATAATAGTCAGGTCTGAAAAAATGAATGTTGAGTTTTCAAAATTTAGTAGAACTAAAAACTAAGCGACTCATTGAAAGAGACGCATATGCTCGGTTTCAGTTTAGTTATATTAACTTCCTGTTTTGAGGCAAACACTGGGGCTATTTTGGAACGGACCTCGTTAATTCTGAATCATCGTTAGAGGATGAGGACGACACCTGAGCTGGACACCCCCTCTCCACACCAGCGGGAGGACGTTTGGCCTGACAGATTCAACGTGCAAGAGACCCCCGTCACTCGATCCTTTTCGGTGAGAGAACAACAATGTGCCCTACCTGCCATGATATTTTAGTATCAAACACATTTTGATTGAATGCCCCGTGTTTAAACCTAAACGTATGTATTCTTTCCATACATCATCGGCACTTTTGCAGGACTTGGTGTGGGAAAAATACCACCCAAGTATTTTTAGTTTTTTAAAAGCCATTCATTTCAAATAGTTTTATGTTGATATCAGAGATTTTATATTCAGTTGTCTTTAATATTCTGCCGTCAACATCTTGGCCCATAAAAAACCCCAAACAAATCAAAGCTGAGACCACCAGGCCACCGCGGTCCCATCTAGTAGTCGGAAGTCATTTTGTTGTTCTTGTCTAATTCCACTTGGTCATACGAAGCCCGAGCTCTTTTGAATGAAGGCAGAGGTGTGCGCTTTCCGTCGTGAACGAGCACCATTCAGGTGAAAGGACGACTTGGCTCGTAACTCACAGCACAACCCTTTTTAGGAGGCGATCGAATTCATCCATCCATCTGCAAGTCAGAATTGGGATCTAAATCAGAGACCGACTCACCTCTGATTCAGTAACCCCAGAAGTATCGTTTTGTTATGGGAACTTGGAGGACCTCGCAGTCACGACCTATTTAACATGCCCCAACTGCTATTAGCCAATACGGCGGTCTGTAGACAAGACGAGGACAGAACCCGCGACCTTTCGATTACGAGATGGACGCTTTACCAACCGGGCTACTGCGGCCTCAAGTATTTTGTAGAAAACGTTTCTTTTCTCATTCGATTGCTTTCCCCTCTATCTATCTATCATAAATCCTGAATTTAAGCTTTTTAATGTTCACGTTATTAAAGGTTGTTTTTTTTTTTCGGTTTATCTACACATTTTATGACATCTTCCGGTAGATAGGAGCCAAATAATCTGTGGGAAAAAATGTGCAATGAACGCGCAAACAGATTTATTCGCTGTCAGTGCAAACTTTTCCCTTATCTCTCACCTAAAAACGTCATCATGGCTTTTTCAGAAGAAGACATCAATGCCTTCTCCCTCCCGTTTTATTTATTTATTTCATTTTATTTTGGTCACTTCTCATCCAGCCGATGAAATTTCAAAATTGTTTTTTATACCCACATTTTATTTTTAAAAATTATATGCTTTAGAAAGATAATTGTGTTAATATAAATAAATATTTTTTAATTTATTTAAATTGCAGAGGGAAAAGACTCTTTATAACTCCATTATGAAGTAAATAAAAATAATAGAAGAGTTTCATGAACAGTTATTTAATGTATCCTACTACATTAAAAACACTGGTTATCGATTACATTGGCGATTTTTTAAAGAAAATTTTACTATTTCTTGTAGTTCAGACATTTCTCTTCCGAAAACAATTGTTATATAAACAATTTATTGTTTATATAATAATTGCTTATATAATAATTTTTTATAAAAATTGTATTGTTATATATTAAGTCATGTACAGGGTGATGAGCGAATAAGTCCTGATTTCAAAATTAAATATCTCTACACCAAAGATCGATATAATTATGCTGTAAACTGTACGTTTATGAGCAAAACTGTAAAAATGCTGTACAAAAAAGTTAGAAAATTTAGTTACGAAAATCGTTAACAGATGGCGTTCTAAGCTGAAGTTTAGTTTAGTTATATTAGCGTCCCGTTTAAAGCAACACGAGGGCTATTTTGGGACGGACCTCGTCATTTTGAACCACGGTCAGATGACGAGGACGCCACCTGAACTGGCACCCCCGTCTCCACACCACGCCACACCAGCGGGAGGACATTTGGCCTGACAGATTGAACGTGCAAGAGGCCTACTCACACGACGGCTCTTCGGTGGAATCGAATCTCGAACCTGAAACCCTCCAGTTCCGAAGCCAAGACTTTACCACCGGGCCACCGCGGCCCTCGTTCTAAGCTGAGAACTCTCTCTCTGAAAGGAGTCTTAAAAAAAACAATAAATTGATGAGGTGTTTGCAATCACAACGCAATTTCACCGTTCGAAAAAATGAGGTTTCGTCATCGAACAACATCATCATTTGACATCACGTCTTGCAATGTTTGAACGGAAATTCAAATCGCATGCAACACCCATCAACGTTTCAAGCTCAACTAGAGTGGCGGGATTGTTTCTGTAGACAGTGTCTTCCAATGCTCCCCACAGAAAGGAGTCAGATCGGGAGTCATTTTTCATTTTTGGCGTCACGCAGAAATCGTTTATGGGCTTTGTGATGAGAGCGCCATTTATTAACGATTTTCGTAACTAGATTTTTACAGTTTTGCTAATAAACCTACAGTTTACCGCATAACTCTATCGAACTTTGTTGTAGAGATATTTAATTTTGACTTATTCGCTGATCACCCTGTATTATCATTTTATATTAAGGACTACGTTAAAAACACTGCTTACTGACTAAATTGGATTTTTTTTTAAATTGTTATTTTTTGTAGATCAGACTTTCTTCTTTTCAAATTAATTTACCTTTTCTAAGGAAGGCCTGACCTATCATACAGGGTCACAGATTTTTCAACTAAAATTCGTATTTAGCTTCAGTTTTCTCAAATTTTTAATTTTCCTCAAAATTCTCTACCGTTAACCTAATATCTCAAAAACTAATGGAGCCATTTACATAAAACTTTCAGCGTATGTTTCAAATAATAGGGGCAATGAAACGAACCAAAAGTTTTACTGTTGGTGAAACACTTTTTCTTTTATAGATGTTTTCAGAAAAATTAAATTGTAAATTTATCTAAAATTATGCGTATATGGGTATATTTTTACCCAAAGCTTCTTTGAATCTCAAAATATTTCTTATATTTCGGTTCTCTTCTTTCATCATGATATTCTCTAACTTGTGTACAAAGAAAAATAGGATTGCTGCATTACCCTTTTATGAAGAATTTAACCTTTTTTGGTTGAATTTCACTAAAACTTACTTTAAATGATCCCATTTCTCCAAATAGATGATTTTTTCAAATAATTTTTTTTATTTATAGTGTTTATTATTGACAATTTACCTAAAAACCATCTATAGCTTATAAAAAATCAAATTTTTCTAAATTTTTCCTTCGAACGTAGTCTTATACCTTAATTATTTTCTGAGTTTGGCATTTCACGAGACAAAACAAACACGAATAGGAAATTACACGACGCTGTCACTTCGAATGCAATTTAAAATTATCCCAGTTTAGTTTAGTTATACTAACGCCCCGTTATAAAACAAACATTAGGGCTATTTGGGGTCGGACCTCGTCGTTTTGAACCACGGTCAGATAATGAGGACTACCCCTTCTCCACACCACACCAGAGGAAGGGCGTCTGGCCTGATGGATTGAACGTTCAAGAGACCCCCTTTATTCTTTATCACACGGCGAAATATCGTTTGCATTTTCCGTCAGCTATTTTCCATTTCTACCCTCAGAACCGGTCAAGCAAGTATTTCATAATCGACAACTTTTTCTAACCAGCTAGAAAATGCCGACGATAGTGTTGAAAATATTGTCCGCAAGCGAAGTTCAACCAATCATGTGAAACTTTGAAATAACGTCACGATGACGTCATTTTCTGCTGACAGAAAGTGCCGACGATATTTTGCCGTGTGATAAAGCCTTTACAAGTCGATTCTTCGTTGGAATCGAAAAACAGGACGTTAAAGGCCTTATCACACGGCAAAATATCTTCGGCACTTTCCGTCAGCAAACGACAAGGAAAGTGACGTCACTTCAAAGTTTCACATGATTTTTTAAATTTCGTTTGCGGACAATATTTCCGACAACATTTTTGAGCAGGTTAGAAAAAGTTGTCAATTATGAAACTTGCTTGACCGGGTTTTGAGGGTGGAAACGGGAAAGTGTTGGCGAAATTTCACCATGTGATACGGCCTTAATATCACTCAACTAAACTATAAAAAAAATCCCCAAAATGATATGCTTATAGGGAGCTGGAATAATCATAGTTTCATTAGCAGACATTTCTCACAAAACTCCTTGGAAAGGCTCCGTTTTTCTTTCCCTAAGCGAAGTGGAAAAGAAAGAAGAAAAGTTCCCACGCACCGCATCCGTTTGTTTTCTTCGAAAACTGTCCCCGTCTCTTCGTGAGGACGCTAGCAGATAAGCTCTGCACAAACAGACCTCTTCGAAGAGATAGCACGATTAAGTGGAAACCGCAGCGGAAGCATCTAGCAACGGCGATCAGGACAGCCGTTTTCTGGGTGATAAAATAGATGAGCCGTTTTTCCTTTTCAAGTGCATTCGAAATAAGTGAAATAATAGATTGAAATGAGTTCCCGTTTTATTTTATCGCGCGTTTTTTTCTTCTACATACAACAGTGTATATATAATATAATTTAAAAAAATAAGCTAAGCAAAAATGAACACAGCCGAATCAAAGCAATATTCAATAGAAAAAGAATCCGGCCTGAAAACTTCGTCAAGGGCCACCACTTTCAAGCATGGATTCCAAATAAAGGATTTTTTTTCTGTGAGGCATCGGTGGACTATGGTCAAAAGTATTGACACCTCGTGACCCGATAATCCCCCGAAAATTACGGCAAAAGAGACATACCAATTGAATCAGCAAAAGACAAAAACAAAGCAAAACATTAAGAAACATCACCAAATGTAACAAAAAAAATCTCTTATTTGGAATCCTTGCTTGAAAGTGGCCCTTGACGAAGTTTTCAGCCGGATTCTCTTTCTATTGAATATTGTTTGATTCGGTTGTGTTCCTTTTTGCTTAGCTTATATTGTTAATTTATATATAATATATATACACAGTCGAATCCGGTTAATTGAACCACCGGATAATCGGACCAGCCGCTTATTCGGACCAAATCTTAAAGAACCGAAACAAATCCTATGTACATAAGTCTAATATTATTCGCTTATTTGAACCAAAATTCCGTTTAAACGGACCAAAGAACGTGGCAGGGAAGATGAAAAAGAAGCCACAAGTCGCCTGTGGACAGCAGGAAGTCCGAAAGAACCAGTGGGAGGCGAGCAAGCACTTTGTTTCTTAGAACGGGCTGCTCGGTAGCCGCCAGTGAGGAACCACTGCTTCTCCGCTTTTCGGGGAATTCACCTACACCAGTTTCTTCGGAACACTTTAGTCAGTAAACTGTGCGTGTCTTGTCTCCCCTGCCAAAATGCCTGTAAAAAACATCCACCTGGAATTTCTACCTCCCAGGACCACAGCTTTGGTACGGCCAATGGACATGGGCATCATAAATAATTTGAAGACCTTTTATCGTGAAATATTGGTTAATTACGTCATTGAAGCAATTGAAGAAAGTTTGCTGACCTCATCATCATCAACAGCCAGAGAAGTCAGTGCAAAGGTCAACTTCTTACAAGAGTTACATTTTTGGCAGATGGCTGTCGAAATATAAGAAGGGTGACAATTCAGAACTGTATTTTTCACTGTGACTTTCAGCATTTGGTCTTGGAGGTGGATGTGGGCATGCTGATTGAAAGTGAAAATGGTGAGAGAAATGCGGAACTCCAACAGGTCGAAAATTACGAAGAATTTCTATCCATCGACAACGAGCTTCAATGCTACGATGAAAAGGAAGATTACGACGCTGAAATTGTTGCTCGAATTACAGCAAAACTCACTACAGCATCGGAAGACCAGGAAAGTGATGATGACGCCCCTAATGAGTTGGTGCAAGTGACAACACAGGATGCCAGGAAATGCAATGAAACTTTGCGTCGCTATTTCATGCAGGAGGGAAATGGAGACCGTCCCATTGCTGCGTTAGATGTTTGTAGTGATTTTGTTCAAGTGCCGTCCGTCAACAGAACGCGTCAGATCACACTGGATAAGTTCTTCAAACGTTGACTGGAATTTGATAAGAACTTTTTTTTATTGTGCTTCGCATGCTGAGTATCGTGTCGAAGAATTTGTTAGTAAATTTATTTTTCAATGAATAAAGTTCATAGGCAACAGTGGTTCTTGTTTGTATGTTCGCCATACGCGTGTGCCGCACAGTAAAGGTCATAATGACATTTTAATATGTTACGTATTGCATGTCTCGTCTTGTAGCATAGGGCATGTTCGTGTAATCGGACCAGCCGGTTATTAGGAGCAAAATGATCTCGTCCCGATGTGGTCCGATTAACCGGAATCGACTGTATATATATATAGTAAATTAGAAATATATGCAAATTAAAAATGAATACAATGGAATCATAATTACAGCAAATAGAAAATGAATCCGGGGATTTCATTGTATTCCTTTTTTCTTTGCATGTATTTCTAATTTACTTACACTCATCTGTATTTCTGTAATAGCAGCATTTGCGCTCTCTAAATGCAATGATAATTTTTTAATCGTTTTTTTAAATTTTAATCTTGTTCGAATATGAAATATATTTTAGTTTCGATTCCTATTTTTAGTTCCGTTTCCATACTTAGTTTCCTTTTCTCTTATATTGCTAATTTATTTGATTCGTCTGTCTTTTAGTACTAGCTGCATTTGCGCTCACTAAATACAATTATAGCTTTTAAATTTGATCTTGTTCAAACCCGAAATAGTTCTTGTTTCGGTTTCCGTAATTAGTTTCGGAAACACACACACATGCAAAGTTAAAAGGAGTACTATACAATCAAAATGACAACAAATAGAAAAAGATTGCGGATTCTTTTTTCTATTTGTTGTCATTTTGAATCTAGTGTACTCCTTTTTGCTTTGCCGATATTATTAATTTACTTAGACTCATCTGTATTTTGGTAGTAGCAGCATTAGCGCTTTCTAAATACAATGATAGGATTTTTTAATAGTTTTTTTAAACTTTCATCTTGTTCGAATATCAACTTTTTTTTTGTTTCGATTCCTATTTTTGATTCCGTTTCCGTAATCAGTTTCGTTTCCTCTTATATTGCTAATTTATGTATATATATATATATATATTTGTATGTGTGTGTAGTGATATTTTAACATCTAATTTAAATCCAAGTTAATTTCAGAAGTTTTTATCTTAATTCCCTATCAAAATAAATTAATTTCCTCGCTTTTTCCGTCACATCTGCTTGCCCGCGTTGCTTGTAAATATACGGTCTCTCTCCGGAGGAAGAATAAAGCGAACTTAAGAAATAAGATTTCTTCTTCAATGTCTTCAAACCTGCCCTATATATATATATATATATATATATATATATATATATATATATATATATAAGCTGTTGAAGTCAGCTTTGAACCTGCCTTTATTTTTTGTATGGTAATTTGGAGAGCATTATTTAGCATCTGAATACAAATATTTATTTCTCTGATATACTGTAATTTATCTTAAAAAAATAAATTATATTGTATGTAACTAATGAAGCTAAATCTAGAAAACTTACAAATTTTAAAACAGTTACTATATATAAATATGTATTAATTCTGTTAGTATAACATTGTATAAAAGAATTTCATTAACTTTATATAAAAGAGTTTAATTAACATTATAAACTTTGGCTTAAGAGTGCAGACCAGATATCCCTTTTGCGCATATTTGGTGAAAGCAGCCTTGATGCATGCCGAGATTTCATGATACTCCTAAACTTGTTTTTCTCAGCAACTGTATCGACTTTCACAAAGGTCAAAGCAGACGATACTATCCCAGTTCCAACTTGTGACTGTGTTTCTTCCCCTCCCAAACGATAATTGGGTCGTGCCTTCGTTTGTCCCTCGAATGGGCAATCGTCAAAATCTCATTAAGCCGTTTTTTTCTCCAGAATCTCACCGCATCTTAGTTGTGACCGTAACGAATCCATCCCTCTCATTAGCTGCTCTTTTCATCTGGAGCAGAGAGTGCTCCAACAACAACAATAAAAGATGCTCTTTTAGTGGCTTCTCACCTCGAACGGAATATTCCGTTTCATTGCCAGATTCCGCGGTCTGATGAGTTCACGTCGTGACTTTGAGGAGAGGGTGGTTCCCCACCGTTTCTCAATTAGATCACTTTCAGGAACTCGCGGCTCGGCATTTATTTGATTTTTAATTATTTGTTTTTAAAGCGTGGATTATCTTGTTTTATCGTTGCGGCTTTTCATCCGTTTTTACCACACATAATTGGGAGTGATCTAGAGAGTAATAGGGACGATAAAAGAAAAGGTAAAAAGTGTTAATATTAACAAGTCGATAGAGTTGAATTGGATGAAGGCCCATATCGGAAGATATGGTAATGAAAAGGCGGATCACTATACGAAGTTGGCGACACAGAAAGATAATATTAATATCATTGTCCTCAAATCAAGTGGTGTTTTAAAAGGGGAATTGAGAGAAGAAATAAAACTGCAATGGTTTCACAGATGTATATGTCCAAGAAAGGAAGAGTCACTTCCGACTTTGTTCCTCATCCGGAAATTAAAACAAGAAGGTACCATCCACTGATTATGCAAATATTATCTGGACATGGGGGATTTGCTTCCTATTTCATCCAAGATTCGGAAGAAAACAAATGCATTGGTGGAGAAATGGGCACGGTTTACCACTATTGAATGGAGTGTATGGAGATTTCAGAGTGAAGGAAGGACCCGAAGATGGTCAATAATGATTGAAGTACAGTACCGATGGTCGTCTCAAAACCCTGAAGGATAGGATGTCGGAAGTGGACAGTTTCGTTCCAACTGTTTGAGAGTGTGCAGATGGGGAGAAAGTCACCGATTCACTGCCCCGAAAGGAATGTCTGTTTGACTGTTCGGTCCATGCAAGGCTGGACAATACTTATTCAGCAATCGACCCCAAGAAATCCTGTCGATACTGCTACCTTCATTGGTGGTGGGGTAGTCGGCTGTGTGCAAGAAGAAGGTGTGAGCCAAAGAGATGGTTTGGGTGCAACGAAAAAAATATTGTTGCGTAATAAAGTTCACTATGATAATGTAACCGCACCTCAATGGATATTTTGCTCTATTTGTTGTGAGGGAAACGAAAGCTGTTCCAATAGAATATGACAGTAAGTTTTAATATGTAATGATTTAAAAGTTTTTCGAAGCAGATAGCAGGTTCGAGACATTGAAGAAGACTTTTCGTTTTTAAATTCGCTTTATTCTTCCTCCGGAGGCAGGCTGCCTATTTACTAGCAGCGCGGGCAAGCAGAGGTGACGAAAAAAAAAAAGGACAG
This sequence comes from Argiope trifasciata, assembly GCA_026543055.1. Taxonomy (NCBI): domain Eukaryota; kingdom Metazoa; phylum Arthropoda; class Arachnida; order Araneae; family Araneidae; genus Argiope; species Argiope trifasciata. Next base: position 423,473 of record JAPMOQ010016717.1, read on the forward strand.
ACAAGAATTTTCCTTCGTTTTACATAGCATATTTTGATGGGGAAAAGACTGTTTATGGTGCCGATATATTATTAAGATTCTCATGGGGATTTCTGACCACGTGACTGTCAAAGCAGGGGAAACACAGGGGTCATTTTGTAAAACTATTTGTTTAGGTCAGCCACTTTTATCCATCACTCTCACTGTGGGAATCGCTGACTAAAGAACATTACAAAGCATTTCTTGAATGAATGTAGAACGTGGAATCGGATTAGGGATTATGAGAAAATTTAGAATGACTTTGATAAGGGCTAAAGGAAGATAAAGCTTTAGAAATTCATTTGGATTTAAATTAGATGTTAAAATGTTAAAACTTTCATTACACACACATATATATATACATCGATATATGTGTACACACACACACACACACACACACACACACACACATATATATATATATGTAGTGGAAACTTTATGAGCTATACAACATCCTCAAGACTGAGTGATCACTTTTAGTCTTGTGCTCATGTCGTCTGGGTACGAACTTGAGGATCGCGAGTTCGAAATTGCCACAATGGTGACCCAGGACGATAAAAATAAACAAAACAACTACAAACTCCCACACCTCAACCTTCGTTCAGCTGGTGTGGCGCCCTCTACCCGAAAAAAATTAAAATAAAAAAACGGTGATAAATAATCAGCAAGTAAAAAAAAGAAAGAAAAAAGACTGATAAATAATCAACAAATAAAAAAAGACTGATCAATAATCAGCTGATAAATAATCATCTGATAAATAAAATCAACTGATAAATAAATATTAAATAAAAAAACTGGCGATGAACTCTCAGCCAATAAATAATAATAATAAAAAAAATCTGAAAAATAAACACCCCCAAAAATGGGTAAGACGCATTAAAAAAAAATTCTACAGCCAATAAGATCCCCACTAAACAGCAACAAAAATATTGTTCGCCTCACCCCTCACTGGAGGGGGAGTATTGAAGTGGGAGTAGGTAACATCCTCAAGACTGAGTGATGACTTTCAGCCTTGGGGTCATGTCATATGGATTACAAAGCTACCACTACACACACATATATATAACTGTATATTCATTTTATACTAAAATTTTTTCCAGAACGAAACTATTTTTGCTCTTAAAACTGAACACAATTTCACTAATGTCAAAATGTCTGTCAGACAGCGATTTTGAATCACTTTTGTGCTAGCATGATTTTCTAATTTATATATATTAATATGCCATATTGTTCATTCGGTTGCGATAAAACTTTGCCATTGTAATGTCTTGATCTCTGTAGATCAAAGAATACTCAGAATTTTTAAACACTTCTTTATTATATTGCCCTATATATGTACAAAGAACCACTCGTTCTTATCTTGATTAAATAATTGCTATTTGCATCACAACAGTTCAAGTGGAAGGGTTCTACTTGAAGATCAGTTCTCCATTAAACAGTAAACACAACCCCACTGGGAATTCACGGGTTGATCAGTCAGTCATCATTTCAGGCGGCGCTCCAAATCTACCGAACTCGTGGGCGTACTCCAACTGTCTCCCAGAAACCCTTCTCTCCTTTCCAAAAACCCTCTGCATATTTTATCTCAGTGAAAGTCTCCGCCGCCTCTTCTTCAGTGGCTACTGGTCCTCTCTTCCGGCCAATCATGTCCAGCAAAAGGGCCCTTTTCAAGGTCGTCAATCCGTCGCGCCGAAAAATCTGGAACATGGGGTCCGCTTACAATAGGGAAATTCGACATCCAGGTGTTTGAATGTTCCATTGTCTCTGAAAGCGCTATCACTGTCTTCTGGGCAAACCATGTTATTGCTTGGAGCTGTTATAAGTTATAGGCAAAGTGAAATTATTAAATAAAAATATTTCCCATTCGACTTGAATTATCGATGAGCGTCAACAAGGCACAAGGTCAATCATTTCAAGCACACGGATTGAACCCAAAGAATCCATGTTTTTCTCTTGGCCAGTTTATACTGGATACTTACAAGTCGGATGACCAAGATATTTGGGCATTGCCGGCCATCTGGGATGTTTGCGGATGTTATGCACCAGGCCCCGTGCCTGAGGACCCTCCACCTTGATTAAGAATTAAAACTACGTTCTGAGTAATACTGAAGTGACACATACTGAAAAAGTCTACAAGCTCGTTTCTAAGTGGCTGGCTGAGCATCGACTGACGCCTTTATTAAGCAAAGATTGCAATGGTATCTATAAAAAAGCGGGAACAGTTCATCTACAAATAAGAAAATTTTCGCCAGACATGTTCAGACAAAGCGGCGTGCCCGGCGCCTAGAAGTCGAGGCTGAGGCTGGGTTCGAATGGACTTAATGAACTTAAATTTTGGCATTTCAATTTTTAGATTCTGTGCGTTTTTAATACTTATCTCACACTTTTACAAAAACACACTTTTTCACTTACAAATCTTGTGTCCGAATGGATATAACTCAATCTTTAAAAAATAGAATAAGTACTATTTATGCTTCTCTTTTCCATTTCAATAAAAGTATTCGTTGCAGACAAGAAAATAAGTATCTTTCTTCCTATCATTCTTATTAAACAAGAACACTATTTCAAATGACAAACGATGTTTCTAAGATTATTTCTTCTAAGGCAGCAACGTGCCAAGTACCAGCTAGAGTCCCATGAAACTTTTTTTATTTAATTTTTTTTTTCATTAAAAACTTAATTTTTTATTTCAACTTTCATTTTTTGATTTTTTCAACTTAAATTTTTTAAAATTTTTTTCATTCTGTGCATTTTTAATACTCATAAACCTAAAATATTTCACACTTTTACAAAAACACACTTTTTCGAATACAAATTTTATTTCTGAAAAGATATAATTCAATCTTTTTTTTCTATACAGGCGAGTGCTTGTGAGGAATCATGTAAAAGTGTGCAACTTTCCTCGCATTTTCAAAGCCGCGGTGAATGAAAAATTTTCAGGTCTTTCAACCGTGAAAAATGAAACAAACTCAAACCTCCCCCGCACAGCCCCACATCACAAACAGAAATAAAAACAGAAAGTTCTTTTACCTTTCTGCAACTAAAAAAAACTCTTAACTTCTCTCCCCCCCCCCTCCTCTATCCATTCATCGCAGGGTCTCGGAAACGGGGCATAAAATTGTTTGGCGGCCAGCAGAATATTCTGCTGGTGTTGAGCCAATAGTGTCATGGGTGTTCTCTCAACTCCACTCTATATTTGAAGTCCGTGACTTCATTCCGCGAGTGAATCAGGCTCGTCTGAGATGCAGAGAGTGACTGCTGCCAAATACAAACTCAAAAGAAAAAAAACATTTATGAGTGCTCGTTTGAGTCAATTTACTCAGAAGTGCTAACATAGCTTTCATTTTGATTTTATTGCTGCTCAAATTGTTTATGAATTAACACATTGTAAGCGGACACGTACTAGTACGTTTCCTGACGACTGGTACTTGAGCGCCGGCCACGCACTGGTACGTTTTCTGACGACTGGTACTTGAGCGTGGGTCCCGTACCAGTACGGGTTAGTGCAACAACTTGGTTTGTTGATGGGTACAGAAATACCGGTATAGACAGGAAGCCGAATGTTCTTTTCTACTGCACAGTTTCTCGAAACATTGAGACAAATAAAAACTAGTTTCTACATCAGTCGATGCGGAATGGGAAAGTGAATTAAAAAAATCACTTTAGATTTAAAATTCCGTTTTTATTAATCCTTGCGAAAATGAGTGAATGTTGCCTCTTCGTAGAGGAAAATGCTTTGAACTGTAAAACATGATTCGTTTTATGATTACTCTTTTTATTTTTTTATTATTTAAAAATGTTTATATATAACATCATTCGAAAAAATGAAACAATGTATTCTACTATTTCTATTTCATTTTTTTACAATTTAAAAATGTTAATATTTTACATAATTCGAAAAAAATGAAACAATATATACTACTGTTTCTGTTTGATTTTTCATATTTACAATACTATTATAAATGTATCAACTAAAAATATATATTTTTTGTTTACAAAAATTTTATATTTGTTATTTATATATTTGTTTATATTTATCAATTTAAAATCCGAAAAGTTGGTTAAAAAATTAAATAATTTTCGATCTATTTACTGAATAGCTAAATTGACGCACGAAACGCCCGGTACAATTCCGCAGCGAAATGGACCCCGTACACAATGGGTTCACTCATCCGACAAGGTACAAAATACTGTTTATGTTTGTTTAACACAGTGGCGAATTATTATTATTATCATTATTTTCTTGTAGTTTAGACTTTATTCTTTCCAACACGGTTTGTTTTTTCTAAGGAAAAAAAAAAGGCTGACCTATTATCCAAGGTCACATATTTTTTCAGTTAAATGTCCTCTTTCGCATCCATTTTCTGAAAATGTTAATTTTCATTAAAATTCACTTTTTTTGTGTCTTGTCCGTGTTTCCACGGAAAGGGGGTGCAGTAGCTTCTGAGGGCAAAGACCCCTGAGCACCCAGTGGGCAGAAGTCTGACTTGTAGCTCAAAAGAAGATGACACACACACATTCGCTTGCACAAACCCCTTTTAACAGGGGGGCACATTCACACGTCTCACAGACAGAACACAGAGTCACAACCATGCCCGATCCGGGACTCGAACCCGGGAAGCCCAGATCACGGGGAAGACACCTATGCCAGGACGCCGGAATTAAAATTCACTAATACAGGTATTTACATCAGAATTTCACCGTGTGTTTAAATGATATGGCAAAGGACTGAACCCAAAGATTTATTGTGGTTGAAACACTTTTTCATTTATAGGTATTTTGAGCCAAATTAGGTTGTGAATTGGTGGAAAAAAATGCATATATCACGCATATTTTTACCCATCACTTCTTTGCATCTAAAACGCTTTCTTTAGATGTTGGTTCATTTCTTTCATCATTATATTCTATAATTTGTGTTCAATGAAAAATAGGATAGCTGCACTTTTTGGAAAATACCAGAAACCTTATTCATGTTTGGCGGGATTTGGCCTCATCTTTTTGGCTTGAAAGTTGGTTTTCAATGAATAAAAACTGAACCCCCTCAATGAACCGGAATAAAAAGTAGCCCATGTTCTATTCCTGACTCTAATCTGTCTCTTTGCTCAATGTCATCCCATTCTGTTCAGCCGTGATTGAGTAACAAACATCTATCCAAACATCCGAAATTTATATAACAGTACAGATATTTTTCGTATGTGCTCGTACTTTTGAATATCTCGTTTTTAGGTTTTTTTATTTGTCATTATTTGATAGTTTTTCGTTCATATGTACCAAAACTTCCACGCGAACAGAGTCGCGGGTAACAGCTAGTTGTATACAGCAAAAGCTCCTTATTCGCGCTTCCTTCATTCGCGGATGAAAAAAATGCGACTCAATTCCTTGATTCGCGGCTAAAAATTTCTTTACTCGAGGATCCAATAAGTACATACATCATAATAAAAGGATTCCAATAGGTATCCAACCCAATATCCTCTGCAAATGCCGTCCAATGGACTCATAAAAAAAGTAAAAGAGATCTCACTACAACTTTGCCTGAAGTATGTTGTTCAATGATATCGCCGAAGACTTTGACATAAGCCGACTTCGCCGCGATCGGTGTTTTTGAGAATGTAAACAAACAGAATGAAAGCAACTTTATTACTTAATGAATAAAGTATATTTGTAGAATGAACGACTAAGAAATGAAAATTGACTCACCTCATTCCGAAGATTCATTTGAATCTGACGCAAAGAAGGCAGATCTTAAAGACTATTTTAACCATTTTTATGTAACGATTAAAGACTGGAGCAAATGATACGAATAGAGAACGGACGATTCAATTGAATGCAATAATCCAACGGAAACATGAAAACGAAAAATGAATACAGGAAATAATAGAAATGAAGACAGGAAATAATAATTTATTATATATATATATATTCTAATTTCGTCACCGAGGAACGTATCCCCTATAATCCAGTATAAATGACCATTCCGTCTTCACGGTTTCTGTCTTCGCGGCATATTTAAGGAACATATACCCCGCGAATAAAGAGCTTTTACTGTATATATTTTTTTGCACCAACCAATTACTGTATGTGCAATTTATCTATTGAAACAAGGCTGCCGACCGCAAGAAGAAAAAAACACTATCGCAGACGCCAAGAATAAATAGCATTCGTGTGAAGCGATAAAATTACTTTTGACATCACCGATAAAAATAATTCCTCACTTCAGAGCTTGCATCAAAAGTGGGTGTGTGCAACAGAAATTAATCACCATAAAGATATCCATTTTTAAATAGATTTGTTATTCCTCTAGTTTTTTTCTATATTCTCTCCCCTCCTTTTCCTCCATTTTCAGAAGAACAACGCCCGACCACGAACTATTTTGCCAAACGACATTTTCCGAGGAGTTGAGCGATCTTATCGCAATTGTCTTTTTTTTTTTTAAAAAAATCGTCTGCTGCTATTTTTTTCTCTTCTAATCGCGGCTGGCGTTTTTTTTTTTAAATTTTTTTTTAAAATTTTATTTTGTCTCACTTCTCCCTCGCAGCAGTCTTCGGTGTGGTCCACACCATCAAGAATAGTATTTCAGCTTGTTCTTTTTGGGATCTGGTTCGCGTCAGAGGCAGTGATTGTCACTTCTTGTTTCAGATTTGTTCCCCGGTGTTCGAAAACGACGCACGAAGCAGCTTCCCCCTCCTTCAAATCCCCCCCAAAATGTGTTCTTATGTTCGCTCCGTACAGGAAGAGGGGGTAAGAAGAAGAATGAAGGCTTTTCAAACTCAATCTGTTAGTCTCGAAATTTAGTCATCTGTCAACGAATTCGATACATTTGGAAAATTAAAACTGAGGAAACTCTTATTTTCAACCACCCCTCGTCACAATAGTTATCGTTTGCAGTTAACAACTGCCAGTCCCCAATAACGCAATAAATTTTTTTTCCCTGCATTGAAATGTTTCAGGAAAAAAAATCAGTTGTGACTAATGTTGCGTACCACTTCATTAATACTTTTAAATAATAATAC
>JAPMOQ010016717.1:430510-441397 GCA_026543055.1 Argiope trifasciata
ATTAGAACGTTTTTGTAAAGGCAAATCAGTTATGACTAATGTTGCGTTCACTTCATTAATACATTTACTTATTTCCCGAAAGAATACAAGATAGCTAACATTTCCTCAATTTGTGAAAACAGACATAAAAATAGTCCCTCATTGGCCAATGAATACGGATCCGCGGTGGCCTGGTGGCAAGGTCTCGGTCTCGGAACCAGAGTTTTTCAGGTTCGAGTCTCGATTCCACCGCAGAATCGTTGTGTGAGGGGGCCTCTGGCACGTTCAATCTGTCAGGGCAAACGTCCTCCCTCTGGTGTGGAGAGGGGGTGCCAGCTCAGGTGTCGTCCTCGTGATCTGACTGGGGTTCAAAAGGACGAGGTGCGTTCCCAAATAGTCCTCGTATTGATTCAAAACGGGACGTTAATATAACTAAAACTAAACTAAACAATAGCTGCATGAGGAAATAAATTTTTATACACAACTGACAAATATTATTTTAAACAAACGCTGAAATTTTTATGAAGTTTAGTTTAGTTATATTAACGTCCCGTTTAAAGCAACACAAGGGTTATTTAAGGAGTGACCTTGTCATTTTGAACCACGGTCAGATGACGAGAACGACACCTGAATTGGCACCCCCTCTCCACACCACACCAACGGGAGGACATTTGGCCTGACAGATTGAACGTGTAAGAGACCCCCTCACACGACGGTTTTGCGGTGGAATCGAGACTCGAACCTGAAACCCTCTGGTTCCGAAATCGAGACCTTACCACCAGGCTGCCGCGCCCAGTGAAATTTTTATGTAAACTACCTCTATTAGTTAATATCATGTTAACGGTGGAGAATTTTTACGAACATTAAAGTTCTGAGAAACTTGAAATTGAAGACAACTTTTAGCTCAAAAATAGGCGATCCTGGATGATAGGTGAGACCTTCCTTTTCCTTGAAGTACTTTGGAAAGATGTCGTTCTTGTAGGGTCTAAACGACAAGAAATAATAAGATTTCTAAAAAATCACCAATGTGGTCGATTAACCAGTGTTTTTAAGGCCTTATCACACGGTGAAATTTCGTCAGCACTTTCTACCCTCCAAAACCGGTCAAGCAATTTTCATAATCTTCAACTTTTTCGAACCAGCTCGAAAATGTCGTCGGAAATATTGTCCGCTAACGAAATTCAACCAATCATAAAAAACTTTGAATTGTCGTCACACAAGTGACGTCACTTTCACTGTCGTTTGCTGACGGATAGTGCAGAAGATATTTTGTCGTGTGATAAGGCCTTTAAAGTAGCAGCTGTTTCGTTTTCGTTTCATTGTATCCTCCTCAGCGAAAAGAATCCTGCTCTATATACGACGGTGAGCAGAAACTTCTGCACCCGCCGGATGTCATGTGTGGAGGAGGGAAATAAGTGAAAAAAGAAGATAAAAAATAGCGAGGGAAGAGAAGTGTTTCCACCTTTGCCTTTGCAGCGAGTGGCACATAAATTCCGCTTTATGCGACTCTTAAAGTCCGCCCAAAAGAAGATTTGTCACGACAGTTCTCGCAGATTTGAAGATGCACGGATGTATATATAGAAACGCGTGATAGGAATGTTTTGACGAAAGACCTTTCTGGTCTCTTCGGGAAGCTTAACCCGGCAGAAGGCGCGCCCCTAATAGTGACAAAAGAGATCACGGGGGGTGATTTCTTTTGTCCAATCCATTTTATCCAAAATTTTCCATAAATTAGAAGAATAAACACATGTGAAATATAAATAATAATAAGGGCATTAATTCTTTAAGTAAATAAACTTCTTAAGTTCAGAAAACTGTTTTTAATATTTAAGAAAATTTTACTTTCTTTAGGAGTTTTAATTCTGCATACACTTATGGCAAACTTACGAAGAATGATTTTTACATGTAAAATTATCACATTTTATGCAAGAAATTGTAGTTTTATTATCTTTAGATCTTGGACACATCGTCCTTTGTCTTGTTTCAGCATTTTTGTTGGGATCTCCTGTGATCCATTAGAAGTGCTGGCATCCATACTTTCACGAAGTGTTTTAGGTAGCATTTTCATATCTCCCCTTATGTTTATGTGTGGCTGAATAAGTGACAATGCCAATTTCTTCAGAATTTTTTTCCTACTTGCCTATTCCGAGGGAGGTGTCTTTGTTGCCATTAGGGCTACTCGGACATTTATGGTGGCGACGTTCCACGTGCAATAGAAAATAACCTTTGGCCACCTGTTGGTTTTTCGAGCTGTTGAATATGAGGACATTTCATCAACAGTGTGACGACATTTCGTCAGCAGCAATATAAATGCAAAGAAAGAGCTACAGAACGCAAAATTAGGTTGCTTAGAATGAGAAATTTCGAAGCAGTAACAGTCGCGTGTTGAGAGTGAGTCACCCCTTTCCCACTTGAATTCCAATAAATGATTACTTCAATCGCAGAAAGAAAAGAAAAGAAAAAATAACACTTCACCTACCCAGAGGACTGTCAGATAGGAAGGTACTGAATGGGTGATTGATTACAGATAAATATTTACCCTGCGACAGGTGTTCGGATAAGAATGGGGTGACTCTGTGCCCCGCGCGATCTCTCTCGGGTTAATATGCGTGCGTTAGACGTACAACGCACGTATATTGAGAAATTAATGTTTTACCAAAATTGTTTAAAAAAGTATAGCCAACTTGCCCTCGACAGGAACATAATTCCTTTCGACTCCATCTCCCATCGGAACTGGCCAACATGATATCGAAAAAAGTTTTCATGAAAACAAACATACACTTTCTTAGCCAGAACATATTTCATTTATTGTTCTCGAAATCAGAATTCTTCTCTTACCGCTCATCCGATAGCGATAAGACTTTGAATACTTATGACTTGCATTTATTTGTTTCTGTTGAAAAAAATATTGCCCACCCTAAAGTCTTGAATAATAGAGTTAAAAAAATAGAATTAATATTATTTACGCGTCTCCTTCCATTTCAATGAATGGATTCGTTTTCGATACGAGAAAAAATGTTATTCCTTCGTAATGAAACAAAACGACTCGTTTAAATCACAATCGATATTTTCCAAACGATTTCTTCTGCGGCAGCTGGTATAATTTAAGAATGAATCGATGCTTTCCCTTTTGAATGATCGATATCTACAAATGAAATAATCAAATTTTATAACTCTGAAAAAGGAAAAAATGTATAATAAAAACAATAATGGCGTTTAGTTATCGTTGAAGAGGAAATCCGAAAATTCGAGTTGAAAGGAAGAGAACTGGCAGCTCTTTTTCATTTTGAAATCGATCCCAATTTCATCTGTGAGAGAATTCTACGAGCTGAATGTACGTAATTTTATCTTCGTGACCAAACTTCGGAAATGAGTTGAGCTCTTTCGAAGACAGCTGATTTCAGCATTTGATCACGCGAGCTTAAGGCAGCTTTCAAAACCTTCGGTGAATTCTGAAATTCGAATGTGTACGAGTATTACAGATTTTTTTTAGTGGTGTTAGATTTTTTTTATTTGTAAGTAATAAAACTGCTTTTTTTTTCTTTTTTAGAGCTAGAGAAATTTTCAATTTTTTTTTTGTCGTGTCCGTGTTTCCAGGGAAAGGGGGCGCAGTAGCTTCTGAGGGCAAAGAACCCTGACCACCCAGAGGGCAGAAGTCTGACTTGTAGCTCAAGTGAAGATGACACACACATTCGCTTGCACAACCCCTTTTTACAGGGGGCACATCCACACGCCTCACAGACAGAACACAGAGTCACAACCATGCTCGAACCGGGACTCACGCCCAGATCACGGGGAAGTCTCGCTACCCCTGTGCCAGGACGCCGGCAAAATTTTCAGTTACATTTATTAATAAATGCAAACTGCTTAGCAACCTATTCTTCATTTGTTTTTAAGAATTGTAAATCATTGAGCAATCAAAAGTTTCTTCATGTAGTTAACTACTGCTAACGGATGTGACTTTACAATCTGTGCGTTTAGAAATGTATTCACTTTTCATTTGGATGGGTAACACTTTATTTCTCTTTAACTATTCAAAACTATTAAACGGATAACATCTTAATTTTTTTCACTTTCTTTTTCTTGGAATATTTTGTGACATGAAATGAAAAAGCAATTTTTAAACTAAGAACTTTTCGAATTTAGTTTTTAATATTTTTTTAGCTAGCCACATGGAAACAAGCTTGTAGACTTTTGGTATGAATAACATTATTTTTATTCAGAACACTGCTTTAATTCTTAATCAAGGTGGGGGGCTCAAGTGCTTATTGAACTTATTTTATTAGTTCTGGAAATAGGTAATAGATTTTTTTAAACTTATTTGCAACTTTTTAAGTATATCATATGATAAAATAAAATATTTTTGCTTTATACCTCTTATTAACTGAAAAAAAAACTTTTTTTCTACTTTTTGAAAACAAAATTTGGCAATTAATCGGTATATTTTGATTTCATAGATGTTTTCCAAACTTTTTTTTATGAAAAAAATTTTAAAATATGAGCATTTTGAGAGAATTTTTCATGAAATACGTTTCCGAAAGTAGTACTTTTGTTTTTAAAATGTGCGAAGAAATTCAAATGGCGATGCTCAGCTAGCCACATGGAGGCAAGCTTGTGGACTTTCTGTATGTGTCGCATTATTATTGTTCAGAACACTGTTTTAATTCTTAATCATGGTTGCCCCCCCCTCAGTCGCTGGGCCTGAGTGCATAGCACCCCAGATGTCCAACCCTTCTTCTTCTTCTTGCATACAGCCGACCACCCCGCCACCCCTGTACGTAGCAGCATCGACAGGATGTGTTGGGTTCGATTGCTGAATAAGTATGGTCCAACCTCACTTAGACCAAACAGTCAAACTAATATTCCTTTGGGAGTCGTCAATAGCTGTCTTTTTCCCCACCTGTATCCTCTCAAACAGTTGTAAGGAAACTATCCATCTTTAACATCATATCCTTCAGATTTTTGAGATGATCTGGTACCATCAGTACTGTACTTCAATCATCATTTACAATCTTCAGGTTTTTCCTTCACTCTGAAACCTCCATACATTCCATAAAATAGTGGTAAACTGTGGCCATTTCCCCACAAATTCCTTTATTTTCTTCCAAATCTTTGGAAATAGGCAGAAAATCTCTCATGTCCAGATATTATTTGGATGATCAGTCGATGGCATCTTCTTATTTTGATTTCCGGATGAGGAATAAAGTCGAAAGTGACTCTTTCTTTTTTGGACACGTACCATCTGTCAAACCATTGTAGTTTTTTAAAACCACACTTGATTTGGAGACAATAATATCAATATTCTCTTTCTGTGTCGCCCACTTCACATAGTGATCCGCCTTTCGATCCTTCTTTTTTTTACTGCTTGTCTTTCTCCCCACCTGCACTCTCTCAAACAGCTGGAATGAAACTGTCCATCTTCGCATCCTTCAGGGTTTGGAGATGACCATCAGTGCTGCACTTCAATCCTTATTAGATGTCCAACCCTGGCAGTCGAGCACGGATAAATGCAAACCCGAGCACGACTGTTTGTTATGTTAATGAATAACTAATTGCCGATCGTTCACACCGCGCTTTCTAATTACTGCGCACGCATCATTTCATTATTTTCACACGAGCGCCCTTGTTGGTGGAATCATGTTCGCCCTCGATTCGAAATGACTCAGAAACACCCCTCGTGATTGGCTGCAGGTGCTAAAGCCCTCCACAGGGGTCATCACCGAACGGGCATATCGCAAAGGGGGAGTCACGACCCAAGGTCGAAGGCATCTTCTTTGCGGTCCGACCTTTCTGTGTGCCGAGCAATTTTCGGTTTTGATTTCTGCTTGGTCTGTCCGTCTTCCAGATGCTGGTCGTGTCGATCACAGTTGCAGATAACACGCGAATTCATTTCCGGCTCGCAGATGCTTGGGCAAAGGCCATTTAATGGCTTAATAATGTCTGATTAAATAGATGCTTATCGGGGGCTGAATTTAATCGGATGTTTATCCGTGTTTTTAAGGTGCCCAAAAACGTTCGAAAAAAATTTTTTTTTGAAAAAATTTAATTTTTTAGAAATTATTTATGGTTTTAAGGTGCGCAACTACCTTCGGAGGAAAATTTTTTGAAAAAATTGAAGTTTTTTAGAAACTATTTATGGTTTTTCGATGTATTGTCAATTATAAACATTATAAATACTTAAATATATAAGGAAAAGTTTTGAAAAATTGGATTTTTTATAAACTATTTGTGGTTTTTAGATGTATTGTCAATTATAAACATTACAAATACATAAATATATGAGGAAAATTTTTGAAAAATCGGATATTTTCTAAACTATTTATGGTTTTTAGATGTAGTGTCAATTATAAACACTTTAAATACTTAAATATATAATGATCATTTTTAAAAAAATTGGATTTTTTAGAAACTATTTATAGTTTTTAGGTGTATTGTCAATTATAAACATTATAAATACTTAAATATATAAGGAAAATTTTTGAAAAAATAGGATTTTTTAGAAATTATTTATGATTTTTTGATGTATGGTCAATTATAAACACTATAAATACTAAACATATGTTTGAAAAAATAATATATTTTATGAAATAAGAAAATTTGTTGTAAATTTGAATGAAATTGTACCAAAACGGTGAAAACTCTACACAAAAAATTTCAATGCAGCCATCCTATTTTCCTTTATACACAAATTCTAGAACACAATGCCGAATGAAATGAACCAAAATCTAAGAAAAATGTTGATGCAAAGAAGTGTTTTGAAAAATATTCGCATATTTGCATTTTTACCATAAATTGTAAACAAAATTTTTCTTTTAAAAAACACACCAGCTTTAAAAGAAAAAGTATTTCACCAACAATAAAACTTTTGGTTCATTTTATTGCCCGTTTTATTAAAAACACTCTCTGAAATGCTTCAGTTAATACCTCTAATAGTTTTAAGGATATCATGTTAACGGTGGAAAATTTTCATGAGCATTAAACTTTTGAGAAAATGGAAGCTAAAGACAAATATTAGCTGAAAAATATGTGCCTCTGGATGATAGATCAGGACTTTTTTTCTTAGAAAAGCTAAACTGTTTTTGAAAGAGAAAAGTCTGAATAGCAAGAAACAGTAAGAGTTTTCAAAAAGTCTTCAATGTGGTCGATAATCAGTGTTTTTAACGTAGTATACCTTAATAATTCTCCCTTAGTAGAATTTTTCCCTCCTTACAAAGATCATCCATGGGTTATTTCGGCCCTATTATTTGTTTGAGTGTAGGCGTTGAAAAAACATAAAATCCCATTGCTTTTAATGCGAAGATAACGATGTGAGGCTGTGCAATTTCAAATGCTTTTATATGAGCAGCTGTTCTGATCAGAGATAAGGCTTTCTATTCGCATCTAAGCAGTGAATTAATTCAATTTGTAATTAAATCTCTCGAGGCGTAGTCAGGTGCAGAAGAAAACTGTAAAACTCTAGTGTCATCAGATAAGTCGAGATACTAAATGTATACCTCACCTTTCATGAGGAGATAGATTGGATGATGCGGATATAAAAGCCCATGATTCATAATCCTTTCATACTTCTGAATTTTAATAACATACGGATAGGCGTGCTGTTTCAAGTTTTTATTATTTTATTCGACTACTTTAAAAACACTGGTTATCCAACGCGTTGGCGATTTTTTTAATAATTATTGTTAATTCTTGTTTAGATTACGAGAATATTGTGAGCGTATTCCCAGGAGTATTGGTAGAGTATTTACAAGAGTATTGTTAGAGTACTAACAAGAATATTGTTAGAGTGCTTACAAGAATATTATTAGAGTACTAACATGAATATTATTAGAGTATTTACAAGAATATTGCTAGAGGGCTTACAAGAATATTGTTAGAATGCTTACAAGAATATTATTAGAGTATTTACAAGAATATTATATAAACGAGTCACAACTTCAAACAAGGAGCTTTTCCAACGCTGTCTCCAACGCAAGCGGACTGACAGGGAAAAAAAATCCAGAGCTGGTAAATTGGCGCCAGAAGTGATTTCCCCAAATCTCTCTCTTCTTTTTCCTTTTTCATTGAAAAACAACAAAGGCCCTTCGTCGCCACAACTGATGGATTCCCGCTCTCTCATCCGTCTCTGTTGCCCGTATCACGTTTCGATTGCTATCTGCAAGTTAAAAGTCGCCAAGATCTTCTGTTCGTGAGAATAAAGAATTGTTATTCTTCGCTGACTGAAATTTTTGCCCATATTCAAGTAATTCGTTTAGAAAACGGCGGGGCTATTAAAAGGCTCCTTTTTTAAAATCAGATCCGAGCGAAGTTTTGAAATGAGATCTGTATAAGACGAATCGAAGGGTTAAATACAGTCTTCATAGCCAGTCTCCTCTATGGAGGGACCCGGGTGTTAAAAACCATTTTGGGGCCCTACATTTTTTTGCTAAGTAAAAAAGTAAAATAACTGAACGTTTACCTATTTATTTAATGATGCGTGAATTTGTTTTTGCTATTCATTACTCCAGGTAAATGACCATTTTTTCCAATTTCTTTTTCGATAGTACAGCATAAGCTTTTAAGCATTATACCCCTATGCTTGAAGGATGACAATCCTTTATTTCATTTCAATTTGTTGAAAGAGGGCTCAGCATTTATTATATTCACTCACTGGCAATGTAAAAAATATTACATTGGATTTAGACAACAGTAGACAGCTGCTGATTTGCAAGTCCATTCGAACTCAGCCTCAGCCTAGACTTCTGGACACCTGGCACGTCGCTCTGTCTGAACATGTCTGATGGGGATTCCCTTATTCATAGATGAACTTCTAACGCCTTTTTATAGATATCTCTTCTATCTTTGCCTATAATAAAAGCGTTAGTCGATGCTCAACCAGCCACATGGAAAAAAACTCGTAGACTTTCAGTGGATGTCGCATTATTATTGTTCAGAACACTGTTTTAATGCTTAACCATAGTTAGGGGTGCTCCTCAGTGTGTATAACTGATGATTTACAAGTCCATTCGAACCCAGCCTCAGCCTAGACTTCAAGGCTCCGGGCACGCCGCTCTGTCTCAACATGCCTAAAGGGGATTCCCTTATTCATAAATGAATTTTTCTCTCCTTTGTATAGATATCACAGCGATCTTTGTCTCATAAAGACGTCAGTCGATGCTCAGCTAGCGACATGGATTTTTTTATAGGGTTCTTACGGCACAAGAGCCGTGATGTTGATCCTACTGCGCCAGACAATGGGTAAAATTATATTTGAAAGAATCACCGAAGGGAATATGAGTAAAAGCTAAAACGTAATCAGGATTCAGATGAACGGATAAAACTTTATGGACTTTAAAAAAGCAAAGAGTTGGACATGAGGCATCTTATCAAGCAGAAAAGACAATGAAGGGGAAGATTTTTGGAAAAAGTGCAAACGTTGAAATTTTGGGCATTCTGAAAAAATATGCTCCACAGACTTTTGACAATGACACCGCGAACACAGTGGTGGTTGTTCACCCAACATCAAATGAATATGGGTGAAACTAGTGTGTCCAATCTGTTAATGAGTTAAAATAGTAACGGCTTTTCTGTTCGCTAGTGAGGGCCAAGGTCGTACTTGGGGTTTGATCATACGAAGTTTGTTGTTCATCTCCAGGTCTCATTGTCTCTGCCATTTAGCATAAAGAAGCATTTTAATGTGTTTCTTTATGTCGTTCAATGTCGAATTTGTCGCCGATTTGGCAGCCGCCAGACACGTGGAAACAAGCTTGCAGACATTTAGTATGTATCACATTATTATTGTTCAGAATACTGTTTTAATTCTTAATCTCGGTGAGGGGACCCATCTGCCGTGTGGGCCCTTGTGCCGCACATGCCAGATGGCCGGCCCTGGGTCTGCCCTTCCTCCACATTAACCTGGATACTCGAGAGTGTACTATTATAATAATAGTAACAATAATAAAAATAAAATCTTCTATTATTTATGCTATTTTTCTTTCTAACCAATTCATTCACATTACCCACATTTGTTGGATCATATTATGTGATCATATTATTTTGGATATATTAATAAAGATCATATCATTTATTTTTATTTTTTGTCGTGTCCGTGTTTCCACGGAAAGGGGTGCAGTAGCTTCTGGGGTGAAAGACCCCTGAGCACCCAGAGGGCAGATGGCTGACGTAGCTCAAATGACACACACATGCGCTTGCACAACCCCTTTTTACAGAGGGGTCCATTCACACGCCTTAGAGACAGAAGGCAGAGTAACAACCCTGCGCGAACCGAGACTCGAACCCGGGACGCCCAGAGACGAGGAAGACACGCTACCCCTGTGCCAGGGCGCCGGCTTATCATTTATTAATATCATATTATTAATGGTTATAAAACGAGAACAGAAAATAATCGAAGTAGGGGAGTTAAGATGTGCATTAAGTGTACATTTTACAAGAGTTTGAGGTCTGGTGTGTACTGAAGAACGTACAGAAAAGACAAGTCTAAATTATAGACTCTCATGATTGCGATACACAGAACGCATAACAATTCCAGAGTGACAGACCACATCATTCATAATCATGTTTAGAAAGATAAATTTCTCATTTAATGAGAGCTCTGGTCGAGTGTTGAGATCTTCCATTTGAACTGTGAACCCGTGAGTCTACCAATGCTTCATGAATCAATTGCGCAGGCGGTCTGAAGGTTTCATTTGTTATTTTAATGAGGCACCTCACATTACCCGCCAGTGGAAAATTCTTTTTGCTTCTAGTCAAGTCAGTGCTGCACGACCCATTTTCTTTCACCCTTTTTTTACCATCCATTTTCGAACTTCATTTTGGCAACAGTGGTTTAGTTTCCTTTGCAGAATCATCCCAGGAAACTCAAGAAATAAAATGTAATTAACATAAATTATTAAATTGTTCATGAAATAATTT
>JAPMOQ010016717.1:455417-484422 GCA_026543055.1 Argiope trifasciata
TGTGTGTGTGTGTGTGTGAAGTTTAAGAAATCGGTTAGTTTTCTAGAAAGCATTCTAAAACTACAAAGTAGGGGGAATAGGTAGCTAGCTACCTGTGGGTCCGCAATATTAAGGGGACATCTGTTATATTTTCTGATGAACTTAAATTTTATGCTTTCATTTGATCTCATTGATTTGAACTGATTCAAATCAAGTATCGATTAAATACTGAGACAACATTCGAATATTCTTAATGAATGAATTACAGTTTACAAGCTTTAAATTGTATTGTTTTTAATTGCAAACTTTAAAAAAATGTATTTATATATTTTTTTAAAAACGTGCAGATTTATTCATAAATCTTATTTAAATTTTGCTCAAAGGCCTTTGTTTTTTTATTTTGTTTAAAATTACTTTAAATTTGAATCTTGGAGTTTTTAAGTAAAAAATGCTGACATCAAATATTTTAAAACGGCCAATTAATTAATTATTTTTTGAATTATTATCTTGTTTTGATTTTGTAAGAATATAAGATGCTCTGCAAGCTGCATAAATATATATATATAATTT
Source organism: Argiope trifasciata (assembly GCA_026543055.1). Lineage (NCBI taxonomy): Eukaryota > Metazoa > Arthropoda > Arachnida > Araneae > Araneidae > Argiope > Argiope trifasciata. The sequence continues at coordinate 455,967 of JAPMOQ010016717.1, forward strand.
GAAGCTTAAGAAAACGGTTAGTTTTCTACAAAGGATGCTTTTGAGCGAAGGCCGCCTCGTTGCTTTGAGCGACTGCAATTCGCTGTCGATTAGGCCTAATTGGAGCAGCAGAGAATAACACATCTTCCCACCGTGTGGGTTCTAGAACTCTTAATCCACCTCTGTTCGGGCCTCTTATAAGTGATATCTTTATGAGAGCGAGTGAGAAGGGCTCATAAAATTCGGCCCACGCACGTTAAGGATGACTCAGGTGCCGATTATCCCTGAAGAAACTTGCCCGTGGAACGCGCAAGATGTAAATTTTTCACCTTGAAAATAAAGCAGGTAAAGGGAAGGAATGAAATGGAACCTTTCAATTGATTCGAAGGCGTGATCTACGTAAATAAACATGAATGTTTGTCTGTTATGCATTCCTAAACCGTTCATTCGATGGCGATGAAACTGGGTGAGCTTATTTATTGTTTTCACCTATGGGATGGTTATGAGATTTCCTGCCTATTTACAAAGATGTGGAAGAAAATAAATGCATTTGTGGAGAAACGGGTACGGTTTACCACTATTCAGTGGAATGTACGGAGATCTCAGAGTGAAGGAAGGACCTGAAAATGGTCAATAATGATTGAAGTACAGTACTGATGGTCATCTCAAAACCCTGGAGGATGTGATGTCGAAGATGGACAGTTTCATTCCAACTGTTTGAGAGTGTGCAGGTAGGGAGAAAGACGGCTATTGACTACCCCGAAAGGAATGTCAGTTTGACTGATCGTTCCATGTGATGTTGGACCCTACTTCTTCAGCAGTCGACCCCAACACATCTTGTCGATACTGCTGCCTTCAGTGGTGGCGGGGTGGTCGACTGTATGCAAGAAGAAGAAAGTTATAGGGAGAGTACAATTATCTAAAATTTTTAAAAAAATCGAATCTCAACCGCATCTGTTAACAAAGGATTCATCTCCTAATAACGCACCGAGGAGACACAATAAATTCAGTAGAAAGGCTAAATCCAAGTTAAAAGTTAATATTTTGTAGCTATAATCCGTAAATGCCATGCAAGTCATTCTCAGAGGCATCACAGACTACGCTAGAAGGTTTTGGAGAGACCAATCCTGTGGGTTCTAAATTTAAATTTTATTTGTGTTTTTCGCAGTAATTTCCAAAACTATTGCAGTCCAAATAATTTTACACCATCTTAATTTTCGAAAAATTATCTTTTCAACTCTATTAACGACTTAAGTTATAAATATATTTTCTGTGTTTAATAAATTTTGAAAGAAAACATTTTAATCCAGTTTCTGACATTAAATTTGAGAATTCCGAACTGATATGAAACGAGTCACGGGATACAATGAATAGTTACTTTCATTGCCATTCTGAAAGAACACCAAGCTTTACAATTCCAAAAGAGTACGCAAATCTAACATATAAAAATGAATATTTGTTTGTTCGTATTTTATGCACTGTCGTACCACTCATCCTATTTCGATAAAACACTGCCAAATCATTGATTGATGGCACTTAATATTATTTTATTTGGTACCAGCTAGTTAATTATAAAGCATGTCGGAAAGAAACACGCAAAGCAACTTCAGAGAAGCTTACAACGCCTTTACTTGAAAAAAAATCTTTATCATAATCGCTACTTCTATCTGATTATCATTATTAAATGATAAAGCGGCGAACATAAAAATGTTCAGACGACGCATTCGCGGTTACTTTGATTCTAAAAAAGGAATTAAGGATTCAATGATTACATTTGTGACATTTTCTCCTTAAAACTTTGTTAAATGCTGATATCTGTCCAGTAAGATAAAACAAAAATGGTCTTCAAAGATTTTTTTTTAAGATTTCAATTTCAAATTAATGCTGAAAAGTTCCCTTTTAGATTCAAAGCAATATTAAAAAACTTGGTTTCAGTATTAAATGATCTTGAGGAGAAGATAAATATCCATCTGTTTCGTTAACCCTTAATTTGACAAGATATTTTTTCAAATATTTGTTAAATTCTGTTATTTTCCTATGTCTGTATAGACATTAGGATTTCTGTAAAATAAACATATATATATATATATAATTTTCCTTTTTTGAGATAATTAATAGAAATTAATAGATAATTATATATATAATATAAATAAATAAATAATATAAAACATAAATAATAAATATAATAAATACTAATATAAATAAACTAATATAAAATATATAAAATAGATAATGAACAGAAGTTTTCATAAACCCGCCCAGCCAAATGAAGGGTCAATCTTTTCTCAATTCGCTTATTATCTCCTTCCAAACCCAAGTTGAAAGCACTTGAAGATTAGAAGACTCTTTTAGCAAACCTGTTACTCATTTCTTCATTTAATTATTAGTGGAAGCACGTTCGCGTTAACAGCTCTCCGAAAACGTTTCAATCTTCATGCAGACCACGAAACAGAAAGAAAACCAGGGCTTCAATTAAGATACTTTCGATTAAAAAAAAATCATTTTTGGTTACTTTCTCTTGTGAACCAATTTTTTGTTTCGCTTTCCAATTCATTTACGGTGGTGCCTCGCAGTTCGATGGGCCGTAATAAATTATTCACTGCTCTATCCAGCAATTAGGGTCGCTTAAATACGCGTTTAAGTCACGGACCACACGTTGCTCTTTACATGAGGCTTGCCGTACAATTATGCAACAAAATTTTAGGTGATCACCTTGAAACGAAAGTATATTCAATTTACATTCTTCCTCTCGAAATTATGCGCCGCGGTGATCTGTTGGTAAGGTTTCAGGAGGGTTTTAGGTTCGAGACTCGATTCCACCGAAGACTCGTCGTGTGAGGGGGTCTCTTGCATGTTCAATCTGTCAGGTCAAACGACCTCCCGCTGGTGTGGTGTGGAGAGGGGGATGCCAGCTCAGGTGTCATCTGACCGTGGTTCAAAATGACGAGGTCTGTCCCAAAATAGCCCTTGTGTTGCTTCAAAACGGGACGTTAATACAACTAATTTGATCTAATATCTCGAAATTATGATTTTCAGATTCAAAAAATATTGTCTTGAAGATTTAAATAAACACACCGTCAGCTTTCAACTAACAAACAAGTTTATGGAAAGGGGTAACTTGCAACTTTACAAGAATGAGAATTTGCCCACAACTAGTGGGTATCAGCTTTTATACACCAACACATTTTTTTAGTTTTAGTTTAGTTATATTAACGCCCCGTTGTAAAGCAACACGAGGGCTATTTTGGGACGGACCTTGTTATTCTGAACCAAGATCAGATGACGAGGATGACACCTGAGTTGGCACCCCCTATATCCACACCAGCGGTAAAACGGTTGGCCTGACGGATTGAACGTGCAAGAGACCCCCTCACACGACGGGTCTTCGATGGAATCGAGTCTCGAACCTGAAATCGTCCGGTTCCGCAGCTGAGACCTTACCACCAGACTATCATGGCTGCTATACAAGAACAGAATATTCTAGAAACGACTCATTTACATAACAAAGAAAGGTCTAGAATGTTAGAGAACATAAGGAGGCAATAACTTAGGAGACATAAGGGAACAATAACTAAGAAAACATAAGGGAACAAACTAAAAATCCATACTTTGGATATAACATCCATGGCGAGCATCGAACCCGCAAACTCTAGATTTGGATCGCGGGCTTTGACCATTCGGCCTCTGAGCTCGTGGTAAGCTCTTTTTATGCGGCAATTTAACATGAATCACAAATTGTTTATTCTCTCCAATCCGTGAAGAAATTATTACAGATGTAAAAGAATGTGAATCAGTTTAGCGTCTTGGTTCAGATAAGTAAACCTAAACCTTGGAATCAAATGCAACATACACCAAATCAATTGCTAAAAACGATTCTTTGATTAAAGTAGGTATATTTTGGATGCCCATAAGTCCTATTCGAGCTTTATCTGTCAAATGAGTTGGATTCGGTAATTTTTCGCTTGCTTTTTATCTAGGTCAATATTTATATACAAATTTTTTGAAAAGATTTATTTTTTCTAAGATTTGTTAGTAGCGGAATTAAAATATTTTGATGTTGTCAAACATACCAAGCAAGTTTGTCAAGTTGGAATTTTTATATAAAGCTGATTGATATAAATGAGTCATGTGAAGTTTACGAAATAAGCTTTAGAAGGAAGTTTTTATTAACACATTATATGCGGGAGTACGTTTACTAGTACGTTTTCTGACGATGGATACTTGAGCGCGGGTCACGTACTAGCACGGGTGAGTGTGACAGCAGGGTTTGTTGGTGGGTACAGAAATAACGGTATAGACAGGAAGCCGAATGCTCTTGTCCACTACGTAGAGTCTGGAAACATTGAGACACATAAAAACTGTTTCTTACATCAGTCGATGCGGACCGGGAAGGTGGATTTAAAAAAATCAATTTAGATTTAAAATTCACTTTTTATTTATCCTGGCGAAAATGAGTGAATGTTGCCTCTTCATAGAGGAAAATGCTTTGAACTGTAAAACATGAATAGTTTTAGGATTGCTCATTTTAATTTTCTTATAATGTAAAAATGTTTACATATGACGTCATTCGAAAAAATGAAAACCATATACTACTATTTCTGTTTGATTTCTCATATTTACAATACCATTACAAATGTATCCACTAAAAAACTAAAATCTTATGGTTGTTATTTCTATATTTCACTTTAAAATCAGCAAAGTGGGTTAAAAAAATGAACTAATGTTTGCTCTATTGCGATGTAACTGAGTAACTCAATGGACGCACCAAAAGCCCGCTCCCGGTACCATTCCGCTGCGAAATGGACCCGTACACAAAGCGTTAAAATAGCTGTACAGTAAAAGCCTTTTATTAGTGGAGTATATGTTCCATAAATATGCCGCGAATACAGAAACCGTGAATGCGGAATGGTCATTTATATAGGATTATAGGGGGTACGGGGATAGGGGTACGTTCCTATATATATATATATATATATATATATAATATAAAGTTTTTGAACATACGTTCCTATATATATATTTTGAAGAATTTTGTGACTTTCTCTTGCTTGCCAGTTTTTAAAAGCTCCTTCCATTCAGACGGATACGCAGGAGTCGCATTAGCAAAATAAGACTTCGTTCCATAGACGGATCAATGTTCATAAAGAAATCGCAAAGCTCATTTGCCATTCTTAAACCTTCACTAAGATTTTTTAAATAAAATGTCACGTTTCCAGTGCTTGTTGAAGCTTCTTCTTCAATGGACTGTGAATTGAACATTTCCTCCAAGTCGGTTTCAGTCAGATCTTCGTCTTGCGATTCAAGCCTTTCCTGAATGTCACTCGATTCTACCTGTTCGAACTCATCTCGCGATTTCGGCTATGTTTGCAGTTATCAACATACTTTAGGTAAAGTTGTCATAAGATCTCTTTTACTTTTTTCATTAGTCCATTTGACGGCATTTACAAAGGATATTGGGTTGGATACCTATAAGAATCCTTTCATTATTATGTATGCGCTTATTAGATCCGCGAATAAAGAAATGTTTAGCCGCCAATATAGGAATAGTGAAAACGCGAATGAAGGAAGCTCGAATAAGGAACTTTTATTGTATATTTAATGGCGAGCAGCAAAATATTCGTTATACTACTCAGCTGTACGTTAAACGTAAACGAAGACACTCCTTGCCAATGAAGAGAAGGCAACTGCCCAACATTCAGAGGTAATCATCTAATGACAATCAATCAATCTTATTCACTTTAAAGCCTTGCGGTCCATCAAGTAATAGAGCAATCGCTTTAGGGAGGTCCACTTTCTGCAGGTCAGTAGTTCCATTGGCAAGATTTTAAATGCACACATTTCTCCGTATGTTGAAGGCAAATAGCACTTCTGCCAATTTTGGTTAAGGTGTTCGAACACGTTCTGAGGAAAATTTTTGAAAAATTGTATTTCTTAAAAACTTTTTTAAACTATTCCTTTTTTTATGTATTTTCAATTATAATACAAAATACTATGAATACAAAAAATATTTAAAAATATTGTATATTTTGAGAAATAGGAAAATGTGTAGTAAATTATAATGAAATTGAACCAAAATGGTTAATACTATACTCAAAATGGTAATGCAGCCATCCTATTTTTCTTTGTCCGCAAGTTAGAGAATACAATGATGAATGAAATGAACCAAAAGATAAAAAAATAATGTTATGCAAAGAAGTGATGGGTAAAAACATGCGCATATATGCATTTTTACTAACCATTCACAACTTACTTTAGCTAAAAACACCTCTAAATGAAAAAGTATTCCATCAACAATCAAACTTTTGGTTCCTTTTATTGCCCATATCATTCAAAACACACGCTGAAATGTTTATGTCAATACCTCTGTTAGGTTTTGAGATGTCGTGCTAACGGTGGAGAAAGTCTATGAAAATTAAAGTGTTGAGCAAACTGTAGTGAAAGACAAATTTTAGCTAAAGAATATGTTTTAATTAAAATTCCCCTGGATGATGGGTCAAGCCTTCCTTTTTCCTAGAAAAGATGAACTTTTTTGGAAAGAGAAAAGTCTGAATTACAAGAAATAACAATTTTTAAAAAGTTCGCCAATGTGGTTGATAACCCGACACACACATATATATATATATAATATGTTGATAGTCAGATAACTTAAGTGCACAAATTTCTCTGTATAATGAAGGTAAATAACCCTTCTCCAGATTTAAGTTAAGATATTGGAACACGGTCGGTGCACTTTTTGAGAAAAGCGTTTTTTAGACATACTTCAATCCTATTTCCGAGTTTCTATTCAAAATTAGTAATAGAATGTCAATATTTGAAATAAACATGAACACTTTTTGAAAATCGGCATTTAAGGGCATAAATTTAAGCAGTCTTATGAAACTTCAAATTGCTCAAACCAAAAACTATGATTCTCATCCCAATAAAATTCATACTAAAATAAACTATATAGTTTTCTGTAGGGAATGAACTACAATCGTTTAGTTCTAATATTAAATGAAAAAAATTTCAAATTGTGAAAGATTCATCATGAAATTTTTAGTAAAATGATGACTTTATTATTCAAACAATAGGATTAAATTAAAATGTAATCACTCGATCTAAATTCTTTTAGCTCATTCCCTATAAAATTGCATGTAGACAAATTCCATCGTAATATAATGATTATATTTTGAATTATTTGATCTGAAGTGAGCAACAAATGAATAAAAATTAGTTTTGAGTTGTGTCGTATTAACGTCCCGTTTAAAGCAACACGAGGGCTATTTTCGGGCGGACCTCGTCATTTTGAACCAAGATCAGATGACGAGGACGACACCTGAACTGGCACCCCCCCCCCTCTCCACACCAGCGGGAGGACGTTTGGCTTGACAGATTGAGCGTGCAAGAGAACCCCTCACACGACGGTTCTTCGGCGGAGCCTGAAACCCTCCGGTGCCGAATCCGAGACCTTACCACCAGGCCACTGCGGCCCTCAATTAGTTTTGAGAAAAAATGCATTTAAAGTATACGGTATACCTATTTTAATAATATATTATGGGCATATATACTTAAAAATCACCACATTTACAGGTTATACCCTCTTTTACCTCATCTTCGAATGATTTTCCTTTTTTAACTAGTTAACTTTTTTCATGGCAATTTTTACATTTGGAAGTGAATGCTGCTTAGATTCATTTTTTTTTCTACCTCTATCGAACTCAGCAAACGCTTGAACTGAGTCAACTGAACTTTAACCGAATTAATTTGAATTATGCTTAAACTACAAGTTTACACTCAAATAACCTCAAGGTTAGTTATTCCGTAAAATCTTCGTTAGAATGTATTAAAGTCATAAATACCCCTCATCTGAGGATTCAGAGCTCAACAAAGACATATTTGGGTACAAATTTCAACAAAACACCGTTAAAACTCGTATTGGTAATTTTTTTTTTGTGCCAAACATTTTCCGTATTTAAAATTACATTTGTGTTTATATAAATGTTTAGCATGTTTTTGGCTTTTAAATCGGCATGTCCGGTTATTTAAATGTCCACTTCCGGTTTATTGATCAGTACGGAAAATATGAATATCTGGACTTCTAAAGAAAGTAGAGACAAAAGTAAAACTGTTTTGGATAGCTCAAAGACTGGTCTATCCAATAAAATAATTTTTGAAAAATGTCACTTTTGCGAAAATCGACCTTTTCAACGTGTTCGGATACCTTAATGAAAAGTGACTCATCGAATTCTTGAGATATAAATGGAGGAACGACTTCACTCAGCGAAGCCATGACATTCGCTTGCTGAATGAAGCTTGAATTGTTTGCCGAAGTTCACGTTCTTGTACGATACATCCGACCTTCTTCTTTCATACAGCTGACCACCCCACCACCACTGAACGTAGCAGTATCGACAGGATGTGTTGGAGTCGATTGCTGAATAAGTATGGTCCAGCCTTATATAGTCTGATCAGTCAAACTAGCATTCCTTTCGGGGCAGTCAATAGCTGTCTTTCTCCCCACCTGCACACTCTCAAACAGTTGAAATGAAACTGTCCATCTTCGACATCGCATCCTTCAGGGTTTTGAGATGACCCTCAGTACTGTACTTAAATCATTATTGACAATCTTCAGGTCCTTCCTTCATTCGGAGATCTCCATCCGTTCCATTCAATGGTGCAAACCGTGCCCATTTCTCCTCAAATGCATTTGTTTTCCTGCATTCTTCCAAATCTTTGGAAATCTGCAGGAAATCTCCCATGTCCAGATATTCAATACATCCGACCCGCTGTTTTTTTCAATTCAAATATCTGGGTAGTAGGACAAATGCGCACGGGTCATGAAAAGTCAACAAATCATATGTGGCTCTCGATAAAATAGACTTAAGGGCTAGGGAGTGATGAGTCTAGGTTTGCCAAAACATGTTATCTGTTGGCTAGAGTATTTGGCGGGAAAATTTATGTGGTAAATTAATTCCACGAGAGGACGCTCAGCACTTCTTCCGGTGTTAATCAGCCGTTAGAGGGGAGAATGCAGAGAGTTCCCTAGAACAAGAGGATAGACGGGCGTACGCCGAGAAGGGTCGCGACCGGAAACCGTTGAGACATGATCCTCTTAAAAAGGCCGAAACTGAAATTCTTGTGTTGAAGAATTCATCTGCAAGGTGCCACGCGTAGGTGGAAAAGAGCAACTGAACATATCTACTGTTCATTTCCATGACATCGCAATGAATTCTTCTTCAATGAAACTTCATTTGTAAAAAAAATCTTTTTTAATCATTCAATAAACGAATAATCTAAACCAGTGGACTGATGCATTAAAACCCATCACATCCACATGTATTGGTATTTTTACTAAGTTTCGATACGTGAACCTAAAGAAAAAACTTTTGTCTCTGTGTGTGTCTGCTGGTTCTGTACACACCTATCAGATTTGCATGAAATTGTATGAAACAACGAGTCATTAAGTGTTTGAAATTGTGTGGAACATCAAGTTAACTCTCGCCAAATTTGATATTTTCAGATAATGTTAAAATGTTGCAACCTTTTCTAAAACTGATTCTTTCCAGTAGCATAACTGCATTGTAAACGGGAGCATTCAATGACAGTTTTATGACTCGTACGCATGTCGGCGTACGCAAAAGTCATACAACCAAATATCTGCCGTTTTTACCGCACAATCTAGTTTAGTGAGTTTAGAAAAGTATTTTTGATCTGAAAATGTGTAATGCAAAAATTGCACATTAACATATTGTTACGAATATTGCGAGTCTGTGATGCTGCTTCTCAGCATGATGGGTTCCTTCACTGGAAAGAAGGATGTACAGTATTCTCTACAGGATGCTCTTAGAAATGATACCAGAGCTTGGCGAAGAATTTGGCGACAAAATGGGAAGTACCCGAAAAATCGAGTATTTTCCCGACTCGTCCATTAGGAACCGAGATACGTCCAGATACGCCCTGATGGGTCGAGACATTTCTAACCATGCCTTCTGGGACTATATAAGGGCGACAGTTTCAAGCTGAGAGCAGAGTAGTTGGAATCGACATTAGATAACGAGTCCTCCTGAGAAGAAGAGAAGTCAAGCAAGTGGTGAACTGAGCTGCGTGCCTTGTAGTCGGTTGAGGAAGGAGCGTCGAGTAATGTAGCCAGTGCTGCGGATATTGTTACTATTTGTGAGCTACTTTTGTTATTGTGTGCTACTGTGTGTTCGTTTCGTCTGTAAATAAACGCCTGCGTTGCGTCTTCTACTAAAGGACTGATCATTGCGTGTTCATCTCTTCTCACGTTTCAGGTTCGAGACTCGATTCTACTGAAGAACAGTCGAGTGTGTGTGGGGGGGGTCTCTTGCACGTTAAATCTGTCAGGTCAAACGTCCTCCCTATAGTGTGGTGTGATGTGGAGAACGGGGTGCCAGTTCGGGTGTTATCCTAGTCATCTGACCGTGGTTCAAAATGACGAGGTCCGTCCCAAAATAGCCCTCGTGTTGCTTTAAACGGGACGTTAATATAACTAAACAAAACTAAACTAAAAATCATTTCTTCTCACACCGTACACACCCATTTCACTGGTAGAAAGAACCCTATGGATTAATAGAGGAAATCCGCAACAATATTTTTGTGCAGAATTGGTAGGTATTTGCCACTCGTGGTATTAACCGAAATACCTTAACGGCTCACGTGAAGACAGTTGAGATTTGACATTATTTTCTGAAAAGCATCAACAGTTCAGATTTGACAACAATTGACAATTTTTCTCCTTCCGCATCATTCCAATGGAGCATTTCAAGGAAACAATTTTTTTATTTACATTTCAAGCATTTAATCGCACAATGCAATCTTCTGAAAGGAAACCAGCGATCCTACTGGCTGTTTGAGCGAAGAATTTCTTTGAACTCGAAAAGATGCTGTACTTAACTTTTGGAAGATCAATGACTGCAGGGGGAGGGAGGGTATGAAGAGGGAGGAGGGGAAGAGAGACACACCTTTCCCATCACGAGATCAGAGTGTCAAAGAGCAGCTCACCATTCACCCCCCTTCTTTTACCACCTACCATTTCACCCCCCACGGTATCTATTAATACCCACTAACTCGTAAATTCTTTATCGTCATTAAGTTTGAGATTTCTTCTGCTCTAAATACGTCGATTGGACAAAGCATTTAAGGTATCCAAACTACGTTCAAAGGAAAATGGTTGAAAAATCGGATTTTTTTTAAACTATGGTTTTTATTATGCATTGTCAATTATTTTACAAAATACACTGGATACTAAAAAGAAGTATTTGGAGATATAATATGTTCTGAGAAATAGGAAAATATGTAGTACATTTTAATGAAATTTAACACAAATGGTTAACACAAAATTGCAATGCAGCAGTCCTATTTTTCTTTCTACACAAGTTATAGAATGTAATAATGAATGAAAGGAACCAAAATCTAAGAAACATTTTGATATACAGAGAAGTGATAGGTGAAAAGATACGTATATATGCATTTTTTTCATAAATTCACATCTCAATTTTTCTAAAAACGCTTATAAATGATTAAGTATTTCACACACAACAAAAATTTTTGGTTCATTTCATGGCCCATATTATTTAAAACAGACGTTGATATATTTATGCAAATATCTCTTAGTTTTTGAAATATCGTGATAACGTGGGAGAATGCTTATGAAAATGAGAGTTTTGAGAAAAGGGAAGTGAGAGTGAAAGTTTAGCTGAAATATGTGAGACCTTGTATGAAAAGTCAGGTCTTTCTTTTCCTACAAAATATAACCTGTTTTGGAAAGAGGGAAGTCTAAACTAGAAGAAATGACAACAAAAAAAAAGTTGCCGATGCTGTCTCTATAACCAGCGTTATTAAAGTAGTCGGATAATCACTTTACTTAAATTAACAGTTTTTTTGCATATGAACGAAAAGAAATATAAAAAATTAATTTGCTCTTTTAATTTGAGAATGGTATTGTAATATCTGGATAATGATAAAACGTGTAGAAAACGAAAGCTTAACTTTTCAGCGTGGAGTAAATCCTTCCCGTCACACCCCTCTTTTTTTCTTCCCCCTTTCCCCCCTCAGATTCTAAAATGGGAGCAAGCAAGAAATGATAGAGGAGCGGCAAGTTACTGCTGAAAGTGTGGGCATGTGTGGCGCGTGCACGGGAGCGATAAGGTTCTGCGAATAAGGGATTAGGGAGTGCTTAAACACAATGTTTTAATCTTCGACAACGTCGCGAAGGCCGAAATGTTGATGAAGAATGATGTTGAGAAAGAAGAGGTGGTCAGGTAAAGATAGTGTTCGTTTAAAATTTCTTTGGTAAAGAAACGCTGATAAGGCATCCTACCACTATTTTAAAAACTATTTTAAACTGTAGTTTTCAGATGTGTTGTCAATTGTAATACAAAATACTACAAATACAACAAAATTATTTTAAAATATAACATATTTTGAGAAATAGGAAAATGTGAAGCAAATTTTTATGAAATTGATCCAAAACGGTAAAAAAAAACCCACTTTACCATTATGTTTTAAATATCTTTGATATAATAGTGTGGTGGAATTAAAATCATTGCGATCCAAGAAATGGAAGCAAGAGGATGCATGTGTTGCTATTGGCCATAGCGAAGATCGAACTCGGGTTTTTATGGTTCATAGTCCGACAACATGACCCCAAGACTAAAAAGCGATTGAATAAATAAGATTTGCATATGATTTCATCATTATATTTGTAGATACTATTGTCACGTAGACAGAACTCAAAAAGACACAGGAAGTAGAGTGAAATCAATTTATTAGCTCGACTCTGAACTAAGAACACTGTGACTGAGAGATCTTACGCTTTTGTACAGGTAGGGAAAGTTCCAGAGCACTTATCCGGTAAATGAAAGAAAGGTCCAGAATTTTCTGGAACTCATAATAAAGGAAAAACTCTTTAACAAATTGTAAGTCTACTGGGATTCGAATACAATATGAGTCTACTCTGAGTCCAGTGTCTTAACCATTCAGCTATGCAGACTCGACGTTTCGTTTGAATACTACAATATAATAAGATACTGTCTATCATCAGTCTATATGTGATGACAACTAAACATTAGCTCTTAACAACAAATTCATTCCACCTTTCACATGTTGCATTCAATCGTTAACCGAGAAAGGATTCAAAGTGTGATTTTTTTTTTTCACTGTTTGGCTGCATTAAAATTAGGAAGTGGCGCATTATAGGGAACACTTGTATCTGAATAATAGAAAAATTTGATAAAATAAATGCAATGAATTAGCACATTGTATGCGGGACCGTACCGGTACGTTTTCTGACGATGGATACTTGTGCGCGGGTCGCGTACCAGTACGGGTGAGTGTCACAACATGGTTTGTGGATGGGTACAGATATAACGATATAGATAGGAAGCCGAATGTTCTCGTCTACTTCATAGAGTCTGGAAAAATTGAGACAAATCAAAACTAGTTTTGACTTCAGTCGATGCGGAACGGGAAGATGGATAAAAAAATCAATTTAGATTTAAATTTCACTTTTTATGGATCCTTGCGAAAATGAGTGAATGTTGCCTCTTCGTAGAGGAAAATGCTCTGAACTGTAAAACATGATTCGTTTTAGGATGGCTCTTTTCATTTTTTTCATAATGTAAAAATGTTTATATATAACATGATTTGAAAACATTAAAACTCTATACTGCTATTTCCTTTTGGTTTTTCATATTTACGATACAATTATAAATCTATCCACTCAAAAGTATATCTTTTGTTCACAAAACTCTCATGGTTGTTATTTATATATTTAAATATAAAATACGAAAAATGGGTTAACTCATTTTCGATCGATTGAGACTGAACTGAATAACTCAATGGACGCACCAAACGCCCGCTCCGATGCGAAATGCACCCGCACGCAATGGGTTATCATAGAAAGATTCACTATACCTTGCGCCATGCGTACCTCAAACCCACTAATGTGTTCGTCCCCCCCCCCGGTGGTTTCAAGGCATCTCTCGGGGATACCAGTGACCTTGGGGTCAAGCGGTGCCATTGGCAAATCACAAAGGAATGTCTCCCCCCTCCCTCTCTGAATGCTTTCACACCAATTTGCGGGACGCTCTCTAACCATTTGAGCCTTCCATGAAAGAATTCCCGGGCTAATTTCTGGTCAGTTTCAACATCCGAGTACATATGTTGCCGTTAAAGTATATAATGCAGTTATTTCATAGAATACCTAGGTATTCCAGGAAATAACTGACCGCGTCCGTTAAAGTGTCATATGTTATTCATTTGACACTTCAACTCGTTATTTCATGGAATAACTAGGTAATCTATAAACAAACGAATGAGAGACAGTTAAAGTGTGAAATAAACCCTTTATCTCAAATAAAATAATTGGGTATTCTATAAATAAACTAATGACAGACAATTGAAATGAAAAAGAAGCCATTTATCTAATTTATGCAGCGTGCAAATGGTATTTATGGACCATAAACTCATTTATTACAACAAGAATTACTGAAATGACACTTGGAATGACAAAGAACATTATTTCTAAAACAAAAACATTTTTTGCTGACACACTGGGTTTTACACGAACATTTTTTAAATCCCTGACCAGTACCTAAACTATTATTTTTATTTGAATTCGAAATTAACTTTTTTTCCGTATTGTTGAACGAGACGTAAATGTTCCTTAAACTAAGAAGCGAGATATGCGAAATCGGTTATTTTACACTTTAACGGGCTGCAGATCGTTACTCTCTGAAATAACGAGTTATCATCATCTGACCGCGGTTCAAAAGGATGAGGTCCGTCCCAAAATAGCCCTCGTGTTGCTTTAAACGCGACGTTAATATAACTATACATGGAATAACTAGGTATTCTATGGAATAAAGAATTTCATATTTTAACGGTAACATTCTTACATTCTTACGAAAGCGTTAAAATATTAATTGAAAGGTTCACGATAAATTTACTCTTTTTAAAAAAATCTTTTATCTTTAAAAAAATATTTCTGCCCACGTGAATCTCAAGCTTATACTAGCAAAGAGTGCAAATCAAAAGCGGTCACCCAAAACACTTTTGATTAAAAAAAACAACTCTAAACAATTCGATACAAAAAAAAAGCCACCTTCATCCGAAACTTCGTTTTTCCACATTAGTTCAGGCAAACAAAACAATTGTTGTGAGATATTCACGATGCAAACGCTAAGCTGCTTTCGCAAGCATTATGCAAATGTACCGACAATGTTGTTTTAGCTGAGATAAACGTTGGCTCGGCTACAATTCCTCTTTCATTGACTTAGAAGTTAATGAGCGAGGAACAGGTGCTGGTTGAGAGAGAATGTAAATAACTAAACTTGTAAAAAAGATATTGCATAAATTTAAAAAAAGCCTCTTCTACATTAAGACATTTAGAACAATGTGTAATTGAGAGACTGAATAGAGACTACAGCTTATTGTTTAATGTTTTGGTACAGCCAAGTTAAGTAAAAAAAGTTTTATTGCCATTTCATATCTGAGAACTTTTAATAATTAGGCTGAATATCTAAAGGCGTATAATTACGAATACGGAGCAAGAGTTTTTTTTTTTAAGGAATCCGATTACGTTTGAAAGAAAACTTTTGAAAAATTGGATTTTTTAGAAATTATTTATGGCGTTTAGAAGTATTGTTAATATTAAAAACTCTAAATACAACAAAATTATTTTAAAATGTAATATATTTTTAAAAATTGGAAAATATGCAATAAATTTTAGTGAAATTGAACCAAAATGGTTCATTGTCTACCCAAAATGGCAATGTAGCCATAGTATTTTTCTTTGTACACAAGTTGTAGAATAGAATGATGAATGAAATCAAACAAAATCTAAGAAACATTTTGAGATGCAAAGAAGTGATGGGTGAAAATATACGTATATATGCAATTTGTTCCACAAATTCAATACTTCATTTTTCTAAAAACACCTCTAAATGAAAAAGTATTTCACCCACAATAGAAATTTTGTTTCCTTTCATTGTCCCTATTATTTAAAAGACACGCTGATATTTGTATGTCAGTTATCTTTTGAGACATCGTGTCAACGGTGGGTAATTTGTATGAAAATGAAACTTTTGAGGACAATCGACATTCGAATGGTTCTATTGTATGCAATTCTTTCATACTTTTAATTTTGTGCCAATTACTTTCTTCTGAATATATTTATTTTGCTAAGTTCTTGCATCTAATTAATTAAATTTCTCCTGTATTTATACATAAACCTAGAACCCAAACAAAGGCAATTTTAACAGTCGCACCGTAGCTGAGTATTGCTACACTAATCGCCTTTGGTGACTGGCTCATTTGTTAAAATTGAGATGATTTCTAAAAATTTCAATCAAATGTCTTCAGTAATTTGCTTTCGATAGCTTTATCAACCAAGTATTCTGAAACTTCAGATTTCTTTAGACGTATTATTATTTTTTATTCCTTGCACTATTTTGTTCAGCTGTGCTACCATATCTCTGCCACCTTTATTAAAATTTGAGGATAATTTAAAATGTAAATGATGAAATCTTAATGAATACAAGAACTTTCTTCCTTTTTTATTAATTACAAAGAAAATCGCTCTTAGTTGTCTCCCAAAATATGTGTGTGCTAAATTTGATAACTCAAAGGCAAACGACTTGCTTTATTGAGGAACAAAGCACATACGTTCTTCTTTATTTGTAGTAAAGATAGTTTTATTAAACTCAATAGGGAGTTTTAGTGTTTAAATATCTAAACTCATTTGGATCAGTTTTTTTTTATATACAATATTCATTTTCGGCAGTAGATTTTAGTTTATTTTACTAACGTCCCGTTTTAAAGCAACACGAGGGCTATTTTGGGACGGACCTTGTCCTTTTGAACCGCGGTCAGATGACAAGGGCGACACCTGAACTGGCAACCCCCTCTCCACACCAGCACTTCAATCTGTTGGGACGTTCAGTCCCGACAGATTGAACGTGCAAGAGACCCCCTCACACGACGGCTCTTCGGTGAAATCGAGTCTCGAACCTAAAACCCTCCTGTTCCGAAGCCGAGACCTGACCACCGCGGCCTCTTCGACAGTAGATAGTAGGCCTCAGAGTCTAGGTACTCTCCAACAGTAACAGTAACAACAATATTGCCGCATAGTGAAAGTGTACCACGAGTTCAGTAACCGAATGGTCAAGGCACGCGATCCGAACCTAGAGTTTGAGGGTTCGATGCACGCTATGGCTGTTGCATCCAAGATACTGATTTACAGGTTGCTTCCTTATGTTCTCTAGCATTCCACATCTTTCTTTGTTGTGCAGATGAGTCGTTTCTCGAATATTCTGTTCTTGTGTAAAAGCTGCTACTCGTGGGCAACTTCTCGTTCTTGTAAAGGTGAGAGTCGTTACTTTTCTTCAATCAACTTGTTTGTTAATTTAAAGCTGACGGTGCGTTTATTTAAATCGTCGTGACAATATGTTTGTGGTGTGATGAGTTTTAATACATCTGTCCACTGGTTTAGATTATTCGTTTATTGAATGATTAAAAAAGATTTTTTTTACAAATGAAGTTTCATTGATGAAGAATTCATTGCGATGTCATGGAGATGAACAGTAGATATGTTCTGTTGCTCTTTTCCACCTACGCGTGGCACCTTGCAGATGAATTCTTCAACACAAGAATTCCAGTTTCTGCCTTTTTAAGAGGATCATGTCTCAACGGTTTCCGGTCGCGACCCTTCTCGGCGTACGCCCGTCTATCCTCTTGTTCTAGGGAACTCTCTGCATTCTCCCCTCTAACGGCTGATTAACACCGGAAGAAGTGCTGAGCGCCCTCTCGTGGAAATAATTTACCACATGTTAGGCATGGTATAGTGTGTATTATTGGCACTAAGTCTAACTCTGGGCAAGCTGCGCCATCCACCAGGATATTTAAATAATTCCATAATAAAATGTGTAAAAGAAAAAAGGACGTACTGTATAAAATGTCAAAAGTTGAGAAGATCTATGTTTTAAAATGATTTGGCACAAGAATAAAAATAAATCAAATGTTAAATGCTATGAAAAAGAAACCAATGGCTTTTAAAAAGTGAAAGAGTTTTGAGTGAGGTTTCTCACTCACTCGGTCTCGTTAATTTAAAATAGATGAATGAAAGTGAGTTAAACGATCTGAAGTAAAATGAGGACATTCAGTAACAATATGTGCTATAGAATGGATCACTCCACAGTGAGTACAATGAGGAGCCCCTTCCCCAACTGTCTTGTGTGACCAATGACAATATGTTAGGAAATTGTAATTTTTTTTTCATTTAACTATAACTTGTCTCCACGTACAACAAGCTCATTTTAAATTTATGTTTTTCTCTACCCGTAGTCAATATTTATGGTCAACATCACTCTGTCAGTCTCTTATCCATCATTCGAGTCAAGCGAGTTGATAGAAGTCCTCCGAGTCTAGTCGTGGCCTCCGAGAGATATATCTCTCTCGGAGGCCACGGTCTAGTAGGCGCTCTCCGTATCATTGGCACTGGAGAGACGAACCTGGCCTACAAAACCAAGCACTTTCCATCACTAGACCTTAGTCCGCGCCCGTAACAATTTGCCATGGACAAAACTGCTCATTCTCAAACTTCGAGAGCGCCAAGTTGCTTTGGATAAGGAGATATCGAGCCAAACGTAGAAGCGTTTAGGGATTACTCAAAAAATTTTGTTCCGAAGGGAAAAGTTGCGGGAGGGAATTTTTTGATTTTCGATTAATTTTATTATTATATTATAATATAAAACCAAAAATATTTGTCTGCCTGTTACAAAAACTCCACCTAAACAAATAACATTGAATTGCATGTGGTATTCTGTGATACATTTGTAAATACATTGTGTTGCGCTTAAATTAATTTATGTATTTAATTCAATAATAATAAATAAACCAATCAATTAGTTGACACTGGAGAGAAATTTATTATGTATTCTTTATTTGTACCATACCATATTTATCATACATTCCCATTAACTTTCATAAAAAAAACTTCATAATCTGTCGTTATATTTAATTCAATAACACTGTCTTTAAAATCAGAGACATCTACAATTATTTATCCCAAAAACACATTTCCTATCATTTTTTAATATGTTGCATTATCTATACAAAGCTGGGCATCGTTTGGAGCATGCGCAGATTTGCCTTTGGCTCGATAGCGCCTTATCCAGAACAACTTGGCACGCTCGAAGCTTAAGCATGCGCACTTCTGTCCATGGCAAATTGTCACGGGCGCGGACTAAGGTCTAGTCTTTCCACTGTTTACTGCCCATCCATCTCCAAACAGGCAAGAATGAAATTTACCAACAAAAGATCCTCCCACCAGGGAGAAAGATCCCCGAACTAGATAGGAGGGGACTATCTTTTTGGAACGAAACGACATTCCCCCGCCAACTTTTAAGTGCCTCCAGCTACGAAGTTCTGTTCTGTTTTACAGTGTGTGGCGATAAAAACATTTCTTCTTTTTTTTTCCTACCATCCATCTCGAGTCCCCCCCATTCGATGGAATATTTCTGAACGAAGGAAGCTGACAAATCGCGAATTTGTAAGTCATTCCGGTTCTTTTTTCGTCGCACATTTATAAGGAATGACGCAACGGCACTTGTCTGTGGACTGAGCCAGAAGGTCGAGAGGCATAGAAATAGATCCTATGACGAGGTATTCTCACGCCTTGACGGAGGTTTTGCGAAGTATTTTAATCCAGATAAGCAGTATCCATCACCAAAATCCATTGTATGAAATGCAGAATCATTTTTACTATACAAGAGCCCATTTTGGCTTTGCAACTCGTGCTTCATTTAGGTGTACTGTCTTACCGTCTATGGAAAATCCCTTGTAACCCTAAAAGTAGGGGTCAGTCGGCTTGAAAACGGGATGTTCTATTACATTTTGGGGGTGAAGGAAAGGGCAACATTTCTTTTGGAGCCAAAAGAACCGGTTAGAAGTATCATTATCATTTGAAGCATCGCCGGTTAGAAGTCTTATTTTGCCTTGTACAGTGTTCATTTGATGGATCAACTAAATTGTATCAGGAGTTTTGAGTAAATTAATTCCACATATTTTCAGTTAGTAATAGATGGTAGCGAAATAATTTTGAGTCATGTTTGAATTGATTAAGCTTTTTTGGAAATATTTATTCTTCAATAATTTGTGGATATTACGTTATATGTAATATATCTGTAAGAAGGGTTACGGAGGACTGGATAACGAATTTTGAGGTGTATGAGTTATTACAAAGATTCCGATTAGCACTTTAGTTCTTAAAAGAATATGAAAAGAATAAATATCTTTAACTTTATCTGTTTATTGATTAATTTATATTTTAATTTTTTGCTGAATTTCGTGTCTTTACTTTTTATTTATACCGAACTGCAACAGATTTATTATGAATTAAACAGTTCCAAATTAACTAAATTTCTTTTCTTCTGATTTTAAGTTTATTATTTGAAATTATCGTTTTCACCTTATTCAAAACTCATAAATTTTAGTGTAAGATGGTTTTTATTTATTTAGCGGCAGTTTCAGGTATTAAAAAATCAACACAAAAGCAGTTAAAGAAACATCGTTGAAAACTTTCATATGCACGACATTATTTTAAAGCTATAATAACAATTAGTTTCTAAGTTTATCTTCAATTTAATTTTATTTGTCTTATGAATACATCTGTGCAAGAAAAGCAAGAGAAAAGAATTTCTCTCCTTATGAAGCGCGCTGAGATAGCCAAATGTTGCGGCCTGCTTTAATGCCTACTTCCCTCCTTACTTTGACTCGCCTATTTACGGCAATCAACGTCAGGGTTCTTCTTGTGACGGTAGGACAGTACGTACACCCTTAAAACATCGAAAATCGTTCAAAATATCGAATATTTTTTTTATGGTTTCAAAATGTTCTCTGATTCTTTAGCTTTCAAACGATACCAAGACGGAATATTTCTCGAGTTATAAGGATTTTTCAAGAGATACTCTCACTAAAAACTCTAGTTTAGATTTTTTTTAGACTCATATTCTGAAGAATGATATTTTCCCACTATATTGCTTAATTCAAACAATGATAATTTAACAAGAAATTAACCAAATACAATTATTTATATATCAAAACAATCTATATGAAACAGTGAAGGGGATAAACCTGAATCAAAGCTGTAATTAAAAAAATAAAATTTTTGTAGCTAATTAAGTATCAAAATTACTGAAAAAATCTCAGTTTTTCTATTCATCGTTGATGAAAAAATTGTTAAAAAAAACTATGCATTTTTATGACTTCATTGAGGCTCATCTCATGAAGACTCATATTAGGCATAATTAGAATTGTGACTCTGTACAAATTAGAATTTAAGATATGTTTCAAAAAATATGATAATTAGCTCATTAAATATTAATTCATTAATTAATTACTAGTGCAATATGATTTTTTCCCACTGAAATGAGTTTAAACATATATTAATGACCTACTATAAAAAATTGTCTTTTTATTGTTAAAATTTAAAAAAAAAATCTTCAAGTGCATACGTACACCTTAAGTCGATGTAAAATTTTTTCCATCAGAGTACAGTAAAACCTGTTTTTGTGTGATGTATAGGAACCGCATAAAAGAAATCGTACAAAAAATATTCGGAAATTTTATAAATTCTTAAATATAACTTAGTACGGTATACTACCTAAAAATTTTTTTATGCGGTGGATAGGGACCGCATAAAAAAAGTCGGACTTCGAAAATACATCAATGATTTATGAAATAGATGAGATAATGCTTTCAATTAAATTAGACCTAAAGAAATTGTAAAAATATTTAATTCTTCATTGCACATATACATGGAGAAGTTTTCAGATTATACATTAAATAGTTTGCTGCTACTCGTCGTAATCCAAAACGCGCATCTTCTTGTGAGGAATTGGTTGAAAATTGCTTTCGTCGCTTGAAGATAGGATTTCAAATGATTTGGTTTTTGGCCAGTGTTTGTGACTGGTCAATTGCTTGCAACCGTCACGATAGTGAGACATGCATGATCTCAGCTCTTTTTGGAATTTTAAGCGTCTTTCCGCATTGGTATCTATTTTAATTACTTGAATCGTAGATAAAACTCTGAATACGAAGCGTATACTGTTCGCGCGTCGAGCGACGATATGTACGTAAATGACTTGTCAGTAGATTGTTTAAAATAAAAGAACAGAGCATCGCAAAGTCCGGAAACATCGTAGTTAAGGAGACATCAGAGTTCGTCTACAACATGTATATGTACATTGAGAGGAACATATTAAACTGGTGCGAACGCTCTAAGATTCATATTCCGCATAAAAATAAATCGCACAAATACAAAATCGCATAAAAAAGGATCGCACAAAAACATGTTTTAAGTATTATAAGTAGTGATAAAAAATCGGGACGCTATCTTTTGTTAAAAGAATACATTATAAAATAAAAGTATGAAACAGATACAATGAGTTAAGGAGATGTCATGTTTAATATTAATTGTATACATTTTAATGTTACTCTCACTACTTTAAAAAAATCTGAACCGATTTTTTTTGGTGAAATTATTTAATATTCTTAACGTTTGAACAATTTTTTCTTAAAACTATTAGAATTTTGTTTCCATTTTTTTGGAGGGGAGGAGTAATAATACTGATATTTATATTTGCATTTATATACTGTTTAACGCTATTTTACATCCTTAGATGCTATTTTCTAAAATTATTATCTTGGATATCATTTCCCCAAGAAAAACTACATAAATGAAAATCGTCTTTATATATATATATATATATATATATAATATGTATGTATGTATATATATATATATATATACAATCATAAAATTATCAAAACAATCAAAACCCAAAAACTCATCAAAAATTGAAACGAAACCAAAAAGGTCAAAATCGAAATTAAAACTCAATTCGGAATTAAGCGCTAAAAGTTCACAAAATGAAAGGTAAATGAAATAGAACCAACGAATGAAACAAATCCAAATTACTATAATTAATAGAATTATGTTAAAACGGAAACAGTACTAACCACGGAAACGAAACCAAAACCAGAATCAAAACTAAAAAGTCATTACTGATTTAAACAGTTTAAGAATGAAAAAAGTTTTTGTTTTTAAATCAATCATTGTATTTGGTGAGCGCAAATGCAGCTAGAACTAAAGTACAAATTTTGATTCGGTTGTGTTCCTTTTTGCTTAACTTAATCAATACACACCCACATATATATATATATATCATTTTCCTTCGTGTTTATACCATATTTTGATAGGGAAAATATTGTTTACAGTCCGAATATATCATTACGTTTCAGATAGGGATATTCGAAAGTCAACACAAGTAAAGGAGACAGTGCTGAGATTTTTAAAAAAGAATGTGCTTATTGGCCCTTTTTCTAGTCCTTTACGAGGAGTGTGTGAAAGTTAGCTTCTAGATAGATTAATTTAGTGAAATTCAGCAATTTCACTAAGCTTCTCTTGAAATCTTGAAATAATTAAGTAAGTGGGAACGGAATCAACAAATAAGAGAATATTTAAAAATGATTTTGATGTGGGCTTTATATATATATATATATACACTGAATTTACAAAAGTCATGGGATAGCAATATGCAAATATACAGATGGCAGTAGTATCGCAGCGAAAAAGTATAAATGCGCAGTTCGTTTTCCAGAGCTTTCATTTGTGTTCAAGTTATTCATGTGAACAGGTTTTTCGTGATTTATGGCGGCACGACGAGAATTAACAGACTTTGAACGTGGAATGTTAGTTGGAGCTAGACGCATGGGTCATTTCATTGCGGATATCGTTAGTGAATTCAACATTCCTAGATCCACAGTATCAAGAGTGTGCCGAGAGTATGAAATTTCAGGCATCACATCCCATCATGGACAGCGCAGTGGGCGACCACCTGCACTTAACGACCGAGACCGCTGACGTCTGTGTAGAATGGTCAATGTTAATAGACACGCAACACTTCGTCAAATAACTGCAGGAATCAATGTGGGACGTATAAGGGACGTGTCCGATAGGACTATGCGGGGAAATTTGTCTTCCTTGGGCTATGATAGCAGAAGACCGACTCGAGTGCCTTTACTGACAGCACGACATCGCCTGCAGCGACTCTCCTGGGCTCGTGAGCATATCGACTGGTCCCTAGACCAGTGGAAAACCGTGGCGTGGTCAGATGAGTCACGATTTCAGTTGTTACGAGCTGATGGTAGAGTTCGAATGTGGCGCAGATCCCCCCAAGCCATGGACCAGCTTGAACAAGCACTGTTCAAGCTGATGGTGGCTGCATAATGGTGTGGGCTGTTTTTACATGGCATGGACTCGGTCCTCTGGTGCAACTGAACTGACCATTGACTGGTAATGGTTATGTTCAGCTGCTTGCAGATCACTTACAGCCATTCATGGACTTCACGTACCCACACAACGATGGGATTTTTATAGATGGCAATGCGCCATGTCACCGGGCCAGAACTGTTCGCGATTGGTTTGAAAAACATTCCGGACAATTTCAGCGCATGATCTGGCAACCTAGATCGCCCGATATGAATCCCATCGAGCATTTATGGGACATCATCGAAAGGTCCGTTCGTGCCCAAACTCCTGCACCATCCACACTTTCACAATTATGGACGTCTATACAGACAGCATGGCTCAATATTCCTGCAGAGGACTTCCAACGACTTGTGGACTCCATGACACGTCGAGTTGTTGCACTTTGCCGAGCAAAAGGAGGACCGACACGATATTAACAGTCATCCCATGACTTTTGTCACTTCAGTGTATATATATATATATATATATATATATATATATATATATGATGCAGATTAACGCAGGAAGTTTGAGCCTAAGGTCGATGTTAAATGAACTGCAATTAAAATAACATTAGGATGCTTTTCTTCCACCATTAGATTCCAAAAGTTATTCTGAAATGCGCGCTTTTAAAAGGAAGAAGAAATTTGTTTTCCTTATGGGACATTACATTCCCACTGTCTCTTAAATCGGTTGCTTTTCGGTCAGGCCTCTCAGTAAAGGTGGTCGCCTAAATATGTGCTGGTGGTCCACGGGTCGTTCGCGATCGACTTAAATATTTCACATATTCCTAGCAAACAGACAGATTAGACAAACACATTGCTGTTGTCTGACTGCAGTGATGAATCGTTTTATTTATTGTGTGCCTTCCATGCAGGAGAAAAAAAACCCACTCGTTTTCATTCACTCTGAGCGGTCCATTTTGTATTTGGAAGGGGTCCAATCGTGTCACGGTGACCTCAGTGCAGTAGCTTCTGGTATCCAAAAGATTCGACTGCGAACCAGAAGAAAAAAGAAGAATGAAAAGTACCGAAGAAAAAGAAACTTTTCTTTTTTGTTCTCTCTGCTACACGTGCGCCGGCTGAAAACTCGCACGTGTCACACTACGCCCGTGCCTCGATTCCTAACAGCGGGGAGGGAGGAAGCTTCAGGTCAGGGATGTTTTAAATGAAAGAAGATATTCAAAGGAGGCTCAGTTCGAAACAGAACTGCTTTTGGAGTTTGGAATTTATTACACAATTGCCAGCTTTGACCATACTGCGCCAAACATGTGGTAAAATAATATATTGCAAATGTTAAAAATTGAATACACCATGTTAATAATTTGCTACATTACAAATACCAGTTAACAAAGTTGTAGAAATTAAACAGACTCAATTTAAAAGATTTAAACTATATCAGATGCAAAAAACCAATTCCTTTTAAAAAATTAGAAAGGTTTAGATGAGAATGTTCTCCTACTGCGTCATGCATGTTTAAATTTGAAGATCCGAAACACTGTAATCTGTGGTGATTAAAAACCGGGCATTCTAACAAAATATGAATGACGGTGAAATCGACACGTTGAACAAATCGGATATTGTTCGTCAAAAAAGAGCTTTTGGAACTGAACTTAAAAAAAATTGTCATAAAGCTGATTTGGGTGAGTTTTGAAGATCTGCAGATTATTTCGAATTTCAAGGACTCATTCGAGCGGGTCTACTTGAAATATTAAATTATCTGACTAAGTTAAAAACACTGGTTATCGACCACACCGAAGAATTTTTTAAATTCTTATTTCTTGAAGTTCAGATAGTTCTTTTTTTCCAGAACAGTTTATCTTTTCTAGTGAAAGGAAGGCCTGACCTATCATCCAGTGCCTCACATATTTTACAACTAAAATGTGTCTCACTTCCATGTGCTGGAAAGTTTAAAGAAAATTCAGCACCATTCATATGATATCTTGGAAACTAACAGAGGCATTTACATAATAATTTCAGCGTGTGTTCTAAATGATGTGGGAAACGAAAAGAAGGAAAAGTTGTATTGTGGGTGAAATTCTTTTTCATTTATGCGTGTTTTTAGAAAAATTAAGTCGAGAATTTATGGCAAAAATGCACATATATTTTTATCGACATATATATAATACTAGCAGCCTTTGGCGACCAGCTGGTTCGCCATGAGTAATGGGTTCTAAAATTTTCCATTAAATCACATATTCATTAGCCTTGAAGTAACTCCGGGCATTGATTGACCCGAAATTAATATTTTCTTTAAGATGATGGACGGAAAGTTCTAAAACAACACATTTTCCTAATAATATTCTATAATTCTACAAATCAGTCAGTATTAATGATTGATTTAGAAGTCTGATTGATGTAGCAACTTTTATTTAAAATATTAATAAAATTTTTTTGTAAAATATTGCTCACAGAGCAAAGTATGAAGAAATCTGAAACTCATTATTCATAAATGCATTGTTTGACTCAAATTACATAAAATGTAATTATTGACATCATTTAGATCAAATTAATAGTATTAAATAATATATATGCCTATTCATAATATTTTACAAATTGGCCATTGGAAAGGAATTTGAATGCATATTCTGTATAAATTCAATATTGTATAAATAAAGATAATTTATTGAATTAACGATTTAAATTTTGCAAACGATCATAGAATACTTTGCCTTGCATTTTCAAAAAGAAAATATCACATTTTATATTTATTTTATTTTATCCAGTCACGTGTTAAAAGTTGCATTTCTTCAGATTTAATTTGCGATGATAGTTTTTTTTAAATTTGAACTTCCGTCAAAATGATGGCAACACGGTGATAAAACCTAATTTTTTCCCTTTGACGTGCTCTTGCAGATTAAATGTTATTGTTTTGTCCGAAATATATTGTTGAAAATATGGTTAAAACATTTCTTTAACAATTCGTTTAAAATAGCAGTTTAAGTTATATGTTAAAACACCGATACAATTAGAAAGCTAGTTTTTTTAATTTTTAACTTGATGTAAAACTCATGTTTGTGCGATAATATTTTCAGAAGTTCTAGCAGAAAAATGTTGAAATTTCGCGTAATTTTTAATTAATTCAAATTTTAATTTAAATTTAAAAAGGGATCCGAGTGCACATTCCCGACCCCCAAACTATACATGCACCAAATTTCCTAGCTGTAGATCCCACGGTCTGCTCGTAGAGCGTCAACACATACACATTGAGCTTTATTATAAGTATAGATAGAAAAATATGTGTTATTTTTTCTTTAAAATCAGTACAAAATTTAAGAAATAGTTAAAGTTAAAAAATTCAGTTATTATTAGCTAAAGAGTCGGTAACTTTATTCGGAAAAACTTTTTGAGTTTAATGCTCTAATAATTTATCGGGTATGCTTCCAAAATATTAAAAATGTTTTTTTCGGTGATGTTGTAAAAATATTAAATATATTTTTTAAAAAAAAGCGGAAATGGGTAAAAAATTATTGAATAAATGATTTAGATATTGCAAACGATTGTAGAAACCTTTGCTTTGCATTTATTTTTTAAAAAAATATCACATTTTATATTTATTTTATTTTATCCAGTCACGTGCTAAAAGTTGCATTACTTTAGATTTGATTTGCAATGATAGTTTTTTTTTTTTTTGAGCTTCCGGCATTCTTTTATTTTATCTAGTCACGTGCTAAAAAAACATGGTTAAAATATTTTTTAAAAATTTGTTAAAAATAGAAGTTTAAGTTGTGCATTAAAACACCGACGCCATTAGAAAGCTAATTTTTTAATCTTTAAATTGATGTAAAAATCATGTTTGTGCGATAATACTTGCGGAAGTTATAGCGTAAAAACGTCGAAATTTCGCTTAAATTTTAATGAATTCAAATTCTAATTAAAAATTCGAAAAAAGGGCTTCGAGGTACACATTCCCGACCTCCAAGGTATACATGTACCAAATTCGGTAGCTGTAGGTCAAACGGTCTGGCCTGTAGAGCGCCAACACACACACACACATATTGAGCTTTATTATAAGTATAGATTATTTATTTATATGTCGGGTTATCGACCATTTTGGCGAACTTTTTTAAAATTGCTATTTTCTGTAATTTTTCTATTGTTACACTGGTACGTGATCCGCGCTCAAATATCCATCGTCAGAAAATGTACTGGTATGGGACCCGTGTAC
>JAPMOQ010016717.1:492188-508077 GCA_026543055.1 Argiope trifasciata
AAAACATATATCACACACAAAAATAGATTGTTATCACAAAAATATGGGAACATATTTTTTTCTTTTAGATAGATACCATTATATCCTGCTGTAAAGAATAGATCTGAACGCTGTTCCGTGTCTTGATTGCAAGTAATATCATAATTTTCATTTCCTTTTCAGCTGACGTATGTTTGTAATAAATTTCATTTATCGACTTTCTTGAAATGAATTAATCTTGTGACGATTTGAGCTTAAACTGATTTCAACCCACATTTTCGAATGACAAATATTTTTGTTTACAACACTCTTTAGAATCTACACGCGTCTAAAATAAATGCTATTTCAGCTGAATTTAGGAGGAAAAAAATCCCTTTTACAATTATATGAATTATATGAAAACGTTTCTGTTGTTTGCCATCTTATTTTTGGTATGCCGCTCTCTAATTTTATATTCAACTAGCCGCCTTTGGCGACCAGCTGGTTCTCCATGAGTAATGCGCTCTAAAATTTTTAATTAAATCACATATTCATTAGCCTTGAAGTAATTCCGGGCATTGATTGGCCTGAAATTAATATTTTCTTTAAGATGATGGACTGAAACTTCTAGAAGAACACGTTTTCCTAATAATATTCTTTAATTTTAAAAATTAGTCAGTTTTAATTATTGATTTAGAAGATTGATTGATGTAGCAACTTTTATTTAAAATAAAATTAAAATATTTTGTAAAATAGGGCTCACAGAGCAAAGTATGAAAAAATCTAAAACTCATTATTCATAAATCCATTGTTTGACTCAAGCTACATAAAATGTAATTATTTACTTCATTTAGATCATATTAATAGTATTAAACAATATATATGCCTATTAATAATATTTTACAAATTGGCCATTGGACCGGAATTTGAATGAATATCCTGTATAATTCTGTATATCCTGTCCGATGATAGTTTTTTTTGAACTTCCAGCATTCTTTTATTTTATCTAGTCACGTGCTGAAAAAACATGGTTAAAATATTTCTTTAAAAATTTGTTAAAAATAGAAGTTTAAGTTGTGCATTAAAACACCGACACCATTAGAAAGCTAATTTTTTTAAATCTTTAACTTGATGTAAAAATTATGTTTGTGCGATAATAGTTTCGGAAGTTATAGCGAAAAAATGTTGAAATTTCGCTTAATTTTTAATTAATTCAAATTCAAATTTAAAAATTCGAAAAAAGGGCTCCGAGCTGCACATTCCCGACCCCCAAAGTATACATGTATCAAATTTGGTAGCTGTAGGTCCAACGGCCTGGCCTGTAGAGCGTAAATACACACACATTGAGCTTTATTATAAGTATAGGTAAAGAAATCTTAATATCTGCTGAAAAACTGAATGGTGAAATTGTAGTTAAAGACAAATGTTAGCTGAAAAATATGTGACCCTTGGATGATAGATCATGTCTGCCTTTTCCTAGAATAGATAAATTTTTTCGGAAAGAGAAAAGTCTGAATTGCAAGAAATAACAATAACGAAAATCGCCAATGTGTTCGATTAACCAGTGTTTCTAACGTAGTCGGATACCTTAAAATAAGCTATGCACAGTGACTTGACTTTAAAATGTTCTTTATTTTTCAGGTTGTTGTTCGCATTCACATTGTTCCTATTGACACACACCACAGACGCATCCGTAAGTAGCTTCTGTTTTTCTTTCACTTGTTTTGGCAAATAATTTATCGGCAAATTATATAAATATTAATTTCTATACAAATACTACATTTGAGCAAAATTAATAATAGTTTATGTTTAATAAACTTGAAATTTTAATTCCTTGCCAATGCCAATAATGCGGGGATGTTTTTGGAAGCGCCTAGCCTTAGATTCACGTCCAATTTATTGCATTTGAAATGACATCGAAGTTTCATTGCATTCGAATTCACATCCTATTTATTGCATTCGAATTCACATCTAATTTATTGCATTTGAATTAAAATCGAAGTTTCATTGCATTTGAATGCACACCCAATTTATAGCATTTGAATTCGCTTCCAATTTATTGCATTTGAATTCACATACTTATATACGGACAGATAAAAAGTCCTTTTGACCGACGAATCGGAATAGGTTTAAGATGCGTTGTTCGAAAATAAGTTTAAGATAAGTTGTTTGGAAAAGAAGGTTTCAGATGCGTTGTTCGAAAATAAGATTTCAGACGCGTTGCTTGAAAATATGGTTTAAGACGCTTAATTCGAAAATAAGGTTTAAAATGAGTTTTTTCGAAATGAAGGTTTAAGATGCTTTGTTCGAAAATAAGGCTTCAGAAGCGTTGTTTCGAAAAGAAAGTGTAAGATGCGTTGTTTTTAAAATAGGGTTTAAAAGGAGTAGTTTCGAAAAGAAGGTTTCAGATGCATTGTTCGAAAATAAGGCTTCAGATACGTTGTTCGAAAACAAATATTTCACGAAATTTCGAGCGTGCGTGACTTGCTTAAAAGCTTCTCGAGAACCAAAAAGAAATCATTATATCAAAAAATTCTCTTCGTTATAACAACGACAGACGTTTAAATTAATGGAAATGAAACATTTAAATTTAATTATGGTATGAAAATGTGGAGATATATGAATCTGAATTTTTGCCTTCCTTAACCGCGCGTTACATCAATGCATGGTACAATTTTGGTTACTGTTGTGCCATTTTGACATCGCTGTGTTGAATGTGATTAATAAATAATAGATTTCTTCACGAAATATGTTTTCAAAACAAAGTAATAATATTTTGTCTTATAATATCCAACCACGTTCGAAGGAAAAAAAAATTGAATTTTTAAAACACTATTTAAAACTACGGATTTTAGATGTGTTGTCAGTTATGATACAAAATACTGCAAATACAACAAAATTATTTGAAAATATTATATATTTTGAGAAATAGAAATATTTTTTTTGTAAATTTTAATGAAATTTAAGCAAAACTGTTCACATTCTACACAAAATGGTAATGCAGCAATCCTATTTTTCTTTGTACAAAAGTTATAGAATACAATGATGAATGAAATGAACCAAAATCTAAGAGAAATCTCGAGATGTAAAGAAGTGATGGGTAAAAATATTCGTATATATGTATTTTTTCCACAAATTTAAAACTTGATTTTTCTAAAAATGTTTATAGATGAAAAGGCATTTCACCAACAACCAAACTTATGGTTCACTTCGTTGCCCATATCATTTGAAACACACGCTGAAATTTTTATGTAAGCACCTCTATAAATTTTTGAGATATCATGTTAACGGTGAATAATTTTTATGGAAATTAAACTTTTGAGCAAATTGAAGTGAAAGAAAAATATTAGCTAAAAATATGTTACCTAGTATGATAGGTCAGGCCTTCCTTTTTCTAGAAAAGGTAAACTGTTTTAGAAAGATTAAAGTTTTAACTACAGGAAATAACAATTAAAAAAAATTCTCCGATGTGGTAGATAAGTAGTGTTTTTAACGTAGAAACCGTAAGAAATAAAATATTTTTAATGTTTTCATTTGAAGGGGTTAAAATATGTGGAAAAAAACCCAATCGGCTCCTCACTGCATGTATCAAGCTGTCCATGGACTGATAGTTTTTTATATTCCAATAAAATGCTCAATATTTTTCTTTTTACATAATTATGACTATCAGGTTTTTTTTCATATTTTTGGACGCCACGGCTAATTACATTAAATAGGTAATAAGAATAATAAAAATATTGAATTCAGGTAAATAATATTCATACGCCAGAGAAACTTGCTTATTTGAAAACACTCCCGAGCGGTTAGTTGGGTGGGTAGAGGGAAGATATGTTGTGCTACTGGAGGGGAAAGCCTCCAAGTTTGTTCCTCCCTGCAGTCGGTTTCCATTATGCTCTAATCTAGAGAACAGCGGGCCGAGAGCTTCTTTTCTAACGGTCGCTCACTTGTTGCTACGCAACGTGCCTTCCGCCCTCGCTTTGAAATTCTTCCTCATAGGCCCGTTCCTGGCCGAAATTTAATTCTGTCGTGGGTTAACTAATTTCGGGAGTGTCGCTAAACCCAGAAATGGACATCAATGGACCACCAGAACTCCGGGAAATATCGAAAGAGTGAGGCAGCCAGTTCTGCGTTCGGCGCGGTAGGAATATCTGTCACCACTGTTCGACGAATTCTGCGTGATTTTGTTGCCCGTCAAAATGAACGTGAAATGCTGCTTGACAACATGCCTGAAGACGCGGTCGTTTTTTTCGGTAACGAGGCTCCCTTTGAAATCCCTGGTTTTATGTCGATCAACTACGGACCACAGCTCACCTCAAGAACAACATTCGCGGCGCCATTGCCAACATACCGATTTATATGCTGCCAAGAGTGGACACGAAATTCAATAATCGATTTACTCAGTGTATGCGCAATGGGGATCGCCATTTAACCGATTACATTTTCAAAATTGTATGAAAAAAATTGACATATTGTATTCTCAAATAAAAAAGAATTAAAGCAATAACTGAAATACTTTTGTTTTTATTGACCTTTCAAATAAGTCAGTTTCTCTGACGCTGCCTGTAGTAGCAAAGGGGAATAAAATATTCATTTAGATTTTAGGTTTGCATGCTGACAATAGATGGCGACACTAAAACCGAAATCGTAGTGTTTTAAATTAAATGCATGTGAGCATTAGTACATAATAATTTTTGATATCTTAATTTAAGACATTTAATTAATTCAGGAAATGATCGTTCTTTCATTCTCCTATGTTTCGTGAATAATGCAGTTATTATCCTCGAAACTCATTTTCACAAACGGCATTTAACTGCTTTGATGAGATTTATATAAATTAATGCACATTATATATTCGTATGATGATTTTAAAAATAACACCCGTTATTGTGAACTACGTTGAGATTTTTTTCGATGAATGTAATAGTAACAATTTAACATATCATTAATTTAAAAAATACTCATAACCTAAAATTTATAAAACATTCATAGTATATTAAATCATAGTGCATTTTTTTATTTGAGAGAATTTTTTTCTCATTTACATTACATGGTCCTTTACAACGTTACTTCAGCAGGCTTTAGGGGCCGTGGTGGCTTGGTGGTAAGGTCTTGGCTTCGGAACCGGAGGGTTTCAGGTTCGAGACTCGATTCCACCAAAGAACCGTCGTGTGAGGGGGTCTCTTGCACGTTACATATGTCAGGCCAAACGTCGTCTCGCTGGAGTGGAGAGGGGGGTGCGAGTTCGGGTGTCGGCCTCGTCATCTGATCTTGGTTCAAAATTACGAGGCCCATCCCAAAATAGCCCTCGTGTTGCTTTAAACGGGACGTTAATATAACTAAACTAAACTTCAGCAGGCCTTAAATATATTTAAAAAAATCTACACTGTTATATATTTTTTTTTCCGTTTCAACGCGACCAGAATTTTAAAATTTCTTTATAACATATTTTTTTGTCAATAAAATTGTATATTTAGGGCTATTAATATCTGAGTGGCATTTTTGATATCAAAGTATGTTTTTTTTTTCATTAATTTTTCTTTCATTTAAACGTCTTATATATAAGACAATGAATACACTTTCTTTTATTTTATTCTTCAGTTAATGTGAAAAAGTTTAAACTAAATTTGGCAAGCAATCATCATTTTTTATTTAAAGTTTTATGAATTCATTCATAAATCCTAAATTTTTGAGTGTGATTCTAGACCCACCAAATTTATTATTATTATTCCTTACCGAGTATCAGTTCTTAAATCCATTATTTGTATCAGATTAGAAAAAGACTCATTTTCATAACTATGTAATCTTTCTCTTGATCTCTAATCATCTCTTTGATTAAAAATTTAAAACATCCACAAATTTTCATCTAGTTTGACATTTATTTCATAATTTATTCTATTGGATCGAAAATTAAGGTTTTTTTTGTGATTATTTTAAAATTGTTCGATTTTCAGGATTTAACCCTCCAGCGGTAGCTTCCGTCATACCAACATGAAAGGTCGTGCATATTTCCCACATACGCTATAATAAATTGTAAATTTTCAAAAGCGGAACTAATAAAATCATATTGTAAATAGCTTAGGATTAATACCTACAATTACTTTAAACATTTTTTATTTAAAAAGAAGCAGAAACAATGCAAACATAGACGGCAATAACAATATAAAATGACCACAGGTGAACTGAATGGATTAAAAAATAATGTAAATGAAATTGTCGCTATTCTGACAGAACAATTTGCATATAAAATAGAGAAGTGCAAAAAATATAGAATTTATGTATAAAAAGGAGAAAGTAACTGAAATTTAAATATGGAAAGGAAGAAAATAGTTTCATTGCAGCGTTGCCATTTGATCAAATGTGTTTAGTGTGCTCCAAACATATAAATTTCTGGCAAATCTCACAACTGAACCTCGTGATTCTAGTCCGCTTTTCTTTTTGGCAGGATTTGCATCTTTTTTTCCTGACGTCGCACTTCCACTTCTTTAACATCTAGTTCGACTATTCCCTTTAGCACCTTTCATTTTAGCTCACTTTGTAGAGACTCGGGTGCTTTTATTCAATATTTTCTTTCGTAAGTGCATTTATCAACTGTCACAAGTCTAAAATAACACACGTTTATTTGTAAAATCATACAAAATTAGAAGTAACAAAAACTTACGTGAACGATCGAGCGTATCTCTGAAACAAAAATATCTGATCGGCAGAGACCTATTAACGCCACAAAATTGCGACGACAACTGAAAGTAGGTCCAAGGGAGGGGGCAAATAGCCAAGAACAGGCGTTCCCAAATCTAAAAGTATAAAACGAAATTCATTGCTAGTGCATCTCTCATATACTAGCGCCCACTGGAAGGTTAATGAACCTTTTATCATTTTGTGTGGCAGGACTATTTGTTTACGCTTCTCTTGATAGAATCAGACGGGATTGATCATGAGTGTAGCTGGAAAGGAAACAAACTTCTAAAAGCATATACCGGGTGGCCAGAAATAAAACACCCCTACTCTGACCTCCCTGGATATCGAACTACTCAGTGTAAAGGCTTGAAAATTTGTGGACATACTATTCAAAAAATGGGGAAACGGATTTCACGAAAAAAAAATTTAGTTCCAGAAATCACCGATAGGTGGCACTGTACCACTGGACGTATGCTGAAAAGACACAAAAACACGTTTTAAACACATTTTATTTGAAAGTACCAAGGATACATGAAACAAGGACGTTATCGATGCAGGGAATGCTGCTCAATATGGTTCCCTTCCTGAAGATGTAAAATGTGAAGTCTGTGGACAGCTTGTTCAACTGCGGATCGTAACTGGTCATCTGAGATGCTTCTCACATGCAGACTGATACTCTCTTTCAAATCTGCCAAGGTTATCAGACGTTCTCGATAAACAAGGTTTTTTAAGTGTCCCCAAAGCCAAAAATCACACGGATTAAGATCCGGTGAACGAGATGGCCAAGTTGTCGGAAACGCGCGACTGATTATTCTGTCAGTGGTGAAATGTTGGCGAAGAAACTGTTGCACAGGGAGTCCAATGTGTGGAGGTGCTCCATCTTGCATAAAAGTAATGGTGTCAAGGCATTGGCGCTGCTGCAAATGGGGTACAACAAATGTTTCGAGCATCCTTTTGTACCTGTTGGCCGTCACGGTACATGTCTCAAGGCCATTGGAAGTAACCTCTTCGAAAAAGAACGGTCCAAGGATGAATGTGGCTGTGAATCCACACCAGACTGTAACTTTCGGTGAGTGGAGTGGAATCTCTTGGAAGGTACGGGGGTTTGTCGTGTCCCATATGCGACAGTTATGGGTGTTCACTGTTCCACTGAGGTGGAAATGGGCCTCATCGCTCCACAGAATCTGCCACGGCCACGATGCATCCACTTCAACTCTAGCAAGAAATGTCAATGCAAAGGTCAGTCGCATCTCCCTGTCTGTGGCCAGCAATTGTTGATTAGGGCGGATTTTGTACGGGAAACAATGCACCATTTTTCTGAGTACGTTCCACACTGTGCTATAGGGAACACCCAAGTGTCGTGACACTGCACGTGCACTACTGCAGCCTAAAACATTATCCATTGACTGTTCAACAATACCGGTGGCAACATCTTCAACGACATCTGAACGAACCGGTTTGCGTCCTCGACCAGGCTGAACTCCAAGATGTCCAGTTTCCTCGAATCGAGCGATCATTCTCCTGAGAGCTTGTGGAAGCAATGGTCCCTTACGCAAATCCTTAAGTCGGCGAAACTCTCGAAGTGCTGCTGGAGCATTTCCTTTATTCTCGTAAAACAACTTCACAAGCAAAGCGCGTTCTGGCAGCGTGACAGCCATCACTAATAAGAATGACATTCCCCACCTTTTAACTTCTTTTATACCCAGAACATGGCTTCTAACCATGCTTTATGCAAATTTTTCTGGTTACAGTATGAAATTGCAGTTACAACGGGAGTTCTAGCTTCTTTACTATTTTTATTTTCCATAAGGGGCAGAAAAATTAAAAAGGAAGCATGGAAGCATTCCATTCCGCATAAACATTTTAATTTTTATTATTATTTGTGTCTTTTGATCATAGTTCCAGTTGTGCAGCGCCACTTATCGGTGATTTCAGGAACTAATTTTTTTTTCGTGAAATCCGTTTCCCCATATTTTGAATAGTATGTGTACAAAATTTTGAGCCTTTACACTGAGTAGTTCGATATCCATGGAGGTCAGAGTAGGGGTGTTTTATTTCTGGCCACCTTGTATATACAATATGAAGTATGGTGTATGGTGCATAAAAGTATGTATGGTGCATAAGATAACTTCTTCAGAAAATTACTTGACATTTTTTTCTAGCTTTCTATACTTAGAAAATGTTGCTCTTATTTACTTATAATTTTTTAAGTTGCGAATTAGAAATACTTTTTTTGAGAGAATTAAAAATAACTTTCTTAAATTTAAGTTTCTTAACCTAAAATTCGTAAGTACTTCCTGCCTAATTTTTTTTAATATACAAATTATATCCATACTAATATATAACTGTGTAAATTTGAATTGATGGATGTTTGTTTGTTGCTCAATCACGCTAGAACGGCTGAACGGAATGGGATGATATTGAACAGAGACAGATTAAAGTCAAAAATACACTGATGGAATAAAAATCCCAACACCAAGAAAATATTATTGTACAGTAATGAAATTTTAGGAATACATTTGTCAAGGTAACATATTTAATTGATTAAAGTTTCAAGATCACAGGTAGAGCCATTAGCGAGAACAGCCATTTCAAATGTGAAATGTTGGTACATTAGTAACCGGTTTAACCGCCAGAATTTTGAATGCAAGCATGCAAACGTGCATGTATTGTGTCGTCCAGGTGTCGGATATCAGTTCGTGGGATGGAGTTCCATGCCTGTTGCACTTGGGCGGTCAATGCAGGGACGGTTAATGCTGGTTGTGGATGACGCTGGAGTTGTCGTCCAATGATATCCCATACGTGCTCGACTGGAGAAAGATCTGGTGATATGCAGGCCAAGGCAACATATCGACACTCAACCCAACCCAATATGTAGAGCATATTGGGTTACAACAGCGGTATGAGGGTGAGCGTTATCCTGTTGGAAAACACCACCTTGAATGCTGTTCATGAATGGCAGGACAACAGGTTGTATCACTAGACTGACGTACAAATTTGCAGTCAGGGTGCCTGGGATAACCACGAGAGTTCTCCTGCTGTCATACGAAATTGCTCCCCAAACCATAACTCCAGGAGTAGGCCCTGTGTGTCTATGCCGCAGTCAGGTCACTTGCAGGCGTTCACCTGGCCTCCTTGTAACCAACAAACGGCTATCACTGCGACCAAGGCAGAACCGGCTTTCATCAGAAAACACAACAGATCTCCACTCCGTCCTCCAATGATCTCTCGCTTGACACCACTCACGTCGCAAACGGCAGTGGTTTGGAGTCAGTGAAATGCACTGTACAGGGCGTCTGGCTTGGAGCTGTTCTTGAAGTAACCGATTTGTAACAGTTTGTTGTGTCACTGTTGTGCCAACTGCAGCTCGAATTTCAGCTGCAGACGCAGTACGATTAGCCACAGCCATACGCCGAATACGACGGTCTTCCCTCTCAGTAGTACCACGTGGCCGCCCGGAACCTGGTCTTCCCTCTCAGTAGTACCACGTGGCCACCCGGAACCTGGTCTTCTTGAGGCAATACCTTCCCTTGACCACTGCCGCCAATACTCATGCACAGTGGATACATTCCTGTCAAGTCTTTCAGCAATATCGCGGAAAGAAAACCCACCTTCTCGTAGCCCTACAACACGACCCCGTTCAAACTCAGTGAGCTGTTGATAATGGCTTCTTCGTCTTCTCAGAGGCATCCTTGACTAACATTAACCCACTACGTCAAATCTCAACTGTAAATAACGATCACGAACCTTACAGCTCTTATTTAAAGCAAACCTCATTTGCATGTCCATAGTGTCGCTACTTGCGCCACGCTTACGCGCGTTGCTCGAAATTTGAATCGACGTCATCTTTCAGATGTATAAACACGCCTACCAAATTTCGTTTATCTAGCACAGCTCCTTCCTAGTGTTGGGATTTTTTTTCCATCAGTGTAGAACATGGGCTTATTTTTATTCCGGTTCATCGAGTGGTTAATTTTTTATTCATTAAAATGAACTTTCACGCCAAAAAAACTAAGGCTAAATCTCGCCAAAGATAAGTAAGGATTCAGTTTTTTCTTTTTCCCATCAGAGTTAAGGTTAGGTTGATTCTTTGTTTTTTGATGTATGTAAAACCAAATGATGTTAATGAATCGATCTTTCGGATTCAATCTGCATTACTTTTAAAATGAAAAGAAAGCAGAATGAAGGAAATAAAAAATGTCTCATCTGCATTCGCGTTACCCCGACCGGCGTAGGAAAGTCAGACACGTGCGCTGGCATTGAAAGTTCGCGCGTGATTGCTGACAAGTATGCTTTCACTGAAATGAAATGTTTGAAAATTATGTGCGTAATACTGTTGTAGCTATCTCCTTGTCGATCCATAAATAAAATGGATTGGACCGGACTTGATTGGCTGTTCTGTTTTATTTTGAGTATGTAATGTAAATAAATTGTTTTTACTTAGTTGTGTGTTTTTGTTATTGAATTGCATTAATGTTATATATTTTTCTTATTTGCTTATCATTTTAAATGTATCTTTTTTTGATTAGGTTTGATATGCCATTATTTGACAGTTTTTCGTGCATATGCATCAAAATTTCCACGCGAACTGAGTCGCGGGCAATAGCTAGTATGTAATAAATCCTGACTGAACCTGTTGCTGGTTTGTTAACGTTTCGTCCTTGCTCTTTTCTAAAAAAGAAAAAGGGAACGATAAGACGAAAGATAGAGCGTCTCTATCAATTAGTTCATTGTGCTCTTCAGACTTCTCGAGCGACTAGTGTCAAGGCTCGTGAAGGGTGATCCTTCTCCTCCCATGACATTCATGAGATTTGATCACCTCTGAACACAATAATCACCGTAATGAGGAGAGACAGGCAATCGTCATCACCCTCATCTTAAATTATGACTCCTTTTTTCAATTAGCAACCAGATAAATAATGGCCAGTGTTGTGAGTCATGTTCTTTATTCCCCGCCCGAACTTGACGTTTTGGATGAACCATTATCGAAGTTTGTCGCTGTTGTTTTAAATGATGCGTTCCACTTGAGAATTATGTTAACACATTGTGTGCGGGTCCATTTCGCAGCGGAAAGTAACCGAGAGCGGCCAAAAGTTCACTCATTTTCGCAAGGATGAATAAAAAGTGAATTTTAAATCTAAATGGATTTTT
The DNA here is from genome assembly GCA_026543055.1 of Argiope trifasciata. NCBI lineage: Eukaryota > Metazoa > Arthropoda > Arachnida > Araneae > Araneidae > Argiope > Argiope trifasciata. The sequence continues at coordinate 503,973 of JAPMOQ010016717.1, forward strand.
TTAATCCACATTAAAGTTCTGCGGCTCCGCATCGATGGATGTAAAAACTAATTTTTATTTGTCTCCAGAAACTATGTTGTGGACAAGAACCTTCCTGTCTCTACCGTTGTGTTTTGTACCCGCCAGCAAACTTACATGAACGATCGCGCGTCTCTCTGAAATACAAATATCTGGTCGGCAGAGACCTATTGACGACCTCAAACTTATAATGACAGTTGAAAGTAGGTCAAAGGGAGGCGAAAAATAACCAAGGACAGGCGTTCCCAGGGCCAACAGATCTAAAGGTATAAAACGAAATTCATCTCTAGTTCATCTCTCGCGTCCACTGGAAGGTTAATGAACCTTTTATCATTTTGTGTGGCAGGACTATTTGTTTACGCGTCTCTTGGTAGAATCAGTCGGGATTGATCATGAGTATAGCTGGAAACAAATTTCTAAAAGCATATATATACAATATGAAGTCAAGAAATTTATGTATGGTGTATGAGAGAAACTTCTTCAGAAAATTACTTGACATTTTTTTTCTCGCTTTCTAAACTTAGAAAATTTTGCTCTTATTTACTTATAATTTTTTATATTTATAATTTTTTATGCTCTTATTATAATGTTGTTTCACTAACCCGTAGTAGTACGCGACCCGCGCTCAAGTATCGATCGTCAGAAAACGTACTTGTACATATCCCGCCTATAATGTTCTAATTATCTTCTTTAAGTTTGTTCATAAAGACTTCACTTTAAAGAAGCTTAGAAAAACAATTCGCTGGAAAATAAAACCTTGCTTAAGACACATAAAATATTTATAAAAGCCGGGAAAAGTTTTGAATACTTTTATGAACATTTATTATATTTTTATGAAGTTTTGAATATTTTATATTTATTTGAATATTTTTTGAATATTTTTCAGTTACATCTCAGTAGAGCGAAAATTACTGCATTTTTGAACCCACTATTCGGATTTTACATTGAAATATACAAATAACAACCATCAGATTTTTGGAAACATAAAATATATTTTTTAGCGGATACATTTACAACAGTTTCTAAAATATGAAAAATCAAATGAAAATAGAAGGATATAGTTTTCATTTTTTCGAATGATGTTATAGATAAACATTTTTACTTTCTAAAAAATGAAAAGAGCCATCCTAAAACGAATCATGTTTTATATTCAAAGCATTCTCCTCTGCGAAGAGGCAGCATTCACTCCTTTTCGCAAGGATCAATAAAAAGTGAATTTTAAATCTAAATGGATTTTCTTAATCCATCTTCCCGTTCCGCATCGACTGATGTCAAAACTAGTTTTTATTTGTCTCAATGTTTCCAGAATCCATGCAGTAAACAAGAACATTCGGCTTCCTGTCTATACCGTTATTTCTGTACCTACCAACAAACCACATTGTTACCCGTACTAGTACGGGACCCGCGCTCAAGTATCGATTGTCAGAAAACGTACTGGTGCATGACCCGCATACAATGTGTTAACAAGTGGATGTACTGCATCTGTATGTCTGTCGCTTTCATAGAAGAAATCAGTTGGCCGTCAAAAAGATTCAGCTTTTTTGATAAACATTTTTCCATTATTTTGAGGTAGCGACGTGACACAGCGATATAAATTTTTGTTTTATTTGAAATTTGTCCTAACTCCACATCAACACCATTTTTATTTTGACTTCCTAAAATCCAAAATACATTGCCCGTTTTTTAAATTTATTTTAACTATGAGTTTTTCTGGGCGATTAAGGACAATGCTCATTGCGCTATCATCCAATATCTGGCATTTCTTGTGTATACACGAGCACCCAGCCATCCCTGAACGTAGCAGTGCCGACAGGATGTGTTGGGGTCGACTGCTGAATAAGTATGGTCCAACCTTACATGGACCGATCCGTCAAACTGACATTCCTTTCGAGGTAGTCAATAGCTGTCTCTCTCCCCACCTGCACACTCTGAAACAGTTGCAATGAAACTGTCCATCTTTGACATCCTATCCTTCAGGGTTTTCAGATGACTTGGTACCGTCAGTTTTTCTTCTTGAATACATCCGATCACTTCGCCACCGCATAAAGTAGCAGTATTGACAGGATGTGTTGTGGTCGAAATCTGAATAAGTACTGTCCAACTTGACATGGACCGAACTAACGCTCCTTTCGGGGTAGTTAATAGTTGTCTTTCTCCCCACCTGCACACTCTCAAACAGTTAGAATGAAACTGTCTATCTTTGGTATCTTCTTTCCAATACTTGACACTAAATTGGAATCTTTTAGCAACGCCATGTGTGCTGTTAAGAAAGTTATTTTTTATGCTATTTCGTTTATCTCTCTTTCTTTTGATTATTATTTATTTATGTTGGCATCAAGCACGTGTAAAGAGTCCCTTTTTACGTTAAGTTAGAAGGAATTTTTTTCCTTTATACGTATATTTGCATTTTTCCAGAAATTCACAGCTTAAATTTTCTAAAAACTTCTATAAACGAAAAAAGTATTTACCCAGCGATAAAACGTTTGCTTCATTTCATTGCCCATATCATTTAAAACACACGCTGAAATATTCATGTGAATACTTCTAATAGTATTTGAAATATCATGTTAACGGTGGAGAATTTTTACGAAGATTAAAGTTTTGAGAAAACCGAAAAGAAAGACACATTTTAGCTGAAAAAATCTGTGACTTGGGATGATAAGTGAGGCCTTCCTTTTCCCAGAAAAGATGAACAGTTTTATAAAGAGGAAAGGCTGAAATAAAAATTCGCGAATGCTGTCAATAATTCTTGTTTTTAACCTTCCAGCGAGCGCGGCCGTCATACCAACAAGAAAGGTCGCGCGTATTTCCCGCATACGCTAGAGTAAATTGTAAATTTTCAAAAGTGTAACTATTCAAATTATATTGTAAATAGCTTAGGATTAACAACTACAATCACTTTAAACATTTTTTACTTAAAAAGAAGCAGAAACAATACAAACATAGATTGCAATAACAATATAAAATCTCCACAGATTAACTGAATGGATTTTAAAATAATATAAATGAAATTGTCGGTATTCTGACATAACAATTTGCATAGAAAATATAGAAGGCCAAAAATGCAAAATTTATGTATAAAAAGGAAAAAGTAATTGAAAGTTAGGTATGAAAAGGAAAAAAAAAATAGTTTCATTGTTATTTCATTGCAGCTTTGCCATTTGAGCAAATGTGTTTAGTGTACTCCAAACATATAAATATTTAGCAAATCTCACAACCGAACCTCGTGATTCTAGTCCGCTTGTCTTTTTGGCAAGGGTTTTTCCCTGACGTCGCTTCTTCCACTTCTTTAATATCTACTTCGGCTTTTCTCTTTAGCACCTATCATTTTAGCTCACTTTTTTAGAGACTTGGGTGCTCTTTTTCAACATTTTCCTTCGCAAGTGCATTTGAAAGCTGTCGCCAGTCTAAAACAACACGGATTTATTTATAAAATCATACGAAATCAGATGTGACAAAAACTGACATGAACGGTTTCGCATATCTCTAAAATACAAATATCTGATCGGAAGAGACGCCACAAACTGACGACGACGACTGAAAGTAGGTGAAAGGGAGGGGGACAAATAGCCAAAGACAGGCGTTCCCAGTGCCACCAGATCTGAATGTATAAATTCATCACTAGTGTATCTCCAACATACGTGCTACCTCTGCATGATTAACGCAATCGGATATCTTAACCTAAGTTCTTTCCTGCCTTTAATAATGGTAGGAGTCCTTTTTTTCTGAAAGCGAGTTAAGTTCGTGCTACATTTTCTGTAATGTTGGCGTGAGTTGTTTACGTGCGTGAAATGAGCAAAGGTCAACCCAGCGTATAGCGCTCCGTACCCTGTGTTTTCGTCCGATAAGATCTTCCGTTATCTATTTATTCATTTATGGATGATTTCAATTTTTTTGAGGCAGGTGCCTAGCTTCGTGGGTGTGATAAAGGGATTAATGGTGCCTAATGGAGTTAATATTTGCGCTAAAGAGTTGGGAATCTTGTTTGGGATCTGTAAATGATGGTTGTCCTTTTTTCAATCTTCTTTTAACCTTTTATTGACTGATGGTACTTGAAAGCCTCATTTAATTCTGGTTTATATCTTTA
>JAPMOQ010016717.1:513077-532501 GCA_026543055.1 Argiope trifasciata
TTCAGCGTGAAAAAATACATAGGAATCAATAATCAAAAGTTAAAAAAAACATGACAAGGCCTTTGTAATTGACGTGATAGTGAAGATTGTTTCCTTAGTGAAATAACTTGAGGACACTGGCTGTCTTTTCTGGGGTTTATTGGACAACACAACAGCAAAAGGCTCAGGGATACTCCAAAGTGCAGTGGGTTTAGAAAACTGCACTGTGGTTTATTTCGGAAGTGAGAGATCAACACCCCACCTTCCGATTTCGCTTCTATTGGACAAGAAATACATAAACAAACAGCAACAGTGAGATCACGTGATGTTTACATGATTGGCGGCTAGCTCCGCCCAGAAAGATCACGTGGTCCGCCGAATTCTTAACAGTATCTGCACTTCGTATACGAAAGAGTAAAAATTATTATCTCGAAATATCACTGAGTTATTTCTAATCGAGAAATTGCTTAGTCTTTCAAAGCCTATTTTCGATTACGTGTCTAAACATGTTAAATGGCATAACACCATTAATTTGCGCATCTGTTTTTTTTGGTACAACATTACTTTGGAGATTACTGCATAGTCTGTATAAAAAATTACTTGTTGATAAAATTTTGGATTAATTCATTTTTCTATCGTGTTGCTATTGGCGATAGCTAGAATCGAACTCGGGACCGTAAGGTTGGTAGCCAGATAACATGACCACAAGTCAAAACTGATCACCCTATCTTGAGGATGTTATCTGGCATATAAAGCTTCCATTACAATCGCACACTTAGAAACGAGAATTGACTTGGAGTCATTTTAAATAATTATATGCATATATGAAAGGCTCCGAAAGTTTCTAAAGTCTAGAAAAGTGCGTCTTACCACACAGCGATGAGGTATCCAGGCCGATTCTTAAAGGATCATTGAAAGGCTGTCTTTTCTGGGGTTTATTAGATAACAACAACAAAAGGCGCAGGCATACTCCAAAGTGTAGTGAGTCTAGAGAACTGCAGTGTGGTTTACTTCGGAGGAAAGCGAGCCAAGATCACACACTCCACCGTCCGAGGGTCAAGTTCGCTTCACCTGAAAAAAATATACAAACAAGCAGCAACAATGAGAACTTATGGATATAAATTTACGTATGCATGCCTTTTTCCCCCATAAATTTACAACTTAATTTTTCTGAAAACACCTATAAATGAAAAAAATATTTCGCCAACAATAGAAATTTTAGTTCATTCCATTGCCCATATTATTTAAAACGCACTCTGAAATTTTTATCTGTACACCTGTATTAGTTTTTGGAATATCCTGTTAACGGTGTTGAATATTTTAATTCATTAATAATTAAAAATTCCTATAAATAAAAAAGTATTTCACCATCAACAAAACTTTTGATTCGTATCATTACCCATGTTGTCTAAAACAAAATTGGAACTTTTATGCGAATATCTCTGTTAGTGTCTGAGATATCGTGTTAACGGTGGAGAATTTTCATGAAAATGAAAGTTTTGAGAAAATGGAAGACACATTTTAGCTGGAAAATATGCGACCCTGGATGAGAGGCGAGGCCTTCCTTTTCCCAGAAAAGATAAACCGTTTTGGAAAGAGGAAAGTTTAAGCTAGGAGAAATAATAATGCTAAAAGTAATTACCAATGTGGTCGATAATCAGTGTTTTTAGCGAAGTCGGATGGCTTAATGTGCATTTCGAATCATTCTATTTAGGATTTTAATTTTTACTTGTGCATTCAAATAATGAAAGTTTATATATTTTTTATTAGGGACAATGGATTCCCAACATGCACCGGACCATCTAAAAGGTACCTATCCTGCAATATTCAGGTAAATAACTTTGAATCCTTCCTCTTATATATAAAATATTTGATATTTTCAAGCAGCTTGATTGAAAATAAAGAGGTGCGTGCTAATAATAAAGAGGCTAATAATGAATGCCGATTTGGGTAATCCCGGATTTGATTTTAATACAGAAGAAAGGTTCGTTTCAATAATTTGTTAGCATTCGATTTGTGCGAAGATGTTGGCGGAGTTGGGCCAATGTGTAGGTTTGAATTCCGCCAAAGATCAAACCTGCTATGCTCGGGTTTGAAGTCGCGTCACATCGACAAAAGTGATTGCTAGTGTCTAGCGGCTGCTACTGACTTATTAAGATGTCATCACAATACTCCCCTACCAATGAGTCTGTAGAGACGTATGATTTTTATACCGCCAATCGTTATGCGAACGAAGAGAGTTGCTGCTGCGTCCCGTGAGTGTGACGACTTTTGATTGCTGCTTCCAGTGAGCATGATGACATTTGATTGCTGCATCCAGTGAGTGTGACGACTTTTGATTGCTGCGTCCAGTGAGTGTGACGACTTTTCGTTGTTGCGTCCAGTGAGTGTGGCGACTTTTGATTGCTGCTTCCAGTGAGTGTGGTGACTTTTGATTATTGCCTCAAGTGAGTCTGACGACTTTATGTTGGTTGCGTTTACTGCGGGTAGGTGGCGCCACTGCAGCTGTTTGAACTTTCGTAGACCGATGTCACCAATTTTGCGATAGGTTTTAGCTGGAATTGGGCCAATGTGTAAGTTGAATTCCGCCAAGGATCGATCCTGCGATGTTTGGGTTTGAAGTCCAGTAACTCATCCATTCGACAAAAGCGCACGCTCGTATCTAGCGGCTCTTACTGACTTATTAATATGTCACCACAGACTCAAAGAAGCGACTGTACCTCGACCCGTTCCAAGACTCACAAAAAATTCTGAATGATTGGAATTTGCCGCTGAATCGACAGCAATAGAGGTTGAGTTGTAGGAACCACCACCTGCCACCAGTCCTACGAATTCCCCTTTGATGCCACAGCAAAATGCCTCTGCCATATGTCACACTCATGATAATACGCCTCTCGCATGATTAGTGAGTCTAAACATCAGTTATCTCTGCCTCAAGTGGGTGCTAGAAGACTTCGTCTTTAAGAAAATGCCACAGGAAGAATTTACGTGCGGTAGGGAAGAAAGTAATGGCGTATCTTTTGCCCAGGTCAATGATGGGGCAGACGATCGCTAAAATACTAAAATACGTTCGTTGCACCAGGGATTTTTCGAGATTCTTTTAAAAGAATTCGAATTTTCTCAATGATTTCGGGTTTTTTTGTGTGTGTACTCTTGCATACGTAGCGTCCAATGAAACTGTTTCACTCAGCATTCGATGTTGTGACCAAAGGGTGGTTCCTGACCAAATGAAATGTCGGGTGAAAAGGTTTTTGCACAGCAATAAATGAAGATAGTTAGCCATAATCCAAACCTTAGAGAGTTTTTTCTTGCATGAATGAAGGTATTTAAATATGAATGGCGATAAATCCCTGACGGCATGGTTAAACTATTGTCCTAATAATTGTCAGACAGATAAACATTAGGACAATTCGACAACTGTCTTCAGAAAATCTATATAAATAAAAATAAATGTTTATCTGCATGTCTCTAATGCGCTGCCGTGCTGCTCATCCGATTGCGATAAAACTTTGACTACTTATTACTTGCACTTATTTGTTTCTGCTGACGATGGAAAAGCAAAAAGATATTGCCAACCCTAAAGTCTTGAATAATAAGGTAAAAAAAAAGAAAAAATATGATTTACACTTCTATATCATTATATGTCATTTAATTTCCATGAATGTATTCATTTCCGATACGATAATAAATGCTATTCTTCCTATCAATCCTAATTATATATATATATATATATATATATATAATATAGGAATTGCATAGGGCAAAATGCCCATTCAACCACATTTAGATCAGTGTCTAGGGTCACTGATTAAAGAGAAGCTTTTAAATGAAAACTAAATTTATTTACAGCAAAAAATACAGAAAAGACATTAAGAATTATGACAGGACAGGCTATTTACAATAGAGAAAAAAATATCACCTTTAGATGCCACCAAGGATGAAGCCTAATCAAGTGTTTCCTGGCAAAACTATGTACCACTGTTGCGTATTAAAGATTCATATTCGGAGCAAAATGACCCTCTCTGTGTTCGTCTGCCGAGCGAATGCGTAGTTCGCTTTTTCTCAAACTTGACGTCACGCGTCTTAGACTTTGGATCAGTGGTATTTAGTGGTAACCATGGTGGCATCTATTACAACAAAATGAAACTAAATATTTGAAATAGTAATGGCCGCGAATTAAATCTCTACCTAATTATATATATATATATATATATATATATATATATATATATATATATATATATATATATATATATATATATGAAACTATTTTTAATCCACAGAGAGTAAAAGTGTCACGAATGCGATGTTGGTAACTAAAATGAGATTTCTATTTTCGGGAGGAGGGTAATGGAATTTGATGGAAATTTTTCTTTAGGAATCTGATGTAGTGTATTTATTCCTTTCAGGATTGCCCCGAAGGGTCCAAAGACTTCCGTGAAGTTCAGTGCGCCAAATTCGATTCCATCCCTTTTGGAGGGAAATATTTCAATTGGATTCCGTACAAAAAAGGTAAGGTTAGAATGTCTGTTCTGTAGTTTTTGTAAAACTTCAAAGATTAAAATAAATTTTGCTTTATATCGGTAATATTTCGTAAAATATTAACTCTTTTTGAACTATCCATCAAGTTAATTTCAGAAATTTTCCTGAATTTCTCTCTCTTTTTGTTGTTGAAATTCTTCTTTTATTTTAACAAATGTGGTCGATAACCAGTGTTCCTAACGTATTTCGATACCTTAAAAGCATTACACATGCTGTTCAATGACTGTTTCAATAAATAGTTTTTAATTTTTAAAAAAAATCACTTTTTTTTTTCAGGTTTTAACGAGTGCGAGCTGAACTGCATGCCGAAAGGCGGGGACAAATTCTATTACCGGCACTCGCAGGCGGTCGTGGACGGGACGAGGTGCAGAGAAGATTCCTTGGATGTCTGCGTGCAGGGAGTCTGCATGGTAAGCTGCTGATGTGGACCGCATCGCGAGCTCGTAACGCGTTGAATTTAGCAAACGCGCCTATGCGTTACAAATCATATGCAATTATACCAAACCATCCATGTTATTAGATGACACCTTCTCTACTACCGTTAAGAGAGCAACCATCCGCTTATAATTCAGATAATATCTGGACATGGGAGATTTCCTGCCTATTTCCAAAGATTTGAAAGAAAATAAAGGCATTGGTGGAGAAGGTATAGTTTACCACTATTGAAGGAAATGTATGGAGATCTCAGAGTAAAGGAAAAACCTGAAGATGGTCAATAAGGATTGAAGTACAGTACTGATGGTTGTCTCAAAACCCTGAAGGATATGATGTTAAAGATGGACAATTCCATCCCAACTATTTGAGAGTGGGCAGGTGGGGAGAAAGAAGGCTATTGACTACCCTTTCATCTTATTGCATACAGCCGACCACCCCGCCACCACTGAACGTAGCAGTATCGACAGTATTTGTTGGGATCGATTGCTGAATAAGTAGTGTCCAACCTTACATGGGCCGATCATTCAAATTAACACTCCTTTCGGTGTAGTAAATGACTGTCTTCCTCCCCATCTGCACTCTCTCTAACAGTTGGAATGAAACTGTCCATCTTTGACATCCTATCTTTCAGGGTTTTGAGATGACCATCAGTACCGTACTTCAATCATTATTGACCATCTTCTGGTCCTTCCTTCACTCTGAGATCTCCATACATTCTTAAATAGTGGTAAACTGTACCCATTTCTCCACAAATGTATTTATTTTCTTCCAAATCTTCGGAAACAGGCAGGAAATCTCCCATGTCCAGATATTATTTGGATTATAAGCGGATGGTATCATCTTATTTTGATTTCCGGATTAGGAATAAAGTCGAATGTGACTCTTCCTTTTTTGGACACGTGCCATCTGTCAAACCATTGTAGTTTTCATTCATCTCTCCATTCCCCTTTTAAAACACCACTTGATTTGGGGACAATAATATCAATGTTATCTTGCTGTGTCGCCCACTTGGAATAGTGATCCGCCTTTTCATTACCATATATCCCAATGTGGGGGCTATTGACTACCCCGAAAGGAACGATAGTTTGACTGTTCGGTCAACGTGAGGTTGGACCATACTTATTCAGCAGTCGACCACCACAAATCCTGTCGATACTGCTACTTTCAGTTCTGGCGGGGTGGTCGGCTGTATGCAAGAAGAAGTTAAAAGATAGGAAATAAGGAGTCATCTAATGAGATAGAGGGTCCTGACATCAGGCGAGGGTAGTGAACGTGTTAACATGAAGACTGCCACTAACGCGTCCTGTGCGTTACAAATAATATGTAATTGTACCAAATCATCCGTGTTGTTAGAGGACACCTTCTCCACTATAGTTGAAAGAGAGCGAAGAAGGGGTCATCTCATGACATAGATGGTACTGTTATCAGACGAGGGTAGTGGCAGACAATGAGTTAACAGAAATAATATTATTGGGTTGGAGGGAAAGTTCTGTCGTATTTTAAATAGGCAGGTGATTTTTCTTGTAAATAAAAAAAAACATCTGGCTAGTGAGTCAATCAGATTTTTTTTGTTTTTTTTAGCTGCTGTATAATATAAAAGGTGTCCTTTTTTACCGTTCATCATTTACTTGTAATATTTAAAAGTAAAAACATGTTGGTAGATAAAGTGCATTTACGACACTGAATTTTTTATGAATTCCAAAAAGGAAGCAACGCATCTGTTGCATGTAAAAATTATATGCGGTATTTGGAAAAGATATTATAAATGTTCGTACTTGTCAAAGATGGTTTAGCAAATTTCGTTCCGGGGACCTGAGCCTCAAAGAAAGTGTTCGATCTGGACGACCATCCAAAATCGATAATGATGTTTTGCGATCCATGTTGGAAAATAATCCACATTTAACAAGTCGAGAAATTGCAGAAGAGTTTGGCATTCATCATACAACTGATGAAGATCACGTTAAATCTCTTGGGTTTGTGTTAAAGCAATGTATTTGGGTTCCACATGAATTAACGGAAAAGAATTTGTCTGATCGTGTAAGAATATGTTCATCACATCTGATTTGACACAATGTGGAGCCGTTTTTGGACAGGGTGGTTACTGGAGATGAAAAATGGATTCTTTACGAGAATATTAAAAGAAAAAAATCTTACTGCAAACCAGGAACATCATCAGCAACAGTTCCAAAACCAAGTATCCATCAATGAAAAGTACTGCTTTGTTTGTGGTGGGACAGGAAAGGTCCAGTGTATTACGAGTTGCTGAAACAGGGAAAAAACATCAACGCGGATCTATACTGCAATCAGCTGGATAAATTGAATGCAGCTATCAAAGAAAAAAGGCCAGCATTAGCGTCCAGAAAAGGAATAGTGTTCCACCACGATAATGCTCGCCCGCATACTGCAATGGCGACACTACAAAAACTGAATACGTTAGAAGGGGAAATCCTTAGTCATCCCCCGTATTCACCTGACATTGCACCCTCTTATTATTACCTGTTCAGATCTCTGCAAAATTATCTAACGGGAAAAAAATTCAAGTCTTTTGAAAGTGTTTCTAAGGCAATTGCTGACTATTTTAACTCCATGGATGAGAACTTCTACAAAACAGGAATTTACAGGTTACCTGGAAGATGGCAACAGGTTGTAACAAATAACGGAGCATATATAATTGATTAATATTAAACACTTTTTTTATAAATGAATTCAAATATTTTCTTTAAAATACGACAGAACTTTCCCTCCAACACAATACTTCATTTATACCCCCATCTAAGAGGAATCGCGTCACTGAGTTATCACTTTTGCATGCTTCTTCTGGTATCATGTTAGCTTACATTGAAACAGTCGGACAGATTGACTTCAATTGAATAGATTTTTCTCAAACTTTGACTTAAAAAATCTACATATCAGGTCTAAAGACCGCATTTAATCTCCCTGTCACAAAGCGGCCCTTTTCCAAACATGCTTTTTTCGAACTCAGAGAGGTATAAAACAAGGGGATTTATGAAATCAAAAATTCAAATTTATTGATAATAACCATACTTTCTGAATATTATCACGTAGATAGAACTCAAGAAGACTGACGAAGTAGATGTAAATCAATTGATTAGCTCAACTCTGAACTTAGAACCCTGTGACCGAGAGATCTTCAGTTTTTGTACAGGTAGGGAAAGTTCCAGAAAACCTTTCTTCAGAGAACGTCTCAGCGAAAAGTAACGAAATATACAATTTTCACTTACTCCTATTCTATCTATTCAATACTGATGATATTCGTTCTGTAGGTATAATAGTATACCCCATTCAGTTTCTGAGAGTTATTTTATTATATCTTTGTTGGAACTCAACATATGGGAAACGTCAGATTCCTCGGCGAGAAAAGGCCAAAAATACCCATTTTCAATTTTGATCCTACCTCCTGTTCCAACAGTCCGATTTTGAGGATTTTCTTTCTGTAAGGATACCCTTTTCCCCTTGTGCAAGTCTTCTTAGTGTATATCTGGTAGAGCCGAAATTATGAAGAACGTCGAATTCAGCCCTTCACAGTGAGAAGTAACGAAATATACCATCGTAACTTTTTCCTCTTCTGCCTTTCTACATTTTCAATACTGAGGATTTTCGTTCTGTAGGTATAATGGTACACCGCTTTCAGTTTCTGAAAGTTATTTTATTGTATCTTTTTAGAACCTAACAGTGGAGACTGTGAGAAAAGTCCAGAGCACTTATTCAGTAAATGAAAGAAAGATTCAAAATCTTCTGGAACATGAGATGAAGGAGAAACAGATTTTAAGTCTACTGGGATTCGATATCATGATCTCCTGACGATGAGTGCAGCCTCATAACCATTTAGCTGTGCAGACTCGGCAATGCTTTGTTTCAAAGCGGCAATATGGTGTAGGCGATAAAGTAAAAAATGATATAATCCGATCGCTTTCTGTCAAGTATCCCAGGGGCAAGGCGAAAAAAATCCTTCTTTTATCTAGAGATAACATCGAATTTCTCTGTTAATTCTCTCACACATCAATTGCTTTCTCCTTCCATTCCGATTTAAGCTGTTCTGTTCTCTCTAATGCCATTTGGAAATACCAAGCCGAATGAGAAGTAGCTCTTTCGAATGAATTCAGAGGTGTGCGCCTTTCGATGTGAACGAGCACCGTTCAGGTGAAAGGATGACTTTTGCTCGAACACACACGACACAACCCGTTTTAGGGGACAGTCGAACTCATTCATCCATCTACAAGTCAGAATTGAGATCCAAATCAGAGACCGACTCTCCGTGATTCAATATCCCCAGAAGTATCATTTGTTGTGGGAACTTGGGGGACTTTGCAGTCACGACCTATTTAACTGCCATGAGCTAACACGGTGGTCTTTGGTCGAGACGAGGACAAAAACCGCGACCTTTCGGTTGCGAGGCGGATGCTCTACCGACCAGGTGACCGTGGAACTTGAATATTGTAAGATCTCGTAATTGACAAATGAGTTCAAAGTTTAACCTCATTATGTAAGTTCCATGACCATAGGATGCACACGGCAGCTAAATTTTGTAGTATATTCTGATGCATTCTGGTGATGATTGGGTGTGTGCCAAAAGTGGCGTTACACCGGTGAAAAGCTTAAAATTGCAATTTCAAAAACTAGAATTTAAATAGCTATCAAAAGACTTGATATAATTTTTCAACTGGCTTTAGAGGATGCTTAGTAGGATGTGACAGGGATTATTTCCACTTACACACGCGCTCTGCTTCGTGAAAATGTGTAATTCTGATCAGTAAGAATGGTAAGTGTTAGCCCTGCACCAGTCATCAATCCGTCAGTCAGAATTGAGATCCGACTCAGTACCCCCAGAGGTCTCATTTGTTGTGGGAGCTTGGAGGACCTACTGAACTTGCCCCCACTGCCATCAGCCAACACGGTGGTCTTTGGCCGTGAAGAGGACAGAATTCGCCACCTTTCGGTTTCGAGACGGGCGCTCTATCAAACAGGCGACCGCGGCCCGCACCTTATCTACTACCGTTCAAAGATAGCTAAGAAGGGGTCGTCTCATGAGATAGATGGTCCTGATATCAGGCGAGGGTAGTGGCCGTGAACGGGTTAAGTTTATGGAATGTTTATAAAAACATTGATATATTTCGATTGGTTGGTTAAATTAATTTTAATGGCGCAAGAGGCAAAAGTAGGTTATACCGCGCCAATCATATGGTTTGAAATGGTACCAATACAGAAGTTAAAATATATAAGGTATATTAAAAAATCAAGTTGGTAAAACAGCAGCAATCAAAACGAGAGATCAGTCAGGTAAAAACCAGTTCATTGTTGAAGAACATCAAAATAAAACGATAAAATCCGATAGCCTTTAAAAAATTGAAAATATACCGGTGGGGAGGTTCTCCCACTCATTCTCGCAAGTCAAGTGAAGTTTATTTGAAATATGTCATGCGATGAGAATTAAAGTTTGGGCACTCAGCCAGAATATGTGCAACAGTAAAATCAACATTACATGAAGGGCATCTTGGTGCTCTCTCACCAAATAGTAGGTATTTATGAGTAAAACGGGTATGACCGATGCGAAGACGAGTCAGTTTGACATCGACACTTTTTATGGAAGCAATGGGCCACGAATGAATATGCTGTTTAATGAAATGTAATTTATCTTGAGTCTCCAGATCCCAAGATTCCTGCCAAAGTGAATGGATGTAATGAGTGATTCTAAGTTTTGTATCTCAATATGGAATGGATGTCTGCCATACACTAGAAGCTGCTTTGGCTGCGCAGTCAGCGTCTTCATTTCCTAAAATTCCAACGTGATTGATAAGGTATAAAAAATACTGTTTCAGGTTAAACTGAGCCGAAAATTAGTAAAACTTGGTAGAAGAATAACTGTCGAGGAAGCACAATGAGAAGAGCACTATCCATAAAAACCCATATTTAGTGTAGTAAAAGTTCATTAGCTCGTTCTTGGAGCAAAAAATAATAGGTTGAATTTTAAATAAAGTTCAATGTAGGCTAACATTAGCAAACTTTGGAGAACAACCTTTAAAACAGATTCGATCCACAATGTTTCAATATAAAATTCAGCAAATCATCTTAAATTGACTGTACAGTAGGTCAACCACATAGTCTGATACTTCTTCACTGCTTTTTAGATATTTAATCTACACGTATTTAATCAATTCGAGGTCACCTTCTTCTTGTATGCAGCTGATCACCCCACCACTACTCAGCGTAGCAGTATCCACAGGATGTGTTGTGGTCGACTGCTGAATAAGTAGTACCTAACCTTGCCTGGACCGATCCATCAAACTAACATTCTTTTCGTGGCAGTGAATAGCCGTCTTTCTCCCCATCTGCACTCTCTCAGACAGTTGGAATGTAACTGTCCATCTTCGACATCCTATCCTTCAGGGTTTTGAGATGACCATTAGTACTGTACTTCAATCATTATTGACCATCTTCAGGTTCTTCTTTCACTCTGAGATCTCCTTACATTCCTCTGAATAGTATTAAACCGTACCCATTTCTCCACGAACGCATTTATTTTCATGCGTTAATTTCTTTTTTATACTAGAAGGCGATGCCTGATAAGCTATCCCATATGCCATTCCATAATGCCTTGCGAGTGTAATCAGAATGAGATATGATACTGTACTATTAAGCTGCACCCGTGAATGTCTTGTTATGTCTTGTCTTTGTGTTTGTAATTTTTGTACAGTACTGTAATTTTTCGTGATCTTCAAATTTGCACAGTAAACACTGCCAATAAAAAATAACCTGAATTTGAACGGTTGGGTTCTAATCCTGTTTATGGGTTGTTTCTTGAGAAGATGGGTTGGAAGTGGAAAAAACCCAACACCAATTGAATCCAAAGGCTCAGATCCAAATATCTTTTGCATGTATCTGACAAATGTATAACAAAAAACATAAATAGTGACAAAGTTAATAATTTCTTTCTGATATCTTCTACCATCATCTTTCCTTTGAATTATTCTTTGCTGAAATTTTGTCCTACTTTGGCGGTTCGCTTGTCAGCAATGACTCGTTTCAACGATGAAGGAAATTGATTTTGATTCGTTGTATACAATTATATAATATGATAAACTATAAAAATGAACTACAAAATCTATATAAATAAAAATGAATGTTTATCTGTAGGTCTCTTATGCCTTCCTAAACCTTTTATCCGATGGCGATGAAACTGGATCAGCTCATTGCTTGCACCTAGGGGAGGGTTTTAGGGATAGTGTAATTATCTAAAATAAAAAATCTGATCTCAACCGCATCTATTAAACAAGGATAAATCTCCAAATAACTCGCCGTGGAGACAGAAGAGATTCAGTAGAAATACTAAATCCAAGTGAAAGGTTAATATTGTATAGCTATTGGACACAAATGTCATGCCAGTCAATTTCAGAGATAACAATATTACAGATGATGCGGGAAAATTTTGGGGAGACAAGGGGTTTTTAAATTGTAATGAAATTTTAACGGTTTTCACAGTAACTTCCAAAAATATGAAAGTACAAATAATTTTGCACCGTCTTAGTTTTCTAAAAATTATCTTTTCAACTATATTGACGGTTTTATGGTATAAATATATTTTCTATGTTTAATGAATTTTGAAAGAAAATATTTTAATCTCAGTTTCTAAAATTAAACATGAGAATTCCAAACGAATATTAAAGGAATCACGAGATTTTATAAATAGTTTTTTATTATTACCATTCTGAAAGAACACCAAATTTTACAATTCTAAAAGAATACGCAAATCTAATATACAAGGTGGCCAGAAATAAAACACCCCTACTCTGACCTCCATGGATATCGAACTACTCAGTGTAAAGGCTCAAAATTTTGTACACATACTATTCAAAATATGGGGAAACGGATTTCACGAAAAAAAAATTAGTTCATGAAATCACCGATAGGTGGCGCTGCACAACTGGAACTATGATCAAAAGACACAAATAATAATAAAAATTAAAATGTTTATGCGGAATGGAATGCTTCCATGCTTCCTTTTTAATTTTTCTGCCCCTTATGGAAAATAAAAATAGTAAAGAAGCTAGAACTCCCGTTGTAACTGCAATTTCATACTGTAACCAGAAAAATTTGCATAAAGCATGGTTAGAAGCCATGTTCTGGGTATAAAAGAAGTTAAAAGGTGGGGAATGTCATTCTTATTAGTGATGGCTGTCACGCTGCCAGAACGCGCTTTGCTTGTGAAGTTGTTTTACGAGAATAAAGGAAATGCTCCAGCAGCACTTCGAGAGTTTCGCCGACTTAAGGATTTGCGTAAGGGACCATTGCTTCCACAAGCTCTCAGGAGAATGATCGCTCGATTCGAGGAAACTGGACATCTTGGAGTTCAGCCTGGTCGAGGACGCAAACCGGTTCGTTCAGATGTCGTTGAAGATGTTGCCACCGGTATTGTTGAACAGTCAATGGATAATGTTTTAGGCTGCAGTAGTGCACGTGCAGTGTCACGACACTTGGGTGTTCCCTATAGCACAGTGTGGAACGTACTCAGAAAAATGGTGCATTGTTTCCCGTACAAAATCCGCCCTAATCAACAATTGCTGGCCACAGACAGGGAGATGCGACTGACCTTTGCATTGACATTTCTTGCTAGAGTTGAAGTGGATGCATCGTGGCCGTGGCAGATTCTGTGGAGCGATGAGGCCCATTTCCACCTCAGTGGAACAGTGAACACCCATAACTGTCGCATATGGGACACGACAAACCCCCGTACCTTCCAAGAGATTCCACTCCACTCACCGAAAGTTACAGTCTGGTGTGGATTCACAGCCACATTCATCTTTGGACCGTTCTTTTTCGAAGAGGTTACTTCCAATGGCCTTGAGACATGAACCGTGACGGCCAACAGGTACAAAAGGATGCTCGAAACATTTGTTGTACCCTATTTGCAGCAGCGCCAATGCCTTGACACCATTACTTTTATGCAAGATGGAGCACCTCCACACATTGGACTCCCTGTGCAACAGTTTCTTCGCCAACATTTCACCACTGACAGAATAATCAGTCGCGCGTTTCCGACAACTTGGCCATCTCGTTCACCGGATCTTAATCCGTGTGATTTTTGGCTTTGGGGACACTTAAAAAACCTTGTTTATCGAGAACGTCTGATAACCTTGGCAGATTTGAAAGAGAGTATCAGTCTGCATGTGAGAAGCATCTCAGATGACCAGTTACGATCCGCAGTTGAACAAGCTGTCCACAGACTTCACATTTTACATCTTCAGGAAGGGAACCATATTGAGCAGCATTCCCTGCATCGATAACGTCCTTGTTTCATGTATGCTTGGTACTTTCAAATAAAATGTGTTTAAAACGTGTTTTTGTGTCTTTTCAGCATACGTCCAGTGGTACAGCGCCATCTATCGGTGATTTCTGGAACTAAATTTTTTTTTCGTGAAATCCGTTTCCCCATTTTTTGAATAGTATGTCCACAAATTTTCAAGCCTTTACACTGAGTAGTTCGATATCCAGGGAGGTCAGAGTAGGGGTGTTTTATTTCTGGCCACCCGGTATAAAAAAGCATATTTGTTTGTTCGTATTTTATATACTGTCGTACCGTTCATCCTATTTCGATAAAACACTGCCAAATGTTGAATTTATTGTACTTAATATAATGTTTTTTCGGCGCAAGCAATGCGCCGGGTACCATCAAGTCTTTGATAAAAATGAATCTAAAACACGAATTTGATTTGTGTTTGATACTATTAATCGCATACTAGACATTAGTCGCCAAACAAATTCACCAAGGATCACACGATAAATTCAATAAAAATGCTAAATTCTCGCCAAGGATTATTTTGTAATTATTGTGCGCCAATGTCATGCAAGGTTTTCTCTGGAATTATGCTTTTATTAGACAGCATGCGATGCTATTTGAAAACCACCTTGGCTGTTTTTTCAATGTATTCTGAAATCGGTCTAATCACTGACATACCTCTGCAGAAGAGGATATAATCGATTTGATAATTAACACGTTGTACGGTACAAGTGGCAGTGCGTTTTCCGACGTTGGATACAGGAGCGCGGGTCGCGTACCGGACGGGTGAGTGTCCCAACACGTTTTGTGTGTGGGTGCAGAAACAACGATGGATACAGGAAGCCTCTTGTCTACTGCGTGGATTCTGGAAACATTGAGACACATAAAAACCAGTTTTGATAGCAGTTGATGCGGAACGGGAAGGTGGATTGAAAAAAAATCCATTTAGATTTAAAACTCACTTTTTATGGATCCTTGCGAAAATGAGTGAATGTTGCCTCTTCGTAGAGGAAAATGCTCTGAACTGTAAAATATGATTCGTTTTAGGATGGCTCTCTTCATTTCTTTTATAATGTGAAAATGTTTCAATATAATATCATTCGAAAAAATTGAAACTATGTACTACAAATTCTATCTGATTTTTCCTATTGATCATACCCTTATCAATTTATCCGATTAAAAATATATTTTTTGTTTCCAAAAACCTTATGGTTGTTATTTATATATTTCACTACAAAATACAAAAAGTGGGTTAAAGAATGAACTAATTTTCGATCTATTGAGATTGAATGAATAAGTAAATTATTGTGCCAAACGCCCGCTCCCGGTGCAATTCTGCTGCGAAATGTGTTAAAAGAGGAAAGCGTGAACTACAAGAAATGACCACAACAAAACACCAATGTGGAAGATAACTAATGATTTTAACGTAGTCTTATACTTTAAGGTTACGGACTACATTCGATGAAAAATTTCGAAAAATTGGATTTTTAAAAAACTGTTTTTGGTTTTTAGATGTATTGTCAATTATAAACACTATAAATACAAAATCATTAATTCAAAATTTACTATACATTGAGGAATAGGAAAATGAGTAGTGAATTTGAATGAAATTGAACCCAAACGATTCACACTCTACACAGAATTGTAATGCAGCAATTGTATTTTTCTCTGCGCTCAAGTTAAGAGAATATATTGATGAAGAAAGGAACCAAAACATAAGAAAAGTTTTGAGATGCAAAAAAGTGATGGGTAGAAATATACGTAGACATGCATTTTTCACCATCAATTCTCAACTTCATTTTTCTCAAAACACCTCTAAATGAAAAAGTATTTCACCAACAATAAAACTTTTTGTTCCATTTCATTTCCCATATTATTTAAAACACACACTGCAATTTTTATGTCAATACCTCCATTAGTTTTTGAGATATCCTGTAAACGGTGTTGAATATTTTAAGTATTAAAGTTTTGAGGAAATAGAAGTTGGAAACAAATGTTAGTGAAACAAATGTTAAAAACTGCAAATACAACAAAATTATTTGAAAATATTATATATTTTGAGAAATAGACACATTTGTAGTAAATTCTAATGAAATTGATCCAAAACGGTTCACATTCTACACAAAATGGTAATGCGGCAATCCTTTTTTCTTTCCCCTCAGGTTATAAAATCTAATGATGAGTGAAATGAAACAAATTCTAAGAGAAACCTTGAGATGCAAAGAAGTGATGGGTAAAAATAATCGTATATATGCATTTTTTCCACAAATTAAAAATTTAATTTTTCTAAAAACGTGTATAAATGAAAAAGTATTCCTCCCACAATAAAACTTTTGGTTCATGTCATTGCCCATAGTATTTAAAACACACGCTGATATTTTTATGTAAATACCTCTAATAGTTTTTGAGATATGTTAACGGTGGATAATTTTTATGGGAATTAAACTTTTGAGAAAATGGAAGTGAAAGTCACATTTTAGCTGAAAAAATGTGTGACCCTGGATGAGGGGTGAGGCCTTCCTTTTCCCAGAAAAGAGAAACTGTTTTGGAAAGAGGAAAGTCTGAACGACAAGAAATAACAATGTAAAAACAGTTCGCCACTGTGGACGATAACCAGTGTTTTGAATGCAGTCGGATATTTTAAGATCAGACTTTTATTTTTGATACTGTACTAATGGCGTGCCTCCCCTCGGCAGGCCGTTGGGTGCGACATGATGCTGGGCTCTGCCGCCAAGGAGGACAAGTGCCAGGAGTGTGGGGGAGACGGGAGCAACTGCAAGACCGTCGAGGGAGTGTTCGATCTGAAAAATCTGCAAGTGGGTAAGTGTGAGATCGTTTTATTCACCTCCTAAATTCAAAGTGGCCCCATGGTCCTGAATCATCATGACCTTACTTGATCACCGGACCTAACTCGATTTATGACCAAGTCGGGTATGACCTAAGCTGACTTCTGTTCAACTTTTATGTTAACTTTTTATTAAAAAGTATTTTATTTGGTTGCTAAACTTATTGTTTTTAGTGCTAAGCAGTACTTTCAGTTCACTTTAATAGATATTGTGGATCTTTCTTAGTTTTAGTTTAGTTGTATTAACGTCCGTTTTAAAGCAACATGAGGGCTATTTTGGGACGGACCTCGTCATTTTGAATCGCGGTCAGATGACGAGGACGACACCTGAGCTGGCACCACCCTTTCTAAACTTCCACGGCATACCAGCGGGAGGACGTTTGGCCTGACTGATTTAGAGTGCAAGAGACCCCCTCGCACGACGGTTCTTCGGTGGAATCGAGTCTCCAGTTCCGAAGCCGAGATCTCACCACCAGGCCTCCGCGGCCCTTTATGCAGCTATTGCAGCAATTCTGGAAACAAAATCTACTCCAAACATCGATAGCATTACCATCAGAAACAAGGTTCTTGTTTTTTCAGGCAAATTTATGAGTGCATCTATCCCTTATAAGTCACGTCGAATGAAAAAGTCCGTACTATTGTAAAGCTTGAATGGCAACCATTTATTTTATGATGATGAATGCAAAATTTGACATACTTCCTTTGTTTCCGTACATCTTCTTCCTTTTTGATTGTTTATTTATTTTTTTGGCATTTTTAATGTTAAGGTATCTGACTATGTTCGAAGGAAAAAAAATTAAAATTGGATTATTTGAAAATATTGTTTTAGATGTATAGAACAATTTTGATAAAATATACTATGAATACAAAAATAAAATATTTGAAAATATACTATATTATCAGAAGTAGGAAAATTTATAGTAAATTGTGTTGAAATTTAACCAAAACGGTGAACACTCTACACAAAATGGTAATGCAGCAATCCTATTTTTCTTTGTACACAAGTTATAGAATAGAATAATGAATGAAATGAACCAACGTCTAAGAAATATTTTAAGATGCAAAGAAGTGATGGGGAAAAATATGCGTATATATGTATTTTTCCCCCATAAATTTGCAACTTAATTATTCTAAAAATACCTATAAATGAAAAAGTATTTCACTAGCAATAAAACTTTTGCTTCATTTCATTGCCCATATCATTTAAAACAGACGCTGAAATGTTTTGGTGAATACCTCTAATAGTATTTGAAATATCATGTTATCGGTGGAGAAAACTCTTATAAGTTTTGAGAAAGTTGTAGAATACAGTGATGAATGAAATGAACCAAAATCTGAGAAACGTTTTGAGATGCAAAGAAGTTATGGGAAATAATATTCGTATATATGCATTTCTTCCATAAATCCACAACTTAATTTTTCTCAAAACACCTGTAAATGAAAAGCAATTCACCAATAATAAAGCTTTTGGCTCATTTGATTATACTTATCATTTAAACACACGCTGATTTTTTTGTGAATATTTCTATTAGTTTTGAGATATCATTTTGTGGTGATATCTTAATTAGCTAGATAACTTCTACTGGACATGAGCATGCTTTTGCCCTGTCGTTATGTTACTGGCCTTCAGACCCAAAGATTCCGGTTTTTATTCCAAGAGCACATTCACCTTCCCACAATGGTGACCTCGTACAATAAACTTTCAAAATTCATGCGACTGATGTGGCGCCATCTACCCGCAACCAAAAGTCGTCTGACTCACTTGACGCAACAATTCACGCACGCTCGCCATAACGCTCGGCGCGACAAAAAGTTCTCCGTTCGCCAAACAAAGATGGGCACTGCGCATTAGACACAACAGCTACACACAACAACCACTCACTCAACAAACCAATTCATCACCACTCAACAACAACGCATATCGTTCGTCAACTCACTGGAGGGTGAGTCTCTGGTGATATCTTAATGAGCCAGATAACATCTACGGGACCAGAGCATGCTTTTGCCCTGTGGTTATGTTACTGGCCTTCAGACCCAAAGGTCCCGGGTTCTATTCCGAGCAACATCACCCTTCCGCAATGTTAATGGTGAAGAATTTTTATGAAAACTAAAACCGAAGTGAAAGACACATTTTAGCTGAAAAAAGGTGTGAGCCTGGATGATAGGTGAGGCCTTTCATAAATTGTTTTGGAAAGATGAAAGTCTGAACTACAAGATAAACAATAAAAAAATTGCGCCAAAGTGGTCCATAACCAGTATTTTTATACTTAAAGCACATACTTCTGCTTAGGATACTTAAAGCACATGCTTCTGCTTAGGATACTGAAAGCA
>JAPMOQ010016717.1:532511-560357 GCA_026543055.1 Argiope trifasciata
CTTCTGCTTAGGATACTGAAAGCATGTACTTCTGCTTAGATACTGAAAGCACGTACTTCTGCTTAGGATACTTATAGCACATGCTTAGTTAAAAGCGATCGTAATGAAAACTGTGAAAAAAAAGCAACTCTGTCTTCCTTTGCAGGTTACAACGACATCATTCTGATACCCACTGGAGCCACATCCATCAAAATCAAAGAACTGGAACCTTCAAACAACTATTTGGGTGAGTACTCCTTTCGATCTGATTTCAAAGATTTTGTCCCCTCTTTTGCAATTTCTTTTTGATTAATAATTGTTTCGATTGTGCCATTTAGCTGTGAGGAATTCGACCGGCTACTACTATTTGAATGGTAACTGGCAAATAGAGTTCCCAAGGACGCTGAAATTCGCTGGTTCACACTTTTACTATGAAAGGGTACCAAGAGGGTACGTTGGACAAGAATCGATAGAAGCGCCCGGTCCCATAACAGAACCCATATACATTTCCGTAAGTTGTCTATATCTATACCAATATACACTGAAGTGACAGAAGTCATGGGATAACTGTTAATATCGTGTCGGTCCTCCTTTTGCCCGGCGAAGTGCAACAACTCGACGTGTCATGGAGTCCACAAGTCGTTGGAAGTCCTCTGCAGGAATATTGAGCCATGCTGTCTGTACAGACGTCCATAATTGTGAAAGTGTGATGGTGCAGGAGTTTGAGCACGAACGGACCTTTCGATGATGTCCCATAAATGCTCGATGGGATTCATATCGGGCGATCTAGGTGGCCAGATCATGCGCTGGAATTGTCCGGAATGTTCTTCAAACCAATCGCGAACAGTTCTGGCCCGGTGACATGGCGCATTGTCATCCATAAAAATCCCATCGTTGTGTGGGTACGTGAAATCCATGAATGGCTGCTAGTGATCTGCAAGCAGCTGAACATAACCATTTCCAGTCAATGATTGGTTCAGTTGCACCAGAGGACCGAGTCCATGCCATGTAAAACCAGCCCACACCATTATGCAGCCACCACCAGCTTGAACAGTGCCTTGCTGACAGTTTGGGTCCATGACTTCGTGGGGTCTGCGCCACACTCGAACTCTACCATCAGCTCGTAACAACTGAAATCGTGACTCATCTGACCACGCCACGATTTTCCACTGGTCTAGGGACCAGTCGATATGCTCACGAGCCCAGGAGAGTCGCTGCAGGCGATGTCGTGCTGTCAGTAAAGGCACTCGAGTCGGTCTTCTGCTATCATAGCCCAAGGAAGACAAATTTCCCCGCATAGTCCTATCGGACACGTCCCTTGTACGTCTCACATTGATTCCTGCAGTTATTTGACGAAGTGTTGCGTGTCTATTAACATTGACCATTTTATACATTCGTCGGCGGTCTCGGTCGTTAAGAGCAGGTGGTCACCCACTGCGCTGTCCATGATGGGATGTGATGCCTGAAATTTCATACTCTCGGCACACTCTTGATATTGTGGATCTCGGAATGTTGAATTCACTAACGATATTCGCAATGGAATGACCCATGCGTCTAGCTCCAACTAACATTCCACGTTCAAAGTCTGTTAATTCTCGTCGTGTCGCCGTAAATCACGAAAAACCTGTTCACATGAATAACTTGAACACAAATGAAAGCTCTGGAAAACGAACTGCGCATTTATACTTTTTCACTGCGATACTACTGCCATCTGTATATTTGCATATTGCTATCCCATGACTTTTGTCCCATCAGTGTATAAATCTAACTCTATATAATATATATGTTACCATTAAAGTATATAATGCAGTTATTTCAATGAATACTTAGTTACTCCATGAATTAACGGATCGTGTCTATTAAAGTGTGTAATGTGTTATTTATTTGTCATTTTAACTAGTTATTTCATAGAATACCTAGTTATTGCATGAAATAATTGATCCTGTCCGTTAAAGTGTATCATATGTCATTATTTTGACACTTTAACTAGTTATTTCATAGAATAACGATCTGCAGCCTGTTAAAGTGTAAAATAACCTATCTATTTCTCTTTTTAGTATAAGGTACATTTACGTTTCGTTTAACAATGTGGAAAGTAGCGGGGAAAATTGGATAAAATTTAGCACAATTACTTTGTATACCGAAAATAAAACAAATTAGGATAGTTGTGTGTCTCTATTATTAAATTGCATTTATGTTATCTATTTTTCGTATGTGCTTATACTTTTAAATGTATCGTTTTCAGGTGAGGTTTAGTCTTTTTTATTTGTCATTGTTTGGTATATTTTCGTACACATACATCGAAATTTCCACGCAAACACAGTCGCGGTTAATAGCTAGTATAAATACATGTAAAGGTTTGGATGTTTGGATGGATGTTTGTCACTCGATCACCCCAGAACGGATTGGAATGAAATTTAACACAGAGACAGATTAGAGGCAGGAATAGAACATGGGCTACGTTTTGTTCTGGTTCATGAAGTGGTTCATTTTTTACTTATCAAAAACTAAATTTCGCACCAAAACGCTGAGACCAATTCTCACCAAAGAGGAGTAAGGCTCCGGTTTTTTTTTTCCTACACAGTTGAGGTGGGGCTTAGCAGAATTTCGCCCGATTCTTTCAAACGATTCTATTTATTTTCTTTGTGTTTGATGTATTTAAAACCAAATGTTGTGAATGAATCGATCTTTTGGATTCATTCTGAAGGGCTTTTAAATGAAAAGAAAACGGAATGAAGGAAATAAAAAATGTCTCATCTGCATTCGCGTTACCCCAACGGGCGTAGGAAAGTCAGACACGTGCGTTACGCCCACTGGCGTTGAAAGTTCGTGCGTGATTGCTGACGAGTATGCTTTCATTGAAAGGAAAAGTTAAAAAATGATTTGTGTAATACTGTCGCAGCTCTCTCCATCTCGATCCATCAATAAAACGGATTGGACCGGACTCGATTGGCTGTTTTGTTTTATTTTGGGTATACACTGTAAATAAATTGTTTTTACGCTAGTTGTGTGTCTTTGTTTTTAAATTGTATTTATGTTATCTATTTTTCGTATATGCTTGTATTTTTAAATGTATCGTTTTCAGGTGAGGTTTAATCTTTTTTATTTGTCATTGTTTGATAGATTTTCGGACAATATACATCAAAATTTTCACGCGAACCGAGTCGCGGGTAATAGCTAGTTGTATATATATCCTTCCATCTGGTGAGGAAAGTATCTGAAATGAAACTATCTTTCCAGCTCCTGTACCAGCAGAAGAATCTGGGCATCAGCTACGAGTATTCTGTCCCTCTGGGCATCAGTAACACTCAACCGGACAACTATGTGTGGGTCTACTCGAATTTCGGGACGTGCAGCAGATCTTGTGGCGGAGGTAAAGCGTTTTACACTTGTATTTTCAAACGCATTTTCTATTTTATTCAATGAGGTATTTTTACGTATTATATTTTGTGTTTTATTCAATGATGTATTTCATTTTATTCATTAAAGAATTTTTACATATTTTATTTTGTATTTTGTTCAATGAGGTATTCTAATGATATATTTTTACGTTTTTTATTTTGTATTTTATTCAATGCGGTATTTTATTTTATTCAATGAGGTATTTTTATGTATTTTATATTATATTTTATTCATTGAGGTATTTTATTTTGTTCAATGAGGTATTTTATTTTGTTCAATGAGGTTCAATGAGGCATTTTATTTTATTCAATGAGGTATTTTAATGGATTATTTTTACGTATTTTATTTTGTATTTATTCAGTAAGGTATTTTATTTTATTCAATGAGGTATTTTTATGTATTTTATTCATTGAGCTATTTTTACGCATTTCCTTTGTCTGCTTCATTCAATTCAATTTACGCATTTCCTTTGTGTGCATTTTATCTTATTCAATGAAGTATTTTAATGAAGTATTTTTAAGTATTTAATTTTGTATTTATTTAATAAGGTATTTCATTTTATTCAATAAGGTATTCTAATGAGGTATTTTTACGTATTTTATTTTGTATTTTGTTCAATGAGTTAATTTATTTTATTCAATGAGGTATTTTTATGTATTTTATTTCGTTTTTTATTCAATGAGGTATTATCATACGTGTTTTATTTTGTATTTCATTCAATGAGGCATTTTATTTCATTCAATGAGGTATTTTATTTTATTTAATGAGTTATTTTATTTTATCCAAGGAGGTATTTTAATGAGGTATGTTAAAGTATTTTTTTTTTACTTCATTCAATGAGGTATTTTAATGAAGTATTTTTACTTATTTATTTTTGTATTTTGTTCTAAGAGTTATTTTAATGTGGTATTTTTTACGTGTTTTATTTGTATTTATTCAATAAGGCATTTTATTTTATTCAATGAGGTATTTTTATCTGGCTTTTTTTGTACTTCATTCAATGAGGCTTTTTATTTTATTCAATGAGGTATTTTAATGAAGTATTTTTACGTATTTTATTTTGTATTTTGCTCTGTGAGGTATTTTTACGTATTTTATTTTGTATTTTATTCAATGAGCTATTTTTACGTATTATATTTTGCATTTTATTCAACGCATTTTGTTTTTATGCTGATTATTTAAAAAAAATCAATGTTAAGTATCACTGTAATTACTTTTGCAAAAAGTAAGAGAGCTGTACATGTTTTTAGTGTCATCCAAAACCAGATGTTATTTGGTTTAGCACATTTCTTTCACCCAGGTTGGAACTCTGATTGAACCCCCTGTGCTCTGCTTTCAAATGGATTTCAACATTTTCCCCGAACGCTACTAAGACGAAACAGGCTACTTAGCCTGACACAAGTGCTTTCCGACACTATTTTTGCAGACGTACTCAATGTAATTACGTATTTCCCTATCCTTAAATCCTTCGGATTCTTTTTATTTCTATAGTGCGTGTTCACGATGTGAGAAGATAAATACACAATGGTCAGTCCTTTAGTAGAAGACACAACACAGACGGCGTTTATTTAGAGCCGAGACGAACGCATAACAGCACACAGTGACGGCAGTAGCTCACAAGTAATAATCATATCCACAGCATTGGTTATAGTACTCGACGCTGCTTTCTCATCAGATTACAAGGCACACAGCTCAGTTCAGCACTTGTTAGGCTTCTTGTCTTCTCCTCTGGAGGACTCGTTATCTAACGTCGATTCCGACTACTCTGCTCTCCGCTGTTCAAGTTCAAGTTCAATGGTACCATTGTCGGAACACCCGGCAAAAGACTATCGCCTTATGAAAGTGACTGATTGACTCTTTGCTTTTGATAAACTATCATTTATTGTGCACTTTAATGGATGAAGGTTGGTGGAAATTTTTTCTGTAAGAGTTGGTGAAGCTAGGTTTTTGATTGGTCGGTAGGAAGGTGATGGACGAAAGGCGCTTTCCTATTGGCTGTTGAGGATTTTAGTTAGAGGAGAATGTGTTTTGGACATTTAATTTTAGGATCGGGTTGGTACTTGGGATATTGTTGATGGCTTGATTGTCGATGTTATCTAGATTTTTGAAGAAGTTTTCGGCAAGCATACGAACAAATTTTTTGAGTGAAGGGTAATTAAGAGCTTTCTGGATTTCGCTATTGGAGAGATATCTGGATGCTTTGCAGATGTGCTTGAACACTTGGTTTTGCTGCTGCTCTAAAATTTTAAAGTTACTTTTGGCTGCATACCCCCATGCAGCTCTGCTCTCCACTTGAAACGGCCGTCCTTATATAGTCCCAGGAGGCGTGGCTAGAAATGTCTGGACCAATCAGTGTGTAGCTGGACGTATCTCGGTTCCTAATGGACGAATCGGGGAGATTCTCATAGTTTCGAGAATGATCCATTTTGTCTCCAAGCTCTGGGATCATTTCTAAGTGCATCCGCAACATCCCGTGCGGAATACTGTAAAGCACATTTTCCGGTGATGGAACCAATCATGCTGGGAAGCAGTGCCATAGAGTCGTATGGTTTTATCGATATAACAATATGTTATATCGATAAAACCGTACCATGGCCGAGACTCTGATGGGTGAACAAATCGACAACAATAGACTTTGATGCAGATCTTGCCTACTCTATGAAATGGCCCAGATAAAATGTTTTAGCATTAAAACAACCGAACATTTGCTTATGTATTTATTAATACGTGATTTTGTTTTTACTATTCATTTCGCCCGGATAATGACCATTTTTCCAATTTCTTTTTCGATATTTAGTGTAGCAAGAGCGTTTTTGCTTTATACCCATACGCCTGACCGAAGAGAATCCTTTATTTCACTTCAATTTTCTGAAAGAGGGTTCAGCATTTATTGTATTCAGTAACTAGAAATGCGAAGGATTGTGAAAAATACCACATTAGGTATAGACAAAAGTAGACAGTGGATGATTTGCAAGTTCATTCAAACCCTTCCTCAGCCTCAACTTCTGGCTGCCGGTCACGCCGCTCTGTCTGAACATGTCTGAAGGGGATTTTCTTATTCATGATTTAACTTTTTCAAGCCTTTTTATAGACATCACTGCAATCTTTGCCTCATAAAGGCGTTACTCGATGCTCAGCCAACCACATGGAAACAAGATGTAGACTTTCAGTTTGTGTCACATTATCATTGTTCAGAACATAGTTTTAATTCTTACTCACGGTAGAGTTCCCTAGGTGTGATGGAACTCAATGTCCACCCACAAAAAAGCTAGGTTCAAGAAGTTGATTCGAATGCAGAAGAATAAATGGTCGATAAAACTAAACACTTTTAGATAAGGTTTCTAACGTACCGACGGGTTTTGTATGACTGCCACTACAGAATGATGAGCTCCTACCTAAACTCTTTGAATACACATTTGGATTGAAAAAATGTCAGTGTTGATTGTTTTGCAAATTGTGATTTCGACAGACTTTCGCATGACGACCAGTGCAAAACCTATATTCTAATCATGGATTAAGGCCCATATTGGGATATATAGTAATGAAAAGGCGGATCACTATGCGAAGTTGGCGACACAGAAAGACAATATTGATATTTTTGTCCCCAAATCAAGAGGTGTTTTAAAAGGGGAATGAAGAGAAGAAATAAAACTACCATGGTTGGACAGATGGTATATGTCCAAAAAAGGAAGAGTCACTTTCAACTTTATTCCCAATCCGGAAATTAAAATAAGAAGATACCATCCACTTAAATCCAAATAATACCTGGATGAGGGAGATTTCCTGCCTATTTCCAAAGATTTGGAAGAACGCAGGAAAATAAGTGCATTTGTAGAGAAATGGGCACGGTTTACCACTATTTAATGGAATGTATGGAGATCTCAGAGTGAAGGAAGGACCTGAAGATGGTCAATAATGATTGAAGTACATTACTGATGGTACCAGATCATCTCAAAAATCTGAAGGATATGATGTTAAAGATGGATAGTTTCATTACAACTGTTTGAGAGGATGCAGGTGGGGCAAAAGACAGCTATTGACGACTCCCAAAGGAATATTAGTTTGACTGTTCGGTCCAAGTGAGGTTGGACCATACTTATTCAGCAGTCGACCCCAACCAAACCTGTCGATTCTGCTACGTTCGGTGGTGGCGGGGTGGTCGGCTTTATGCAAGAAAGAGAAGTGCAAAACCTATAATCATTTGATAAAATCTCATATCCGCCCATCTATATTGTTTCATTTAATATTTTTAATTAGTAAATAATTTTGATATGTTTTTCTTAACCTATTTTCCTTTTCATGTAGGCATCCAAACGAGAAATGTGAATTGCGCCACTTCGTCGTCCTATGAAGTGGTGGCGGACTATTTGTGTGACGCTGCCTACAAACCACCTACCAACCAGACCTGCAATTTAATACCTTGCGCAGCACAGTAAGATCTTATTCTTTGTCATGATTTTGTTCTAGCATTAGGTCTTGAGATAAATTTTGCCTCATTAGTAAATTGTATTTATCTATTAAGAAAGAGATCTACGCAATGACGATGAGAGAATCACTTGAAATTTATTGAAACGTGATGACATCTCGTAACCAGAACGAAAAATAACAACATACTTATCGAAGGACGCACATCTACACACAACGACAACCAACATCTCATAAATTCTTCTCCAACATTGGATTTCTTATTTATATGTAGGGCAGTAAACAAAAATTCACCTTCTTCAATGCCGGCGTCCTGGCCTAGAGGTAGCGTTTCTTCCCCGTGATCCGGGCGTTCCAGGTTCGAGTCCCGGTTCGGGCATGGTTGTTCTTCTGTGTCTTCTATCTGTGAGTAGTGCGAATTTACCCCTCTAAAAAGGGGCTGTGCAAGCGAATGTGTATGTGTCATCTTCATGTGAGCTAGAATTCAGACTTCTGCCCTCTGGGTGTTTAGGGGTCTTTACCCTCAGAAGCTTTTGCACCCCCTTTCCGTGGAAACACGGACACGACATCATCATCTTCTTCAATGATATGCTAATAGGAGTCCTCTTGTTAGATTTCTGCTCTTGTGTGACTGCATCGAATGAGCTGGATTCCAAACATTTGAACCCGATTGCAGATGCTGCAATATAAATAGGAGAATTTTGATTCACTCCCAACAGTAGCTTCTGCAATGAACGACTGTCATTAACCCAATTAATAAAATTCATTCTTAATGAAAATCCTTATTTATAATTATGAGGAAATGAGGAATTTCATTCTTCATTATTTCAACACTCTAGAAAATATGATGTATAATCATTTTTAATTTTTTATAAAAACTGCAAAATAAATAGCTGCTCCATCCAACTTAAGCTGTTTATGTCCTTTTTCTCCCTCTTTAAAAAAAAGGGGTTATTAGGAGAAAATTTGTTTGCTTTGCATCTTTTAACATTTGTTTGAGTCAATATTTGTATGTGCAGGCATCTTTTAACATTTGTGTAAGTAAATATTTGTATTTGTATGCATCTTTTGACATTTATTTGAGTCAATATTTGTATTTGTATGCATCTTTTGACATTTGTTTGAGGAGTCAATATTTGTATTTGCATGCATCTTTTAGCATTTGTTTGAGTCAATATTTGTATTTGTATGCATCATTTGACATTCGTTTGAGTCAATATTTGTATTTGTATGCATCTTTTGACGTTTGTATCTGCACGGTTTCTTGATTGAAAACGATGAATTTGATATACGATTTTCCTTCTCTCCCGCCCCCAAGAAACCAGAGTTTTTATAATTTTATTGATTCAAATAATGCATACTATAGGAATGTAGGAAGCACTGAATAATAATGGAAACAATCATTGCAGTTTGCTCCACACAAAAATGTAATGAAAAGAGCTGCAGAAAAATGTGCGTCCCTCAAATTTCGTGTCCTATCCATTACATCAAAAGTCATAAGTCAGCACCGATGTATTTCAACGTCAGTCGTCGAAGACTGATGCTCAACTTTCAGTCCAGGCCGTGCTAGTCACTGCTGACTGACGATAAGTAGTGGTTCACCAGTGTTTTCATTAAAATAATAAGGCAACAACATGCTCCAAAAAAAAGGATGCGTCTAAAGGCCTTATCACACGGCAAAATTTCGCCAGCTCTTTTCCGTTTCTACCCTCAAAAACCTGTCAAGCAAGTTTAATAATCGACAACTTTTTCTAACCAGTTCGAAAATGTCGTCGAAAATGTTGTCCGCAAACGAAATTCAACCAATCATATGAAACTTTGAAGTGACGTCACTTTCGCTGTCGTTTGCTGACGGAAAGTGCCGAAGATGTTTTGCCGCGTGATAAGGCGTTAACAGTTTGGCCAAGCACTGTTATTATCTCATTCTCTCATAGTCATTGTTTTGCTTACCACTCTAAAATCTTTTGTCTCTTGCAAGGTGGCACGTGTCTACTTGGGACGAGTGCTCCAAACCCTGTGGTGGCGGGGTGCAGTACAGACAAGTGCACTGTCAGAGGGAGAGTAGAGGGTCGGGGGTGGTGGTGCCCGATTCGGAGTGCCTGTCCGGCCAAGATGCGAAACCTGTGTACGCCAGAGCTTGCAACGACAATCCTTGTCCACAATGGAAGGTTGGACAATGGTCTGCTGTAAGTGATTTTTCTAATGTTACCTTCTTCAACTGAAAATCTCTTCTAAAAATACAGATAAATGTGCGTGCTTGTTATCACATTGTATGCGAGGCACGTACCGATGCGTTTTCTGACGATCGGTACTTGAGCGCGGGTCACGTACCAGTACGGGTTAGTGTGACAACAGGGTTTGTTGGTGGGTACAAAAATAACGGTATACACAGGAAGCCGAATGTTCTTGTCTAATGCATAGATTCTGGAAACATTGAGACATATTAAAACGAGTTTTTACATCAGTAGATGCGGTATGTTAAGGTGGATTAAAATAAGCAATTTCGATTTAACCCCTTCCAGTAAGATTTAAGAATAAAAAATTTTGGGTGAAAAGCTATTTAATTTTTATTTAAGAAAACTTAGCTTATTTTATAATTTTAACTAATTTATAATTATTAATTAAAAGGTGTTTATTTCACTGCATGTTTAGCATTTAGTAAGTCAGATGCTCTGGCTAAAAACTACTAATAGTTTGGCCGTCACTTGTACCAAGACAATCAAACGATGTATGATAGTGATCTATGATATCAACATAAGTAATAAAGTGCTTTCGAATTCAATACCTTAGAAATTTTAAATTAAATTCATTATTATATTCAACAGTAACTTTAGTTGCATGACGAGTACAACTCGTCATGCCAAATAGCAATGGCGAGTATAGCTCGTCATTGTGCTATATGACGTGAAAAATCAATGACGGGCTATACTCGTCAATTTACATGAAGGGGTTAAAATTCACTTTTTATTGATCCTCGCAAAAATGGGTGGATTTTGCTTCTTCGTAGAGGAGAATGCTTTGAACTGTCAAACAGGATTCGTTTTAAGATTGCTCTTCAATTTTTTGATAATGTAAAAATGTTTATATAGAACATCATTCAGAAAAATGAAAACTATATGCTACTATTTCTATTTGATTTTTCCTATTTACGATACCATTATGAATTCATCCACTTAAAAATATATTTTTTGTTTCCAAAAACCTTGTGGTTATTATTTATATATTTGAATATAAAATATAAAAAGTGTGTTAAAAAATGAACTAATGTTCCTTCTATTGAGATGCAACTGAGTAACTCAATGGACGCGCAAAACGCCCGCTTTCGGCACCATTCCGCTGAGACTATGTTAAGTATTTTGGTACTGTGTAGGTCCTTTTATTTACGGCTTCCAAATTATTATTTTTTTGAAGCATTCATATAATCCCCGTGACCATTAAGTATCACACGGGGCGTACTGAAGTAAGTATTTAGGACAAAATTTTTAAAAAATTTATATCAAAAATAAATATTTTATATCTTTGAAAACAACTGTAAGACAAGGAATATTGACTCTTTTCGTATATAAAGACGTGTTTGATACATAGTCGAGTTAATGGTTTTTCAATCTGCAATTTAGTGAAAGCAGTATAAAATTTAAACTGTAAAAATAGAAACGTTTCAATATCTCATATGTCCCTTACATTTTCATAGGAATTAAAATATCAATAATTTTTCTTGAAGAATGTATAACTAAATTATTATTTAGGAAATTTAGTCATTCATTGGTCAAATGTTGAAAGAAATTTAGAGGAAAAATTTCAGAATCTATATAAATTGCGGGGATTTTTTTTAAATCTAAAAATATTTTTTATTGGAGCATTTACAAAACCCCCGTGCACCACAAAGTATCACACGGGTCTTACAGAAGTAAGTATTCAACACATAACAAAAGAAAATAAGAAAAATTAACAGTTTTGAAGGATTAATATAGGAATAAAATAAAATAATAATAATAACATCCGCAATCTGGCTCATAAAGCTTCCACAATACAGCTGCCGAAATTTTATGGTATACTGTCTAATAAAGTTATTATTGTAGAGCAAACCTTGCATGGCATTGGCGCACAATAATTACAAAATGTATATCTTTGGCGATAATTTATCATTTTTATTGAATTCATCGTGCGATCCTTGGCGAGTTTGTTTGGCGATTAATGCCTAGTATGCCATTAATAGTATCAAAAAATCGAATTTCAGGTTTAGATTCATTTTTGTGAAAGACTTGATGGTACCCGGCGCGTTGCTGCTGCAGAAAAAATTATATTATCTAACTCAAACATCGCAATTGATTTTGAAAAATTGGATTTTTTAAAAACTATTTAAAATTAATTTTTTTAGATGTGTCGCCAATTATAATTCAAAATATTATAAATTCAATAATAAATTATTTGAAATTATAACATATTTTGAGAAATGGGAAAATGTGTAGCAAATTTTAATGAAACCAAAACGGTTCACACTTCACACAAAATGGTAATGCAGCCATCCCATTTTTCTTCGTACGCAAGTTACAGGATAAAGTGATAAACGAAATGAACCGTGTCATGACTGGATCTCGATAGATCAAAGAATACTCATAATTTTCTGACATTTCTTTATGTTACAGCTCTATAGATGTTCAAAGAACAATTCGTTCTGACCTTGATGAAATAGTTGCTATTTACATCACAGCAGTCCAAGTGGAAGGGTTTTACGTGAAGATCAGTTCTCCATTCAATAGCAAACACAACACCACTCGGAATTCACGGGATGGCCAGTCAGTCCTCATTTTAGGCGGGGCTCCAAATCTACCGGACTCGTGGGCGTACTCCAGCTGTCTCCCAGAAACCCTTCTCTCCTTTCCAAAAAAACTATGCGTATTTTATCTCAGCGACAGTCTCCGACCTCTCTTCTTCAGTGGCTACTGGTTCTCTCTTCCGGCCAATCATGTCCAGCAAAGGGCCATTTCTAAGAGCGTCAGACTCGTCGGAAGGTAATAAAGGTCTGGTCCGAAAAGTCTGGAACATGGGGTCCACTTACAATAAGGAAAATCGGCATCCAGATGTTGGATGCTCCATTGTCTCTAAAAGCGCTATCACTGTCTTCTGGGTGAGGAATTTCCACGTGTGTTCTTTCATATACAGATGCCTCAGGTCCAAACAGGAGAGCAACATCTGGTTATCTCAATGTGTCTCGCAAACACAAAGGCAACACAGGTGGCGGAAATATTTTATCACTAAATGTTACAACCGAAATCTAAGAAAAAGTTTGCGATGCAAAGAAGTGACGGGTAGAAATATACGTGCATATGCATTTTTTTCCATCAATTCACAACTTATTTTGCCTGAAAACACCTATAAATGAAAGAGTATTTGACCATCAATGAAACTTTTGATTCATTTCATTGCCCATATCATTTAAAACCCAAACATCGCAGGTTCGATTCTTGGCGAAGTTCAACCTCCTCATCGCCACCATTCACGCCAACACCCATCAGATATGAAAAAAAAATGCCTTAAAATGTATGTGTAGTGGAAGCTTTATAATCCAGATCACATCCTCAAGACTGACCAATCACTTTTAGTCTTGTGGTCAAGCCGTCTGGCTACCATCCGGAAAGTCCGAAGTTCGATTCTAGCTGTCGCCATTTGCAACATTGGTTACTTAGGACAATGAAAATAAACTAAAAATGCAACCTTTGTTCAGCTGTTGTGGCGCCATCTACCCGAAAAGAATTAAAAAATGGCGATAAATTATCACCCAAATAAAAATAAATCAAGCTCATAAATAATCAGGAAATAAAAATAAATCAAGCTCATAAATAATCAGCAAATAAAAAAATGGCGATAAATAATCAACCAGTAAATAAGAAATAAAATAAATCTGATAAATAAACAGCCCAAGATTTCCACTAAACCACTACAAACTATCGTTCGCCTCCCCTCTCACTGGAGGGGGAGTATTGCAGTGGAAGCTCTATAAGCCAGATGACATCCTCAAGACTGAATGATCACTTTCAGTCTTGTGCTGTTGTTGTTGTCTAATGCCACTTGGTCATACCAAGCAGAGTGGCCATTGAATCTTTTGAATGAAGGCAGAAGGTGCGCCTTTCGTTGTGAACGAGCACCGTTCAGGTGAAAGGACGACTTGGCTCGAACATACACGACATAACCCTTTTTAGGGGGCGGTCGAATTCATGCATACACTCATTCAGCAAGTCAGAATTGAGATCCCAATCAGAGACCGACTCATCCCTGATTCAGTACCCCCAGAGGTATCGTTTTGGGATGGGAACTTGGAGGACCTATTGAACGTGCCCCCACTGCCATGAGCCAACACGGTGGTCTTTGGACAAGACGAGGACAGAACGCGCGACCTTTCGGTTACGAGACGGACGCTCTACCAACCAGGCGACAGCGGCCCCTAGTCTTGTGGTCATGTCATCTGGCTACCATCCATAAGGTCCTAAGTTCGATTCTAGATGTCTCCAATAGTAACATATGCATCCATCCACGCATTTACAAATCGTTTCATTTTCAGTGCGACCGAGTGTGCGGTGAAGGGGTCCAGCGCAGGGAGGTGGAGTGCATCATGAGAGTGGCCGACGACATCGACAAGGGGGTCAGCAAAGAGTTCTGCCAGGACCCGGAGCCGGTCTCGGAGCAGGCCTGTCACCTGAGGCCTTGCGAGGAAACGGAGTGGATTGTATCCGAGTGGAGTGGGGTAAGTGACTGAACAATCACTTCAAGGAAATACTGATAATTGATTATTTTTCCATCGTATTTCTTAGTTTCCTGTTTATGAAATAGGACTGTAGTATGAATAACTACAATGAAAGTTCCTTATTCGCGCTTCCTTCATTCGCGTCTTCATTTTCCACGGATTAAAAAAATGCGACCCAATTCCTCTATTCGCGGCTTAAGATGTCTTTATTCACGGATCTAATAAGTACATACATCATAGTAAAAATATTCCAATAGGTATCCAACCCAATATTCTTTGTAAATGCCGTCCAATGAACTAGTAAAAAAAGTAAAATAGATCTCATGAAAACTTTGCCTGAAGTATATTGTTGAATGATATCGCCGAGGGCTTTGACATAAGCCGACTTCGCCGCGATCGGTGTTTTTGAGAATGTAAACAAGCAGAATGAAAGCAACCTTATTACTTAATGAATAAAGTATATTTGTAGAATGAACGACTAAGAAATGAGGTAGAATTCACGATTAAGAAACGAAAATTGACTCACCTCATTTCGAAGATTCATTTGAATCTGACGCAAAGAAGGCAGATCTCAAAGACTATTTTAACCATTTTAATGTAACGATTAAAGACTGGAGCAAATGATACGAATAGAGAATGGACAACTCCATTGAATTCAATAATCCAACGGAAACATGAATAAGAGAAATGAATAGACAAGGAAAAATACTAATAATGAAAAACTAAAGTTTTTAATTGCAAACATGGTCGAAATCGCGAATGGAATTGGACGAGATGGGTTCGAACCGATAGAATCGAGTGGCATTCATGAATTGCTTGAATCGCAAGATAAAAATCTGACTGAAATCGACTTGGAGGAAATGTTCAATTCATAGCCCATCGAAGAAGAGGCTTCCACAAGCACTGGAAGCGTGACATTCCATTCGAAAAATCTGAGTGAATGGCAAATGAGCTTTGCGATTTCTTTATGAACATTGATCCGTCTATGGAACGAAATCTTATTTTTAAGAGGCAAATTGTTAATGCGACTGCTGCGTATCAGTCTGAATGGAAGGAGCTTTTGAAAACTGCCAATCAAGAGAAAATGACAAAATTCTTCAAACCATTGCCTGAGCCTTCAGATAATTAATCTAAATGTTCAAAAACTTCAATTAAATTGATTTTTTTTATTTTGTCACCCAGGAAGGTATCTCCAATAATCCCATATAATCAGAGAATCAGAATAATTTTCATATTTTCAGAGGATTTTGGTAAATATCTGTCTGTTTATCTGTGACAAAGATAACTCAAGAACTGTTTTAGCTTGACGGATGAAATTAGGTTTATAGTCTATAACTCAAATCGCTTTGATCTAGAAGAATAAATTTAAGTATATGGTCAATAACTCAAAAACGCTTTTAGATGGACGGATGAATTTAAATGTATAGTCAATGACTAGAAAACGCTTTTGGTTAGACGGATGAAATTAAGTATATGGTGTTTACATCAAATTTGTGGATTTCTATCAACAAATGTTCCCTACAAATGTTCTAATCTGATATTTTTATTCGTTGCCATAGAAATTGTTCAAAAATTATTTAAATCTCTGAGTAATTCAAAAATTAAATTAAGTTACATTAAGTTTCTTAATTTAATTAGTTTAAATGAACCAGTTTCAAAATGATTTGTTATTATTTGGTTTTACAAAAACATATACAACTAATTTTAAAAAAATAAGTGAATTATGTTTTAAACATTCTGAACATATTGACCGTAAAAAATATCGCTACACTTGTTATTACTTGTTACCTCCAAAAGCTAAATTCAAGGGGAAAAGTGTCCATTTTGAAGAATTTCGACGTTAATTCTAGCTGTTCGGCCTCTTCTGCTCCAGCAGGAAGACACACAGACAATACACGTATTCGCTTTTAATATTCATAATTGCATAGTGAACATTAAATACAAATGACTCTTTCTCGTAAAAGAATTTAATAACATAAAAATTGTGAAAGCTAACGCGGCCCTCAAACTCTTGTTATTGCGTGTGTGTGTGTGTATGTGTGTGTATATATATATATGTGTGTGTGTGTATGTGTATGTATATATATGTGTGTGTGTATGTGTATGTATATATATGTGTGTATATGTATATATGTGTGTGTGTGTATATTTGTGTTTGTATGTGTATGTATATATATAGTGTGAACCGATTAAATAATTTATAATTACCAATTTAATCAATATAGACTCAAAAATAACGACCTAAACGCAGGTTGATTCATACTGAACGAACAGCAAACGATTCTGCCAACTCTTATCGTTGTTTTCGTTGCAGTGTGATAGCGTCTGCGGCCTGACGATGGAGTCCCGCAACGCATTCTGCGCCAGTCAGGACGGGAGGATCCACGACGACCAAATGTGCGTCGGCAGGGAGAGGCCGTCTCTGGAGAGGGGATGCCCCGACTACCGACCCTGCGAAAGCATGTGGCACGCTTCGGAGTGGAGTGAGGTGAGATTTTGCATTTATCGTCAGAAACGTTGCCATCGTTCTTTCTTTGAGCAATAAAATTGATTCTGATATGATGACATTCTAATAGGCCAGTAACAGCCATCAGCGTACGCTTTTGTCGCACGGTTAAGTTTCTTCAAAAACAAACACCGCTGCTTCGATCCTTGGCGGAATTAAACTCCCGCATTGGCACGATTCCGCCAACAACGTCTCCACAAACTCATTTAAATGCCTTGTTCAAATCCGAAATAGTTCTTGTTTCAATTTCCGTAATTTTTTTCGTTTCCTCTTATATATATATATATATAATCATAAAATTATTAAAACAATCAAAACCCATTTCCTGGTCAACAAAAATTAGAACGAAACCAACTAGGTCGAAATCGGAATTAAAACTAAATTCTGAATGAAATACTAAAAGTTCATAAAATGAAAAGCAAATGAAATAGAACCAATTAATGAAACAAATCCAAATTAATATAATTAATAAAATTATGTAAACGAAAAAAACGGCACTCATTACGGAAACGAAACTAAAATTGGAATCGAAACTAAAAATGATTACGGATTCCAACAAGTTTAAGAAATAAAATTTTTGCTTTGAAAAAGTGAATCATTGTATTTGGCGAGCGCAAATGCAGCTACAACTAAAATAAAAATGAATTTAAATGAATTAACAAAATTAGCCAGGCAAAAAGGAACACAACTGAATCAAAACTATAACCAGTAAAAAAAGAATCCGGCCTGAAAACTTCGTCAAGGACCACTTTCAAGCAAGGATTCCAAATAAGGGATTTCTTCTATGAGGCATCGGTGGACAATGGTCAAAAGTCAAAATGATCGAGGTGTCAATACTTGACGAAGTTTTCAGGCCGGATTCTTTTTCTATTGGTTATAGTTTTGATTCGGTTGTGTTCCTTTTTGCTTGGCTTATTTTGTTTATATATATATATATATATATATATATATATATATATATATATATATGTGTGTGTGTGTGTGTGTGTGTGTGTGTGTGTGTGTGCGTGTGTGTGTGTGTGTGTGTATCGTAGATGTGATTGCTTTCCACGGATGACAAGTTTCATTATTATTGTTTCTGACCAGTGTTCTGCGTCCTGCGGCAGAGGCATGCGGACGAGGACGGTGTTCTGCGGTTCCTGGGGCAGCGGAGGAATACATCAAGTCTCCGACGATCTCTGCAACGCTTCGAAGAGGATGAAATCGGAGGAGGAATGCCATGGCAACCGATGCGGCGGAACCTGGTTCACCGGGCCCTGGTCTCGGGTAAGAGAGCATTCGAAGCCATTCAAAAATAGCGATTTAAATGTAAAAAAATAATGAATCGAAACACTTTTCCGGTCGTCTCGCACGCAAAATCAATGGCAGCGTCATTTTCATCAAATACATGTGCGGATTTTGAGGGTCCTTTCATAAAAAGTTACTTTTCCGGAATGAGAATTTAAAAGTATGCGTTATGGTTTGTATTTCTGTCAATGTCATTATTACGCAATTGTTATTATCTGGGTGGGTGATATTTAAGCTTTGAATCACACACACACATATATGTATAACACTATAAATCTGAAAGTTTGTGACTCCATCACGCCAGAACGGTTCAACGGAATGGGATGTAATTGAGCACAGAGATAGATTAGAGTCAGGAATAGAACATATTAGGCTGCTTTTTATTCCGATTCATTGAGGGGTTCCTTTTTTAAATCATTGAAAACTAACCTTTGCGCCAAAAAGCTGAGGTCAAATCCCACCAAAGAGGGTAAGGCTCCAGTTTTTTCCCTACAGATATCAAGTTAGATTAGGGGAATTTCGACCGATTATTTCCTACGATTTTGTTTATTTTCTCTGTGTTTAATGTATTTAAAACCAAATGTTGTGAAAGAATCTATCTTTCGGATTCATTCTGAAGTGCTTTTAAATAAAAGGAAACAGAATAAAGGAATTAAAAAAAATTCTAATCTGCATCGCGTTACTCCAACGGGCGTAGGAAAATCAGACATGGTCGTTACGCCAAATGGCGTTGAAAGTTTGCGCGTGATTGTTGACAACTGTGTTTTCATTTAGATGAAAAGTTTACAAATGATCTGTGTAATACTGTTGTAGCTATCTCCATCTCGATCCATCAATAAAATGGATTGGACCAGACTCGATGAGCTGTTTTTATTTTATACAATGCAAATAAATATTTTTTAGGTTAGTTGTATGTTTTTGTTATTAAATTTTATTTATGTTATATATTTTTTGTATATGCTTTTAAATGTACCGTTTATAGGCTAGATTTTATATA
The DNA here is from genome assembly GCA_026543055.1 of Argiope trifasciata. Classification (NCBI taxonomy): domain Eukaryota; kingdom Metazoa; phylum Arthropoda; class Arachnida; order Araneae; family Araneidae; genus Argiope; species Argiope trifasciata. Next base: position 551,850 of record JAPMOQ010016717.1, read on the forward strand.
TATATATATATATATATATATAACAACCATATAAGCGTTAAAATAATTAAAACCCATTTCTTGAGTCAACAAAAATTAAATCGAAACTTAGGAGTTCGAAATCGAAATTAAAATTTAATTCTGAAGTAAGCAACCAAAAGCTCACAAAAATGGAATAAAACCTATTTTTGATACAAATCTAAATTAATATAATTAAGAACACGAAACAAAAACGAAATTAATTTCGGAAACGAAATTAAAAACTGGAATCGAAACCAAAAATTATTTCGGATTTGAACAAGTTTAAAATTTAAAATTAAAAAAATTAAAAAAAAAACAATCATTGTATTTAGTGAGCACAAATGCAGCTACAACTAAAATACTGACGAATCTAAATTAATTAACAATGTAAGCTAAGTTAAAAGGAATACAATAGAACCAAAATTAAAACAAATAGAAATAGATAAAATGACAACATATATATATGTGTGTGTCTGTGTGTGTGTGTGTAATGTAAAAATAAACAATGTAAGCTAAATAAGCAGAAGTAATATAATCAAAATTACAATAAATAGAAAAGTAATCTTGCCAGAAAACGTTTTCAAGTGTCATCCTCAAGCAAGGATTGAAAATAATTTTTTCTGCGAAGAAATCGGACAGTGTGCAACAATTTTGGCCCCTCGTGACCCCGAAGATTAAGAGTCCCCTCACTCTTCCCCCCAAAAAAAGGCAAGGCAGACGCTCCAATTTTAATTTCAAAAACACAAAAACAAACCAACTTAAAAAATATTACCAAATAAAGAAAAAATATTTATTTAGAAAGAGTTTTATGTGATTTCTAATCTTTTATTTTTTTTGAAATGATGCATTTGATTGATAATATTTTACTTTTAAAAAATGCTGCATTTGATTTCTAATGTTTTACTTTGAAAAGTATGTTACATTTGATTCCTAATGTTTTGCTTTTTTAAACTGCTACATTTGATTCGTAATGTTTTACTTAGAAAAAATGCTGCATTTTGATGTTTTACTTTAACCCTGCACCGGTCGAGCTCCATAAAGTCACGTAAAAGGTCTCGCGTATTACAATTGTAGTTCATTTTCAAATCAAAATAAAACTCCAAAATTATGAATCAACATTCTTTAATCAACTTTAAACATAACAAGGCACTTCTTCTTAGTTATTTTTTAAACATCAAACTCACTTAAAGTCTTACTGTAATACGCGCAACTTGTACAGGGTTAAACAGATGTTACATTTGAGTCCTAATGTTTTACTTTTTAAAACTGCTACATTTGTTTCCTGACATGTTGTTTGAAAGGGCGACTAATGAGCCGATCTCTTTCAGTGCTCCGTTCCTTGCGGGGGAGGGCAGCAGAAGAGGAAGGTGATGTGCTTGCTCCGGGGGGTGCCCCACTCCGGATGCGACATCCACTCTCAACCAGACGACGTGCAGCTCTGCCACATGCACCCCTGCGACGAAGGTGAGCTCTGCACTTACTCCGTCACACATTTCAGCAAGAAAACGAGCCGTTCAGATGCGCTTCTAATTGGAAGCGCTGCACTCTAAACATGGATTCGTCAGCTGAAACAAGCCATTCAGATGCGTTTCGAATCAGAAACGCTGCACTCTAAGCATGGATTCGCTAACTTAAACGAGCGAATCATATGTGTTTCAAATTGGAAGCGCTGCTCTCTAAACATGGATTCGCTAGCTTAAACGAGGGATTCGGATACATTCTGAATCGGAAACGCTGCACTCTAAACATGGATTCGCTAGCTTAAACGGGCGATTCAGATGCGTTTCGAATGGGAAGCGCTGCACTCTAAACATGGATTCGCAAGCTGAATGAAGCCATTCAGATCTGTTTCGAATCGGAAACGCTGCTTTCTAAACTTGGATTCGGTAGCTTACACGAGCGATTGATATGCGTTTCGAATGGGAAGCGCTGCTCTCTAAACATGGATTCGCCAGCTGAAACATGCCATTCAGATGCGTTTCGAATCGGAAACGCTACTCTCTAAACATGGATTCGCTAGCTTAAACGAGCGACTCAGATACGTTTCGAATTGGAAGCGCTGCTCTCTAAACATGGATTCGCCAGCTTACACGAGCAGTTCAGATGCGTTTCGAATTGGAAACACTGTTCTCCAAACACATATTCGCTAGCTTAAACGAGCGACTCAGTTTCGTTTTGAATCGGAAACGCTGCTCTGCAAACATAGATTCGCTAGCTTAAACGAGCATGGTCAGAGGTGCGTTTCGAATTGGAAGCGCTGCACTCTGAACATGTATTCGCTAGCTTAAACAAGTGATTCAGATGCGTTTCGAATCGGAAACGCTGCACTCTGAACATGGATTCGGTAGCTTACACGAGCAATTCAGATGCGTTTCGAATTGGAAGCGCTGCTCTCTAAACATGGATTCGCCAGCTGAAACAAGCCATTCAGATGCGTTTCGAATCGGGAACGCTGCACTCTAAACATTGATTCGCTGGCTTAAACGAGCGATTCAGATGCGTTTCGAATGGGAAGCGCTGCACTCTAAACATGGATTTACCAGCTGAAACAAGCCATTCAGATGCGTTAGGAATCAGAAACGCTGCACTCTAAACATGTATTCGCTAGCTTAAACGAGCGACTCAGATGCGTTTCGTATTGGAAGCGCTGCTCTCTAAACATGGATTCGCTAGCTTAAACGAGTGATTCGGATACGTTCCGAATCGGAAACGCTGCACTCTAAACATGGATTCGGTAGCTTACACGAGCGGTTCGGATGCGTTTCGAATGGGAAGCGCTGCACTCAAAACATGGATTCCGTTTCTTAATCATTTCTCTTTTCTCTCTTTGTTAGATTGAAAATTAATAAAAACTAGTGATAAATTGATTCAACATAACGCGGTATTGGTTTGTAAATTTCCAAAATTTTCCTTGGGATCTATTCAAAAATGACTTATTATGTATTATTTATTTATTTATTCTTATTATACTGGTTATGTATTATTTATTTATTCTTATTTATATTGATTATGTATTATTTATTTTTTTATTCTTAATTATATTGATTATGTATTATTTATTTATTTAAGCTTATTATATTATGTTTTATTTATTTATTTAAGCTTATTTATATTGATTATGTATTATTTATTTATTTATCCTTATTACATTGATGATGTATTTTTTATTTATTTATTCTTGTTACATTGATTATGTATTATTTATTCATTTATTCTTATTACATTGATGATGTATTTTTTATTTATTTACTCTTGTTACATTGATTATGTATTATTTATTCATTTATTCTTATTACATTGATTATGTATTATTTATTTATATATTCTTATTATATTTATGATATATTATCATTTATTTTTTCCCTCTATGTTAGATCAAAAATGCATCAAAACCCGAGGAAAATTATCCGAAAATGTCAACTATTTTTCTTTGTTGCAGATGAGGTGATGATCGTCGGCGGGTGCCACAAATCCAAGTACGGCTGTTGCCCGGATGGAGTGTCCCCAGCCGGACCCAATGACGAAGGTTGCCCACCTGTGGATACGGAACACGACTGCACAAAAGCGGAATTCGGGTGCTGCGTAGATGGAAGAACACCGGCTTCTGGTCCTTTTGGGTAGGAATCAGTTCTACCCCCCACTTAGCGGAGGGATGAATCCTTTGAAGGAAATAAATGTATAAAATAGTTGATATAAATGTTAGCGTCTATTAAATAAATTAGCATTTAGATATTAATATTTTTTTTCGAGAAAAATTGAAAAATCATCACATTATAAGTTGCAAACAAATGAATAAAATAGTTGATATAAATGTTGCGTCTATTAAATAAATTAGAATTTAGATCTTAATATCTTTTTTTGAGAAAAATTCAAAAATCATCAGGTTACAAGTTGCCAATTACGTAAATTTTTGAAACACTGTACGTCAGATGCTTTAAATTTTACAATTTTGGTGCTCCAAGTTTTGAAAAAAAAAAAAAAATGGGAGACAAAGCCGTATATTAACATCTATCTTGAATATTGAATCTTTTGTCTCCTTTGCGAGTTATTTGGTGGCCAATCCATGGTTCATAGACGCGGTAAATAGATCTGAAAATTTTTTTAATACTTAAGATGATTCTATTATGCCTATAGCCTTCGCATAAGCGCGAGCAATATGTGTCCCAAGTTTTATCGCAATCGGATGAACGGTACGCATAAGAGGCATTCATTCATTCATTTTTATTTATATAGATTACATATTGGATGTTTTTACTGTGCCTCTAACCTTCCCGCAAGTGCAAGCAATAAGTAGTCGAAGTTCCATCGCAATCGGATGAGAGGTGCGTCAGCGCATAAGAGACACAAATATTCATTTTTATTTATAGAGATGATAAAATGATAAATTTTCACAAACAAATTAATTATTAGATGGTATTTTTCATTTTTTGAAAAAAAAATCCAATATTATGAATATAATTACTAGCTCGTCACTCATGATTCATTTTGCATTTTTGAAATTTTCAGAAAAGGATGTCCTGGGAGCGTCAACTGCAATGAAACTAAATACGGATGTTGTCCTGACGGCATTACTCCGTCGAAAAGTGTAGACCTACGGGGCTGTTACGAAAACTGCGAAGACTCCTTATGGGGTTGTTGTCCTGACGGTTTGACTCCCGCTCTTGGCACCAACAATGAAGGGTGCGGCAGCTGCAAGGATTCGCCCTTTGGCTGTTGTCCTGATGGCGTCACTCATGCCACTGGGTCTGACTACGACGGATGCGATTTGGATGTGTCTTCAGGAGAAGATTGCACCTACTCCGAGCACGGCTGCTGTCCTGACGGCATCACTCCTGCGGAAGGCAAAGGCTTTGAAGGATGTCCAGAAAAGTTTAGAAAAGGCAAAAGATCCCATTGCGAATCTTCCCTCTATGGTTGCTGCCCTGATGGCGTGACCCCTGCTAATGGCAAAGATTATCTTGGGTGTTTTGAAGAAGGCAGCGGCGATTTTGGAAATAATTGTCAAAATACTTTATATGGTTGCTGTCCTGATGATACAACGCCAGCAGACGGTCCAAACTTTGTTGGATGTCCTGTACCAAAAGGTCATGAAGAGCCTCACTGCAATCGTCATCGCTATGGTTGTTGCAAGGATGGAAATTCTGCTGCAAAAGGACCTAATTATTTGGGTTGCAGAGATGAAGAGAGCAGTTTGGATCAGCATTGTTCCAATACGGTGTTTGGTTGCTGTTTTGATGGCAAAACTCCTGCTCAAGGACCTAATAAGTTTGGATGTTGTCACATATCTCAGTTTGGATGTTGTCCCGATAATGTAACTGTCGCCTCTGGCCCATACCATGCTGGATGCAGCTGTCATACTTACCCCCATGGATGCTGTCCTGATGGAGTAACCTTTTCCAAAGGCCCAAGGTTTGTATTTTTTATTCATCCTGTTGAAAATTATTGTATAATATCAATGTTTAAAAGGACAAGTTATGAGAATTAATTGCTGTGAAAAATGATATTATTCTCTATATAATATATAATCTCTGTCAGTTTTACAAGCCATACAGTCACATTTGTAATAAGATAATAAGAACGATAAAAGAAATATACACTGATGGAAAAAAAAATCCCAACACCAAGAAAAAATTATTGTACAGTAATGAAATTTTTGGAATACATTTGTCTAGGTAACATATTTAATTGATTAAAGTTTCAAGTTCACAGGTAGAGCCATTTCAAATGTGAAATGTTGGTACATTAGTAACCGGTGTAACCGCCAGAATTTTGAATGCAAGCATACAAACGTGCATGCATTGTGACGTACAGGTGTCGAATATCAGTTTGTGGGATGGAGTTACATGCCTGTTGCACTTGGGTGGTCAATGCAGGGACGGTTAATGCTGGTTGTGGGTGACGCTGGAGTTGTCGTCCAATGATGTCTCATACGTGTTCGATTGGAGAAAGATCTGGTGATCTAGCAGGCCAAGGCAACATGTCGATACTCTGTAGAGCATATTGGATTACAACAGTGGTATGAGGGTGAGCGTTATCCTGTTGGAAGACACCCCCTTGAATGCTGTTCATGAATGGCAGCACAACAGGTTGTATCACTAGACTGACGTACAAATTTGCAGTCAGGGTGCCTGGGATAACCACGAGAGTTCTCCTGCCGTCAGACGAAATTGCTCCCCATACCATAACTCCAGGAGTAGGCCCTGTGTGTCTAGGTCGCAGACAGGTCACTTGCAGACATTCACCTGGCCTCCTTGTAACCAACAAACGGCTATCACTGCGACCAAGGCAGAACCGGCTTTCATCAGAAAACACAACAGATCTCCACTCCGTCCTCCAATGATCTCTAGCTTGACACCACTCTCGTCGCAAACGGCAGTGGTTTGGAGTCAGTGGAATGCACTGTACAGGGCGTCTGGCTCGGAGCTGTCATTGAAGTAACGCATTTGTAACAGTTCGTTGTGTCACTGTGATGCCAACTGCAGTTCAAATTTTAGCTGCAGACGCAGTACGATTAGCGACAGCCATACGCCGAATACGAAGGTCCTCCCTCTCAGTAGTACCCCGTGGCCGCCCGGAACCTGGTCTTCTTGAGGCAGTACATTCCCTTGACCACTGCCGCCAATACTCATGCACAGTGGATACATTCCTGCAAAGTCTTTCAGCAATATCGCGGAAAGAAAACCCACCTTCTCGTAGCCCTACAACACGACCTCGTTCAAGCTGTTGATAATGGCTTCTTCGTCTTCTCAGAGGCATCCTTGATTAACATTAACCCACTACGTCAAATCTCAACTGGAAATAACGATCACGAACCTTACAGCTCTTATTTAAAGCAAACCTCATTTGCATGTCCATAGTGTCGCTACTTGCGCCACGCTTACGCGCGTAGCTCGAAATTTGAATCGACGTCATCTTTCAGATGTATAAACACGCTTACCAAATTTCGTTTATCTAGCACATCTCCTCCCTAGTGTTGGGATTTTTTTTCCATCAGTGTAGAAAGTGTTAAAATTAACAAGTCAATAGAATTGAATGGATTAAGGCCCATTTATGGGATATATGGTTATGAAAAGGCGGATAACTTTGCGAAGTGGGCGACACAGAAAGATAATGTTAATATCATTGTCCCCAATTTAAGTGGTGTTTTAAAAGGGGAATTAAGTTAAGAAATGAAACAACAATGGTTTGGCAGATGGTATATGTCCAAAAAATGAAGAGTCACTTTCGACTTTATTCCTGATCCGGAAATTAAAACAAGAAGATGCCATCCACTGATAATCCAATTAATATCTGGACATGGGAGATTTCCTGCCTATTTCCAAAGATTTGGAAGAAAATAAATGCATTTGTAGAGAAATGGGCACGGTTTACCACTGACCTGAAGATTGTAAATGATGATTGAAGTACAGTACTGATGGTACCAGATCATCTCAAAAATCTGAAGGATATGATGTTAAAGATGGATAATTTCATTACAACTGTTTGAGAGGATGCAGGTGGGGCAAAAGACAGCTATTGATGATTCCCAAAGGAATATTAGTTTGACTGTTCGGTCCAAGTGAGGTTGGACCATATTTATTCAGCAGTCGACCCCAATCAAACCTGTCGATTCTGCTACGTTCGGTGGTGGCGGTGTGGTCGGCTGTATACAAGAAGAAGAAGTATAATATTATTTATTGTAACAACTCCAAATCTTATATATTCTTCTAAGAATTTTTGCCGTCCTTAATAGTACAAAATGGCGAATAAATTTTTTTGATATCTACCCGATATTGGCTGGCAATCAGAACACCATTGTGGGATATTATACAGTACCTTGTGTTAAGGAAGTATTTTATTCATTTCTTTCTCATATTTTATTCTGAGTAAATTTTCAGATACTAGTGTTCCTTTAATTAAATTTTACCCACAATCCTGTCTGAAAACAAATTAATTTATACCTATTCTAATGAACATATCACTGAAGAATTCGAATTTGAGTTCTATGTTATAATTATATCTAGAATCTCAAACTGGATGATATAATAAACAATTAGTAATAGTAAGCTGTTATGTCATTTCTAGATAATTGATATAAATCTCAACTAATCTATTCTCAATATAACTTGCATTGAAAATATTTCTAGGAAAGCAAAATTGGGTGATCGGTTGATCATTAGTATTGGAACGTTTAAATGTAGGAAAAATGAAGATATTAACTTTTTTTACTCCTCTCATCTCTAACAAATTATCCATTTAAAACTGTGCGTCGTATACCGTGAGTCGTATACAAACCCTTTTACATTGATATTATGGGATAGTTGAAAAATTGAAGGACAAAAATTAATCTCTTAATTTATTTCATGAGACGATTTTTTTGTTCTTTTTCTTTATTCATGCTCATTACTAAGCATTATATCTTGCTAAAATAGACTAGTGTTCCATTTTTTTAAAAATGTCTTTATCAAAGTTTATTGTTGGCTGTAATCTTCATTTTATAACTTTTCTGCTAGTAAGAAAAAATTATTT
>JAPMOQ010016717.1:560367-573200 GCA_026543055.1 Argiope trifasciata
TACTAAGCATTATATCTTGCTAAAATAGACTAGTGTTCCATTTTTTTAAAAATGTCTTTATCAAAGTTTATTGTTGGCTGTAATCTTCATTTTATAACTTTTCTGCTAGTAAGAAAAAATTATTTCTTAATTATTATAATAATTCTAAATTGTTTCTTATTAAAATTATTTCTTTTAATTTATTACATGAGACGAATTTTTGTTCTTTTTCTTTATTTATGCTTATTACTAAGCATTATATATTGATAGCTAGTGTTCCATTAAAAAACAACCCATCTTTACCAAGTTTATTGTTGGCTGTAAACTTCATTTCAAACTAACTTTTCTACTGATAAGAAAAAAATTATTTCTCCCTGCTTTCAATGCATTAAAAAAAATTTATTAGTGAATGCTCTGTTTTATTTTGAACTATGTATTTTTCTAAAACCAGATTCGAAGGCTGTTCTTGCGATCACTCAGCACACGGCTGCTGTCAAGACGGTTACTCATACGCAAAAGGACCCCATTTCGAGGGATGCGATTGCAAAAACACGCTTTATGGTTGTTGTCCTGACAACTTGACACCAGCCATGGGAGCTCACGGAAAGGGATGCGAATGCCACCATCTTATGTTCGGTTGTTGTCCTGATGGCATCATGCCAGCTTTCGGTGCCAATCATACTGGATGCCCGTGCAAGACGTTCCCATATGGTTGTTGTCCTGATGGGATGACGGTGGCCAAAGGTCCGAACGCAGAAGATTGCCCATGCGAAGCCACAACTCATGGTTGCTGTCCTGACCACAAAATGGCTGCAAAAGGTCCTTACAACGAAGGTTGCCCTTGTCATACCCTTCTTCATGGATGTTGTCCTGACAATCAAACTGCAGCCCAAGGACCAAATCATCAAGGATGTTCCTGCATGACCATGCCATTCGGTTGTTGTCCTGACAAGCAGACGGCAGCCAGTGGTCCAAACTTCCAGGGTTGTCCTTGCAAGTCCATGCTGTATGGTTGCTGTCCTGATGGGAAGACTTCTGCCCAGGGACCAGGATATGAGGGATGTCCTTGTATATCGTTTCCATATGGATGCTGCCCTGACGGAGTGACGCCTGCCAGAGATCAGAATTTTGGTGGCTGTAAAGGACCCAAAAAAGTGCACAAAAATTTGGTTACATGTAGGTGATGAGTTATTATTATCATTGTGATTTTGCTTAGTATAGTTTAGTTATATTAACATCCTGTTTAAAGCAACACGAGGGCTATTTTACATATAATTGCACCCTTTTCCGTTTCCGAGGTAACCGTGAGTACATTTTCGTTTATTTTATTATGTTTGCCAAATTTCTGTATTATTTTGGTGTTTATAAGTTACATATATTCAGAATTCTCTTTTCGTAATGTTTTCAAAACTTAAAAAGAGTAGATTCATTGTAGTTGACAAAGAACTATAAATTGATATTCCTTTGGGTTCCAAAATTGTTACTATTAGTTTAGTTTAGTTACATTAACGTCCCGTTTAAAGCAACATGAGGGCTTTATTAGGACGAACCTCGTCTTTTTGAACTACGTCAGATGACACCTGAGATGGCACCCCCCTCTCCACACCAGCGGGAGGACGTTTTGGCCTGACTGATGTAACGTGCAATAGACCCCCTCACAGAAGGCTCTTCGGTGGAATCGAGTCCGGTTCTGAAGCCAAGACCTTACCACCAGGCCACCGCGGTCCCATTATGATTTTGCAACTACGTTAAAAACACTGGTTACCGAACACGACGGTAAATTTTATTGTTATTTCTTGTAGTTCAGGCTTTCCTCTTTTCGAAACAGTTCATCTTTTCTAGGAAAAAGGAGTGCCTCACCTATCATCCACGTATTTTTCTGCTAAAATGTGTTTTTAGCTTCAGTTTTCTCAAAACACTCATGTTCATAAGCATTCTTTACCTTTAACACGACATCTCAAAAACTAATAGAGGTATTTGCCTAAACATTTCATCTCGTGTTTTAAGTGATGCTGACAATGAAATGAACCAAAAGTTTTAGTGTTAGTCAAATACTTTTTTCAATTGTATATTTAGAAAATTGTGTTTTTAGAAAAATGAAGCTGTGAATGGATTAAAAAAAATGTATAAATGCGTATATTTTTACCCATCACTTCCTTGCATCTCCAAATCTTTCTTTATTTTGGTTCATTTCATGCATCATTACATTCTATAACTTGTGTACATAGAAAACTAGGATTGCTGCATTACCATTTTGTGTAGAGTGTGAACCGTTTTGGTTCAATTTCACTAAAATGTACCACAAATTTTCCAGTTCAGGTGTCGTCCTCGTCATCGGATCTTGGTTCAAAATGACGAGGTCCGTCCCAAAATAGTCCTCGAGTTGCTTTAAAACGGGACGTTATTATAACTAAACCACTGACTTTTAAATTTTATATCTTTTGTGACGTGGGAAATTCCAGAGAATAAGTAATAGGCATTAATGAAAACGATGAAGACATTTTTTGAGTCCAAATAACACGAAAATTGTGGGCGAAATCCTCATATTTATTCCTCTTTTTAAAAAAATACAGTTGAAATAAAGTTATTTTTGTACGATGCGAATATTTGTCCAATTTGAGAACATTTAGAATTATTTTTATCATTTAAGGTATCTTTCAAAGGAAAGTTTTTGGAAAATTGGATTTTTTTAAAAGTATTTTAAACTATGGTTTTTAGATGTCTTATCAGTTTTACAAAATACTATAAACGCAACAAAATTAGTTGAAAATATAATATACTTTGAGAAACGTGTAGTATATTGGAATAAAATTTAAGCAAAACGGTTAACACTCTACACAAAATGGATTTTTCAAAAACTACTTAAAGGAATGGTTTTTAGATGTATTGCGGATTATAATACAAAACATCATAAATGCATCAACATTATTCGAAATAATAATATATTTTTAGAAATAGGAACATGTGTAGTAAATATTTAAAGAAAGTTAACCTAAACGGTTTGCACTCTACACAAAATGGTGATGCAGCAATCCTATTTTTCTTTCTACACAAGTTATAGAATACAATAGGGAATGAAATGAACCAAAATCTAAGAAACATTTTGAGATGCAAAGAAGCTATGGGTAAAAATATAGGCATAAATGCATTTTTCCCATAAATGCACAGCTTCATTCTCCTAAAAGCACCTATAAATAAAAAGTATTTCACCAACAATACAACTTTCGGTTCATTTCATTGCCCCTATTATTTGAACCACAAGCTGAAATTCTGAAGTAAATACCTCAATTCGTTTTTGAGATATTTTGCTAAAGGTGGAGAATTTTTCTGAAAATTAAAATTTAGGAAAAATCGAAGTGAAAAACAAATTTTAATAATGAAAAATGATTTGGTTAAATTTCTCTTCGATGATGGTTGCGGTCTTCCTTTTCCCAGAAAAGAGAAATTGTTTCAGAACGAGGAAAGAAATAATCCTAACAACTAAATAATAACATACATAATAATGATAATAACAACATACCTAATGCATAATAAAAATAACAACTACATAATAACTAAATAATAATAATAACTACAAGAAATAATAATAATTTGCCAACATAGTCTATAAACATTGATTTTACCGTCGTCGGATTCCTTAATCATCATGTCATCAGTTTGCGTTTTTAACGTGGATTCCTTAATCTTCATATCATCAGTTTGAGATCCACTCTGAATACATATTGTCTTCTCTTAGCAAATATTATTATCTCTTATACAGTAAAAGCTCTTTATTCGCGGGGTATATGTTCCATAAATATGCCACGAAGACATAAACCGTGAATTTGGAATGGTCATTTATACGGGATTACTGGGGATACGTTCCTAGGTGAAAAAATAAAAAAAAGAACTATACAATAAAATCAATATTTAATAAAGTTTTTGAACATTAGGCTTAGGCAATGGTTTGAAGAATTTTGTAATTTTCTCTTGCTTGGCAGTTTTTAAAAGCTCCTTCCATTCAGACGGATAAGCAGCAGTCGAATTAGAAATTTGCCTCTTAAAAATAAGACTTCGTTCCATAGACGGTTCATAAAGAAATCGCAAAGCTCATTTGCCATTCACTCAGATTTTTCAAATGAAACGTGCTTGTGGAAGCCTCTTCTTTAATGGGCTGTGAACATTTCCTCCAAGTCGGTTTCAGTCCGATCTTCATCTCGCGATTCAAGAAATTCCTGAATGTCACTTGATTCTATCTGTTCGAACCCATCTTGTCCTATTCCATTCACGTTTTCAACTGCGTTTGCAGTCAAAGTTTGAACTTGCACTGATTCTTCGTCATTTTCCGTAGTCAGAGCGGGCCATGGTTTTTTTCAGCATGACTTAAATGTGTGTGGCTTCAGTTCTTCTAATGATTCTTTTATGTTTACGATGCATTTTGCTATGTCAAATTTCTTCCAACATTCCATAACATTCATATCAGGAATACATTTCATACTATCCAATATGATTTTGAAGGCTCGTCTAATGCAATTGAGCTTAAAGGCCTGGATTATTCCTTGATCCATATATTGAAGCAAAGCCATCGTTTTGGGAGGTAAAAATGTCACTTTATTCACCAGTCTTTAATCGTTACATTAAAATGGTCTTTGAGATCTGCCTTCTTTGCGTCAGATTCAAATGAATCTTCGAAATGAGGTGAGTTAATTTCCACTTCTTAGTCGTTCATTCTACAAATATACTTTATTCTATTGAGTAAAAAAGTTGCTTTCTTTCTGTTTGTTTACATTCTCAAAAACACCGATTAGGGGGCGAAGGTGGCTTCTGTCAAAATCCTCGGAGATATCATTCAACAACTTACTTTAGGGAAAGTTGTAATAAGATCTATTTTACTTTTTTTATTAGTCTATTGGACGGCATTTACAAAGGATATTGGGCTGGAGTCCGATTGGAATCCTTTTATTATTATGTATGTTCTTATAAGATCCACGAATAAAAAAAATTTGTCCCCCGCATATGGGAATCGGGTCGCATTTTTTTCAACCGCGAATAGTGAAAACGCGAATCAAGAGCTTTGACTGTATATTATATGTTATACTAGCCGCCTTTTGCGACCAGCTGGTTCGCCATGAGTAATGCGTTCTGAAATTTTCAATTAAACCACATATTCATTAGATTGGAAGTCACTCCGGGCATTGATTGGTCTGAAATTAATATTTTATTTAAGATGATGGACGGAAAGTTCTAAAAGAGCATGCTTTCCTAGTAATATTCTTTAATTATATAAATCAGTCAGTTTTAATTATTGATTTAGAAGACTGATTGCTGTAGCAACTTTTATTTAAAATATTAATAAAAATATTTTGTAAAATATGGCTCACAGAGCAAAGTATGAAGAAATCTGAAACTCATAATTCATCAATGCATAATTGGATTCAAGCCACATAAAATGCAATTATTTACTTTATTTAGACTAAGCTAACAGTACTAAACAATATGTATGCCTATTACTAATATTTTACAAAGTGGCCATTGGGCCGGAATTCGAATGCATATCCTGTCTAAATTCAATCAGGTTTACCGTAAATAAAGAAGATTTGTTGAATTGATGATATAGATGTTGCAAACGATCATAGAATCTTTTGCCTTGCATTTTTTAAAGAAAATATCTCATTTTATATTTCTTTTATTTTATCCAGTCACGTGCTGAAAGTTGCATTTCTTTACATTTATTTTGCGATGATAGTTGATTTTTTTTTGTTTATCCAGTCACGTGATAAAAAAACATGGTTAGAATATTTCGGTAAAAATAGAAGCTTAAGTTATACATTAAAAACACTGATACCATTAGAAAGCTAATTTTTTTAAATCTTTAAACTGATGTAAAAACCATGTTTGTGCGCTCATATTTTCGGAAGTGATCGCGGGAAAACGTCGACATTTCGCTTCAATCTTAATAAATTCAAATTCTAATAAAAAATTTGAAAAAAGGGCTCTAAGGTACACCTCCAAGGTATACATGAACCAAATTTGGTAGCTGTAGGTCCAACGGTCTGGCCTGCAGAGTGCCAACACACACACATTGAGCTTTATTATATGTTATATAATAATATTATTATACATAAAGTCTCCTAATAAATATCATTACAGCCGACGTTTGCAGCTTGCCGAAAGAGAGGGGCCCCTGCCACAACTTCACCGTGAAATGGTACTTCGACGTCACCTATGGCGGCTGCAGCCGATTTTGGTACGGAGGCTGTGACGGGAACGGAAATCAGTTCAGTTCTCAAGATGCCTGTGAGCAGGTGTGCGTGAACCCCGAAGGACCCGGTGAGTATCCAAACAATGAATTCTTTCCGTTTCCATACAGTTGACATCTTAATGAGCCACTGGACAGGAGCGATCTCTTTTGCCGAATGGTTGACTGCAAGCCCTAACATTGCAGGTTCGATCCTTCTCCACATTTGGGTGTTTAGTTTTAGTTATATTAACGTCCCGTTTAAAGCAACACGATGGCTATTTTGGGACGGACCTCGTGATTTTGAACCACGGTCAGATGACGAGGACGACACCTGAACAGGCATCCCCTTCTCCACACTAGAGGGAGGACGTTTGGCCTGACAGATTTGACGTGCAAGAGACCCCCTCACTCGAAGATTATTCGGTGGAATCGAGTCTCGAACCTGAAACCCTTCGGTTCCGAAGCCGAGACTTTACCACCAGGCCACCGCGCGTCGTGAATGGTAGGTGTCACCGCACCAATACAAAGTCGTCAGACTCACTTGACGCAGAAGCACTCTCTTCGTTCTCCATTGCGCTTGGCGCTATAAATAATCGTTCGCCTTCTATAACTCACTGGCAGGGGAGTGTTGAGGTGACATCTTAATAAGCCAGTAACAGCCGCTAGACATGATCGTACACTTTTGTCGAATCGTTAAGTGACTGGCCTTCAAAACCTGAACATCTTAGGTTCCATCAGTCATTGTTTATACGTATGTGTATAGCTCTAGGTGTGTGTGTATTTAATCCAAAGAAAAATTCTTTACTTTTTCTTGTTTATTTTCACACACACAAATATATATACACAAAACATGGACGACGATCCCAGATATACAAGGAAACACGGAATATATATATTGAAATATTGAAAGTGCCGCTAATGCTGAGCGAGCAGGTGCCTGCCTGCACCAGTTACAACAACACCGGATCTGGTTGTTTACAAAAAAATCTCAACAGCGCTCCCCTCACATTGCTAACATACTTAAGGATTGCAGCATACTGCGCCATCTATGATCAGCATTCATTTATACATATGAACAAGTATACAAAGAATAAAAAGATACAAATAAAATAATTAACTAAAAATAATTAAATCACATAAACAGTCATCCACAACTGTGGCACAGTCCAATCTTAAAAATTTGCAATTCTTCGAAGACAATTAATGTTTTTTTTTTGCTTAACAATTATATTTGTTTTCATTGATGATGTCTTGTATGTGTTTCCACGGAGAGGGGGTGCTGTAGGTTCTGAGGGTAAAGACCCCTGAGCACCCAGAGGGCAGAAGTCTCACTAATAATAATCGCTCAATAATAATTAATTAATCAATAATAATTAATTATTAAGTGATTAATAATAATAATTAATCACTCAGAAATAATCGCTTTCACAAGCCCTTTTTACAGGGGGGCACTTCATGCAACTCACAGATAGAACACAGAACAACCATGCTCGAACCGGGAATCGTACCCGGGACACCCAGATAAAGGGGAAGACACGCTATCCCTGTGCCAGGACGCCGACATTTGTTTCCCTTAATTTTATTACAAAATTCATTCATTTAGAAAACATTTCTCGTTAAAAAATGCCAAAATGAAAAGTGGCGTTAGTTGAGTCAAAAGAAATCGCCAATTGTAATGACTGGATCTCGATAGATCAAAGAATGCTCATAATTTTGTTGACACTTCTTTATTTTACAGCCCCATATATGTACAAAGAACCACTCGTTCTTATCTTGATTAAATAGTTGCTATTTACATCACAGCAGTCGAAGTGGAAGGGTTTTACGTGAAGATCAGATCTCCATTAAATAGTAAACATTACACCACTGGGAATTCAGGGGTTGGTCAGTCAGTCATCATTTCAGGCGGCGCTCCAAATCTACCGGACTCGTGTGCGTTCTCCAGCTGTCTCCCAGAAACCCTTCTCTCCTTTCCGAAATGTGGTTTTAACGGGGTACCCGCCCTGCGTAGCAGGGCTATCCCCAGAGTCCTGAGTATTAGAAACCTGGCGTCTATCAATGCACCTGGCTGTAGACGTACTGGTAGGTGGAAAACAAAGTCCTTGTGAAGCAGAACAGGCAGGAGCGTGGGAAAGGGAGAGGTTCTTCGGAGCCAATCAGGAAGTTGTAGGGGAGGGTGAGGGAGCGACCAATCGGAGGAGCTGGATGAGCTATTGTACCAGTTTCGGCGAATCAGGAGAGAGGGTAGATTATTCGAGGAGCGCGTTTATCAGAATGAGCTTCCTTTCTTCCTTGTCCACTGTAGATCTAAGTTTTTTAGCCGCATTTAAAATACCTGGGAATTCTCGTAGGAGTGTTTTAATTTCTCTGAGGGCTTCTATGATATCTTTAAATTCTGCTATTTCGATAGTGGCTGTTTCTTTCGGTATGTTATTATTTTTGGGGGGAGTTGGATCTGATGATTTTGCTATTTTGGCTTCTCTTGGGTGGTGCGCTGGACTTCTTCTGACAACATCAGCAAAGGATTTTCTGGAGCTGGGAGCTGGATTGGTAGAAGGATAGTTTTTACACCCCCTCCAGGAGGCCAGGTGTCCGGTTTCTTTGCATATAGGGTTATTTATCTTCTCCTTAATTTCGCATTGCTGCGTAGTGTGCTTGCCGTTACACTTGATGCAGCGCGGAATGCATCTGCAGTTCCGCGCGCTGGGAAAGAAACCTGAGCAGTTGTAACACATCGTGGCCTTTGCAGGTTTTCTATACGTTTCGATTTTGACTCTGAAGTAGGAGAGGGACTGAATATTATATATGTTTGTAAAATTTCCTGTTTTCTTAACTTCAATCAGGAAAATAGGGTGGAGGGTCTGGTTTCGGAAATTTCTAAGCTGGCTGATTCTGGCTATTTTGAAGTTCATATCTTCCAGTTCTTTTTGTATTTCTCCTTTGTCTTTATTACAGGGTAAACCTTTAATTACTATCTTCAATGGTTTCTCGGACGGATCTTCTGAGATTATGAATTCTTTCTTTTTGGATTCTAGCAGGCTAATGATTTCCTGGCGTTGTTTCTCGTTCTTAGGGGTGATTCTTATAAAGCCATTTATGTACCTATTTTCTGTGGTGGGGAAAATTCGGCATATTTCTTGCAGGATCAAGTTGTAGTCGTCGGTCATCTTTAAATTTATCGGGGGGACTGGTTTCGTATTTTCTCTGCTTTCAACATCAAGCGCTTGAAATTTATTTCTTGTGTCAATTTGTTTACTTTCGTACGAGTTTCTTTTAATGGAGTGTCTCTTTCCAACTGTCTGGAAGGGCTGATCTGTTTCCATGGATTCGTCTTTTTCTCCTTCTGGGGGTGTAAGTTCTTCGCATTGAGATAGTAGGGGGCAGGGGCCTAGTACAGCTAGGTTTGCTTCTGCGTTTTCAATGTTAGCTGTGATTTCGTTAAATTTTGCAAGATCTTCTAAATACTGGGCTGTGCGTTCAAGATTGTCTTTCTGCATTTGTTCTAAGGTTTCAGTGAAAGTTGCGGCCATTTCTCGGAGCTGTGCAATTTTCTTCCGGTTTTCTCCTATGTACTGACACAGGTTGAGGTTACCATTGTGCATTGTTACCATTGAGGTTACCTAATGCAGGGTTTCAATTTGGCCAACATTTCTTCACTGTGCTGTATTACAGCTATTGTATGGGAATTGCCACTGTACGCCTCTTTAGGATACGAAGATTCATTTCCTTCAGATTGTGGGACTTCAAGTCTCTTTTTCAGGTCACGAATGCACCTAGAAGTGCTCCTTAACTTCTTACAATTTTCTGCGATATTTTGTAAAAAATCACTGCTCGTTAGACAGCCCTCAATTAGACTACTGGAGTTCCGACTATCAAGCGATGCTACTGAGCGTCCGTCTTCCTTCATGGCTGAAGACGGAATTCCGTCTTCTCTCCTTTCCAAAAACCCTCTGCGTATTTTATCTCAGTGAAAGTCTCCGCCTCCTCTTCTTCAGTGGCTACTGCTCCTCTCTTCCGGCCAATCATGTCCAGTCAAGGGCCATTTCCAAGGGCGTCAGTCGGTCGTCGGAAGGTAATGAAGACGCGCCGAAAAGTCTGGAACATGGAGTCCGCTTACAATAGGGAAATTTGGCATTGTCTCAGAGAACAGTATCACTGTCTTCTGGGCAAGGAATTTCTATGTGTGTTCGTTCAGCTATAGATGCCTCAGGTCCCGAAAGGAGACCATCTGCAACATCTGGTTATCTCAAGGTGTCTAGCAAACACAAAGGGGGAGGGGAATGTTACACGGTCTATGTCTTTGTTGTAGAAAGATTTTGATTGATTCTTGAGAAAATCCTGCACAGTAATGTGGAATGAAAAGAGTCTTAAAATACTTGTTTTAAGATATTGGTTTTGTAACAGTGCAGAAAAGTTGCCTTATAGGTTCAAAAATAATATTTAAAATATTTGGTTACAATATTACATTAACTTGAGGTGCACCCCCCCCAAATGGAAGGCCCTGATTGGATAATATTTATGTCCTGTTTTGTCTTTTTTTTTCCACGTTTATTTAAGGTATCCGACTTCGTTCGAAGAGAAATTTTGGAAAAAATTGGATTTTTTAAAAACTATTTGTGGTGTTTAGGTGGATAGTATTATGAATTATAAACACTATAAATACAAAAAAAATATTTGAAAATATAATATATTTTGAAAAATGGGGAAATATGTAATGAATTTTAAATGAAATTGAACCAAAACGGTTAACACTCTACACAAAAATATAATGCAGCAATATCAGTTTGCTTTGTACGTAAGTTATAGAATAGGATGATGAACGAAGTGAACCAAAATATAAGAAAAATTTTGAGATTCAAATTATTTATGGTTGAAACTATACGTATATATGCATTTTCTTCTATAAATTCAGTTTAATCTTTCTGAAAACACCTATAAATGAAAAAGTATTTCACCATCAATAAAGCCTTTGGTTCAATTCGTTGCCCATTTAATTAAAAAAAAACCACTCTGAAACTTTTATGTCAATACCTCTATTAGTTTCTGAGATATGTTAACGGTGGAAAATTTTCATGAAAATTAAAGTTTTGAGAAACTTGCAGACAAATTTTCGCTGAACAATATGATTTGTTTAAAATTCCCTTGGATGATAGGCCACGCCTTCCTCTTCCCAGAAAAGACAAACTGTTTTGAAAAGAGAAAAGTCTGAACTACAAGAAATACTAATTTACCAATGTGATCGATAAAGAAACAGTACTTTAAATAAAGCCATAACATATTTTTTGTATCTAGTGGAAAAAAAATTTTTGAAGATAATTTGAATTTTAGAATAAATTATTTTACTTCAAAATAAATGGTTATACAAATTTGAATATTGTTACACTATTTTAATGTTAAATGAATGCACTTATTGAAAAAAGTGGATAAAAAAAAATAACAGTTAATATTTTTTTTTTCTCTTTTATTGCTATAAATGTTTTGGCAGAAATATTCCTTGCTGAAACAAAAATAGAGAAGGGACGACAGTGAATTCAAAACTATATATATATATATATCTAGATATATAATATAAAAACAAAATAAGCTAAGCAAATTCACACAACCGAATCAAAACAATAATCAATAGAAAAAGTTATTCTTTCAAATTTTTCTTTTTCAAATATTTAGTCACATTTTTTTTTTCTTTTTCTATTGACTATTGTTTTAATTCGATTGTGTTACTTTTTGCTTAGCTTATTTTGTTACTTAATTTATATTCATTTGTATTTTAGTTGTAGCTGCATTTGCGCTCTCCAAATACAATGACTGATTAAAAAACTTATTTAATTCTTAAGCGTGTTTGAATCAGTAATGATTTTTAGTTTCCGATTCCGGTTTTGGTTTCGTTTCCGTTTAAATAATTCTTTGATTATAGTATTTTGGATTTGTTTCATTCATTGGTTCTTTTTCATTTTATGAACTTCTAGCGTGTAATTCTGAATTGAGTTTTCATTTCGATTTCGACCTAGTTGGTTTCGTTTAAATTTTTGTTGACCAAGAAATGGGTTTTGATTGTTTTAATGATTTCATGATTATATATATATATATATATATATATATATTGATGCAATGATATACCTTCATGCCTATACATCCATATACCATCTTTGAAATCATACCTTTTCGGCCCACTGAAAAATAATTAGAAGCATAACATTAAGCTGTTTTTAAAAGTAGTCGGATACCTTAACTCTATTTTTTATAAAAATGAAATGAATTCATCCAAAGCACCCCTTGTGTAATGTTCGTTCTTTCTTTCCAGAGGCGTGCTCTCTGCCGAGGGTGGTGGGGCCGTGCAAGGGCTCGCACCCATCGTGGTATTACGAACCTGAGACGGATTCTTGCAAGAGCTTCAATTACAGCGGATGCCTTGGCAACAACAATCGATACAAAAGCAAAGAAGCGTGTGAAAACATATGCGTGAAACAGGCCGCCTCAGGTAACTCACTCTCACCCTTTGCGGGGCAAAATGAGACACTTTTTTAAAAAGTAAAACATTAGGAATCAGGTGCAGCACTTTTTAAAAGTAAAACATTAGGAATCAGGTATAGCATTTTTTAAAAGTAAAACATTAGGAATCAGGTGTAGCATTTTT
>JAPMOQ010016717.1:600551-616496 GCA_026543055.1 Argiope trifasciata
AACCCTACTTATGTACGATGAAAACATAACCCTACTTATGTACGATGGAAACATAACACTACTTATGTACGATGAAAACACAACCCTATTTAAGTGCGATGAAAACATAACCCTACTTATGTACGATGTACAACAACATAACCTAACTTGTGTACGATGAAAACAGGACCCTTTTAAAGCTTCTTCTTCTTCCGCAGGGCCACAGCTGTCCCGAAGGATCTCAGTGCGTCGTGGAGAAGCACAGGACATCGGACGGCGATGTTCAGTCCCAGCCTCTGTGCCGCTTGAGTGAGTGGAACAGGATCTCTTTTTAAAAATTTCTTTCGCTTTTAATGAAAACATTTCATTAGGAACGCTGATAAAAACCAGAAACACTCATTGAATAATGGTTTTGTCATCTAAAAGACGAATCCGCAAAAATCTAAAAGACGAATCCACTGAATAATGGTTTTGTCATCTAAAAGACGAATCCACTGAATAATGGTTTTGTCATGTAAAAGACGAGTCCACAAAATCATTTTACTCAACTGAATTCAATCACTTTATACAACACACCGAAGTACTAAAAATCATAACCTGTCTCCATTGTTGTGTAACTGAATTCAATAGCAATACACTGAAGAATCTCAAAAATCAAAGCCTGTCGCCACTGTAGTGTCAAAGTCATATGCCAATCGTTTAGTAACTGGTAGAAACTCGGGGGATGTATCAATACAATAAGTAGCCTTCTTCTTCTTGCATACAGCTGACCACCCAGTCACCATTGAACGCAGCAGTATTGACAGGATTTGTTGGAGGCGACTGCTGAATAAATATTGCCCAACTTCACATGGGCCGATCCGTCAAACTATCATTCCTTTCGGGGTAGTAAGTAACTGAATTTCTCCCCATCTGCACTCTCTCAGACAGTTGGAATGAAACTGTCCATCTTCGACATCCTATCCTTCAGGGTTTTGAGATGACCATCAGTTACCATTTCTCCACAAATGCATTTATTTTCCTGCGTTCTACCAAATCTTTGGAATTATGCAGGCAATAAGTAGCCTGATGGGATTTTCAACTTTTCTCTCTCGTCAGTCAAGCATAATCTCAAGCTTGTGTAGGTAAAGCATCTCGTTTCGGCGGGCTTCTCTTGTCTGGTCATCCAGTTTTCTTGTCCAGAATCTCGTCTGGTGATGGAAATAAGGAGGGAATTCCTCAGAGGGTTTAACAGCAAAAACGGAAGAAAAAATATTTCAGATAAGATCATCAGCCTTACCATATCTTCCAGGACCGCCACTAGAGTTGAGTCATCTTTTCAGTTTCGCACACATAATCCATCATCTTGGAGACGAGACATTCATTATCACGTCACGCACACAAAACAACACTTAGAATCAAGAGCTTTTCAAAATTTTAATTTCACCGTTTAATTTTCACGTTCTAATTTCACCCAAAGACCATCTATTGGTGTTTTCATTGGCAGATCTCGATATGAACTGAGGTAGGATGGCGCTGCTGTCGGATTCCAGAGTTCTAAGATGGGAGGAGTTTTTGGCAGGGTTAAAATCGCAAACTGGCACGTGGCAATAACATCCTCAAATATTCAATATTCATCTGAGTGAGTGAAAACATCAAAGGCAAAACATCTCCAAACAACTGCAATATTCTGTTGATGATTGTTTCGATTTTATCGAAATTTGAATCGGCGAGAGACCAACCCTCCCCGAAGAAACACGGTGATGATGATGTCGTGAGATAGATGTCAGCCGAAATAGATTCGGTTAAAGCAGTGTGAATACAGCTTGAACAAACTTCTAATGGCTTGATGATGATAATGTCGCCTCCGTGTTTCCACCGAAAGGGAGTGCATTAGTTTCGGAGGGTAAAGAACCCTGAGCACCCAGAGGGCAGAAGTCTGACTTCTAGCTCAAATGAAGGTGACACACACACATTCGCTTGTACTGCCCCTTTTTACAGCGGGGGGCACATAAATACATCTCGCAGATAGAACAAACATGCCCGAATCGGGACTCGAACCCGGGACGCCCAGATCACGGGAAAGACACTCTACCCCTGTGCCAGGACGCCGGCAATATCACCAACTTGTACAGTCCCTCGTTTATGAGTTGGAATCCCGTCTTTAATCATTTCGGACAAATCTGAACGTCACTATCATATCTTAATTTTAAACGATATAACATTCCTTTGATGTACAACTTATTTTCTAACAACCCGTTTTATTTTATCTACTTCACCGAATTTCGCTGCCAAATCGGAGACTCGTTCCATTCTACCAATGTCCCATTGAACAAAATAAAGAAACACATTAAAATGCTTCTTTATTCTAAATGGCAGAGACAATGGAACCTGGAGATGAACAACAAACTTCATAGGATCAACCCCATGTGCAACCGTGGCCCTTACTAGCGAAAAGAAAAGCAGACACTATTGTGATGAATTGGACACACCAGATTCACCCATATTCCTTTGTTGTTAGGTGAACAACAACGACTATGTTCGCGATGTCATTGTCAAATGTCTGTGCAGCATATTTTGTCATAATGCCCACAATTTCAATGTCCAGCACATTCTTACACTTTTTTCAAAAGTCTTCCCATTCATTGTCTTTTCTGCTTGATAAGATACCTCATGTCCAACTCTTTGCTTTTTTTTAAAGTCAATAAAGTTCCTTCCTCTCTCAGTACATGTATTCTTAGCTTCAAGATGGCTGCTGCCGCGTTTAATTCATTGCCTTGTGGCAATATCTGAATCCACTCTAATCTTGTTGATCATCTATTCTCGTAGTGCACTTTGTATTGAAATAAGTACACGAACAAATCATATTCTTGATTAGTGTAGTAGTTTTATATTTACAAAATATATACATAAAAAACATTCGATGATATTAAGTCCGTTCATGGCGAACGACACGACCTTACTGCAGAGTCTCTCGTCCTTATCTGTCTCGTCGTTATCTCCTGGTCCCTTTTAGTAGCGTCTCACCCTCTCGGACAGCACGTGACCTTTGTCCGGACCGGTTTGAAACTTTCGTTTCGTCGGAGGAGTCGGAGCGGGAGCCTTGCAAAGTCCATAAAGTTTTATCCGTTCATTTGGATCGTGGTTACATTTCAACTTCTACTCATATTCCCTTCGGTGATTCTCTTAAAGTGATATAATTTTACCCATTGTCTGGCGCAGTAGGGTCAACATCACGGCTCTTGTGCCGTAAGAACCCAAACAAAACAAAACAGTCACCGAATTTCCTCAATTATTTTCAGAGTCCAAAAGAGGCCAGTGTCCTGCCACTCCCCCTCCTGAGCACCTGTTGAATGGAACTTGCCACGACAGATGCCAGTCCGATGCAGACTGTCCCGGTGGTCTGAAATGCTGTTTTGTCTCTTGTGCCAAAATATGCGTGCTGCCTTCTTTTTCAGGTGCGTATGCGTTTGCGTTTCACTTCAGACTAAAAGTCACCACTAGATCAGTTCATTGTCAAGTTTTCCGTCCCTTGAGCTAATGTATAAAGATAGACGGATATGAGCATGGATGCATATAACTACAAAAAACTGAATAACGTTAAATCCATGAATCTTGTAAATGATAATTTTCAATCCTTTTAATTCTGAAACTGAAAAACTGAATAAGGTTAAATCCATGAATCTTGTAAATGATGATTTTCAATCCTTTTAATTCTGAAACTGAAAAACTGAATAAGGTTAAATCCATGAATCTTGTAAATGATAATTTTTAATTCTTTTAATTCTGACCGATTGAACCGGTTTTTGTTTTTAATGTACATCATTTAGCAGAGGAAATGAAAAATCTACACGGTTTATAGGTAACTATAATAACAATGTTTCTGTCTCATCACAACGCTCAAAATCATGAGCGTTCTACCTGTCACTTATTGCATTTATTTCTTGGGAAAATGTCTGAAACGACTAAATTCATGTTCGACTATTGATAAAACAAATCAATTTAATGTAAGTAAAGAAACGGAAAGACTTAAATTGCTATTTCAGAGATGTGTTGTTATGACTGTTTTTAGCATGCAATAATCTTCGAAGACTAATAGGAACGGCTCATCATGTAAATTTTATTTAAAGTTTAATTGAATTTTTAAGTAAATACGATGTTTTCTTTATCGATTATGTAAACGGAAATGAAGCTCTTCACAAAATGAAAGACGATGCAAAATTAGCAAAGTATTGTAATACCCGAATGGATTCCATTTCTGGTATTTCCCATAAAAAAAAAACTTCACTCTTTACTAAGTATGTAAGTTTTGAAGAGAAAAATGTTAAACAGAATCGAGTCATTGAAAGGGTTTATTGAGTTAGCTGGAGAAGGACCGGCAAAGGCTCAATTAGAAATATTAAGTGAGCTCGATTCAGATGTTGTGGATTGTAGGGGAGATGCATACGACACACACGAAAGGGAAATGTACCAGTGTACAACCTGGAATAATTTCTCTGAACCCGCATGCAATTTATGTGCCTTGCTGATAAAACTCTTTTAATTTCTTAATTTGTGATGCCGCTCTCAGCAGTATATGTTGTTCATTTGAGGGATATATTCCACGTTTATATTCCATATTTTCTGTACCTACGGAAAGATGGAAAGTTTTTCAAAAGCATTTAAAATTGCTTCTACACCATGAGGAAGCCGAAATAGATTTGGTTAAAGCAGTGTGAATACGATGATGATGTCGTGTCCGTGTTTCCACGGAAAGGGGGTGCAGTAGCTTCTGAGATCAAAGACCCCTGAGCACCCAGAGGGCAGAAGTCTGACTTCTAGCTCACATGAATGTGACATACACATATTCGCTTGCACAACCCCTTTTTACAGGGGACTCATTCACGAATCTCACAGATGGAACACACAGAACAACCATGCCCGAACCGGGACGCCCAGATCACGGGGAAGACACGCTGTGCCAGGACGCCGGTTTCTAATGCCCTTGAAGAATTTATTGATGCAAATAACAATAATCCTGCGGTATCTTAAGCTAAACTTTTATTGGATCCAGTACAAGAAATGACACTTAATTGATGTTTAATAGTTTACAATATTGTCCGAAACTAGCATTATCAGTAAGCTATTTCAAGAAACAACGATTGCCTTTTGACCAGCTTTGAATTTAGTGAATAATAATACTAAACTTGAAATCCAACATTTAGTAACAAAATCTAATTCGGGGAGGGGCTTAGATGAAACAGAAGGGATGACAGGTCATTTGAATCTTCATAATAACTTTCTGGAAACTCGAATTCGAAAAAAAGAGGGGAAAAAATACAATTCAAAACAGCAGAAGATGAAATGATCGAAACCCCGTGTGAGGAATTTAGATTTTTTTAATTTCTACACTTATCGTAAAGATAGAAAGGAGATTTAAAAATATTTCAAATCAATCACTGATATAAGAACTTTAGAAAAACACGAATGCCTGAAAAAAAAATCTCGCCAAAACTTTGTCACGTTTTGTAATAAAGATTTGAATGAAAACCCAATCCAAATAATTATTTCGCTAAAGGTATTTGATTTTGAATGAGAGGGATGCTTTACACATACTGCAATTTATACTAATTAAT
The DNA here is from genome assembly GCA_026543055.1 of Argiope trifasciata. Lineage (NCBI taxonomy): Eukaryota > Metazoa > Arthropoda > Arachnida > Araneae > Araneidae > Argiope > Argiope trifasciata. Next base: position 606,125 of record JAPMOQ010016717.1, read on the forward strand.
AATAATAATGATTTATTTCTAAATGTACACTGTGTTAAATTTTGTCTTTGCATTTCCAGTTACTATAATAAATGCTGAGCGCTCTTTCAGTGAATTAAAAATAATTGTATGTATTTTTATTTGCATGTGCACATAATGCTTAAATGCTTATGTGCGTATGCAAATTGTATACTAATTATTGTATAGTAAATTTCATTATGAGGCATTATTAATAATGTCATTTTAATAATTAGGAACAGTGTTTGTATTCTTTCGATTCTTTAAAATAACAGCATTCGATTTATTTACTTTTTTCTTCCATTCGCAGATGGGGAAGAAAGGGTGCAAGAAAATACCATCGAAGGAACAGGTAACCAGTTTCATGTTCTAACCTTCGAACCGTATCAATGGGAGGAAGAATGAGGCATTGGTGAAAATGACCCAATACAATAAAATGAGTTTTTGATAACCGACTCCTCTCGTTCCAATTCAATTTTGGCTTCCATTTTTCGTGCTCTCAAAAGTTACTTCGCTACTAACTTAGTTAATTCCCTACTTAGTTTCAGTTAGTTCGCTACTAACTTAGTTAATTCCTACTTAGTTTCAGTTAGTTCGCTACTAACTGAAATTTTCGTTCCGGTTCACTAAAACAATCTCTAATGGTCGTTTTGCACGTAGCATCCATTACAAAGATGGCAACTAAATAATGCCGAAGTAATGAATGAAAAATTGATATTCCTTATATAAAAAATATTTTTTTAAATTATAAAGCAACACTAATTACTTTTTTAGATGCGGACAACAGCACGAAACTCTAAAAGAAATCAATGAGACATGTTGTAATACTTGATTTTTCTTGTCAGGCAAGTGCTTGTTGTTGTCTAATGCCACTTGGTCATACCAAGCCGAATGAGCAGAGCTCTTTTGATTAAGGCAGAGGTGTGCGCCTTTCGTGGTGAACGGCCACCGTTCAGGGGAAAGAACACACACGACACAACCCTTTTTAGGGGGTGGTCGAATTCATGCATACACTCATTCAGCAAGTCAGAATTGAGATCCAAATCAGAGACCGACTCATCCCTGATTCAGTACCCCCAGAGGTATCGTTTTGTGATGGGAATTTGGAGGACTTTGCAGTTTCGACATATTAAACGTGCCCCCACTGACATGAGCCAACACGGCGGTTTTTGGACAAGACGAGGACAGAACCCGCGACCCTTCGGTTACGAGACGGACCTCTACCGACCAGGCTACCGGGGCCCTCGGCAAGTGTTTTTAATTATATGAATTCGTCCTATCAATTTTACGCTTTAATCTTTCATACTGCACACGACTTTCTTTATGTAGACATGTGAAAAACTTACTTTCTTGATTGGCCTCGCATTTTACAATCGACCCTTTTAATGTAATACTGCATATGTGATATCTAGAAGCAAATCAAGATCTGTTTAAATTCCATGAGCATTATTCCCAAGAGTAGCACTCTTCATACATATATTTATTTTCTGTTATTTTTGTGTCTGTACACAGCGTTTGTATTTGTATTTTTATGTGTGTGTTGCTCTTCTTTTTTTATCTCACTCTTTTCCTGTTCACGTTTCCAGTTTATTATTATTATTATTAATAAACTTCAGAATCTTGTCATCACACACAAACTATAATGTCAATCGGCTGTTTCTGTCAATCGGCACACGTTTTCAGCATAATCAATACAAAAACAGTTGAAAAAATATCGCTGAAGGCTTTCTGACGAAAGGCATTATTTTAAATCTTTAATAATAAGGAGTTTCTAAGTTTATCTTCAATTTAATTTTATTACACTGTCACATAAATACATCTGTATGCACATATACAAACTATAAATATGTTTCTGTCCATCGGCACACGTTTTCAGTTCTTGCATGATTTTTTTTTGTCATGTCCATGTTTCCACGGAAAGAGGGTGCAGTAGCTTCTGAGGGTAAAAACCCCTGAGCACCCAGAGGGCAGAAGTCTGACTTCTAGCTCAAAGGACGATGACACACACATTCGCTTACACAACCCCTTTTTACAGGGGGGGTGACATTCACACGCCTCACAGACAGAACACAGAGTCACAACCATGCCCGAACCGGGACTCGAACCCGGGACGCCCAGATCACGAAGAAGACACGCTACCCTTGTGCCAGGACGCCGGCAATTCCTGCATGAAGGTTAGCTTCATAAGCCAAACCCATTTCCGAATCTAAACTTCAAAAAGCTCATTTCCTTCGGCCTTGTTTTATCTAATATTAAAATCCCTGACCCTATTCCAATTAATAAATGTCAGAAGTCGAACACTAGTCACAGGGATGGATAGAACAGGAGCGTCTTTCCATGCCTCTCCAACTTCATGCTCATGACACTGCTTCGATAACCGGAGGGTTACGGTTGCAGGGGCACGACCTAGCTCATATTTGCCATCTACTTAAGGTTATCAGCTTTGAGGTTTTATTCACGAGCTAGTCACTTTTCACGATTCGCATGTTTCATCGTTTTGAATTCAATGGATGGACTTTGAGTCTAAACTTGAAAATGGATCGAGACTTCTTTCGTTTCTCTCTAGATGAATGAAATTATTTTTTTAGACTTGTTCCAATTTTAGTATTCTAATAACGAAATGTTAGAAATAAATATAATAAAATATAAATATAATAAATATTCATATAAATTATATATATATATATATATATATATATATAATATGATAATAATAAAATATATAATAAAAATTCATCCATTTTCAATTAGCATGAGAAAAATTCAGCTCAGTTTTCACTATAGTATATGATAATTCCTGACTTTTTGGTAAGTTCTTTTTCCAAATTGCCCGGTCTGTTTCATATTCGAGTGTAATGAAAAGCGCACGTCCATATGTGTAGAAAGAAGTAAACATTTGTAGTGCTAGGCATATATATTTGAACCTATAATTTTTCAATTCACGAACTGCGACTCTGTTCTGGATGTTGAATAACTGTTTGAAAAAAATTCAATATTTATATGGATAACAAAAGCATTTTTTCCCAGTTAAGTCATTATTAAAGACGCATTAACTACAATAAGCATCATGTTATTTTGTGCAGAATGTTAAAGAGTAGACATTTAATAAACAAAATGTGTTCTTTCGATCCTTTGAAATAACTATATATTTTTTTCTTTACATACAGATGGTGAGGAGGGAATTCAAGAAAATACCATAGAAGAAACAGGTAACCGATTCTTAGTTCTTATCTTCATGAATGAAAGAGAAAATAGGAGTCATTGATAAAAATTTTGTTAACTCTACTTACTGACCAAAAGTTAATCAGTTTTTTCATATTTAACTTACGAGGAAAAAGTAGCGTATTGATTTTTATCTAACCTTAACACGGGCATAGCTTGCAGTTAAATTATTATATGTTTTTACAAAATTATACCATTGTAAAAAAATATTAAATGAAAGATATGTAATAAATTGGTTTTTGATAACGAATACATCTCCTCATAACATCGTCGATTTATCGTATTTTCAATTGAGCATTTAATAACCTGTGATACAATCGATATTAGTTCCAATCTCCCAATCACTAGCCATCAGAATTTATTGGATAAACTGCGTTGATGTAGCTAAAATCTTATTTCTCAACCTGAGAGGACTGCTAGAAGTAACCACCTGTTTTCCTGGGTAACGGAACATTCTCTAACGGATGAAGTTTCAACGATTGATTGTCGATTTGTTCCAAAACCTCAAAATCTTCCTCGTTGAAACTGAGTAAAGTAAAAGCTCCTTATTCGCGCTTCCTTCATTCGCGGTTTCACTATTCACGGATTTAAAAAATGCGACCCAATTCCTATATTCGCGGCTCAAAATTTCTTTATTTGCGGATCTAATAAGTACATGCATCATAATAAAAGGATTCCAACCCAATATCCTTTGTAAATGCCGTCCAATAGACTAATAAAAATAGTGAAATAGATCTTATTACAAATTTTCCTAAAGTATGTTGTTCAATGCAAACTGCAAACATAGCCGAAATCGCGAATGGAATAGGACGAGATGAGATCAGACAGATAGAATCAAGTGACATTCAGGAATGGCTTGAATCTCAAGATGAAAATCTGACTGAAACCGACTTGCAGCAAATGTTAAATTCACAGCCCATGGAAGAAGAGACTTCCACAAGCACTGGAAACGTGACATTTCATTTGAAAAATCTGAGTGAATGGCAAATGAACTTTCCGATTTCTTTATGAACATTGATCCGTCTATGGAACGAAGTCTTATTTTTAAGAGGCAAATGGCTAATGCGACTGCTGCGTATCCGTCTGAATCGAAGGAGCTTTTAAAAACGGCCAATCAAGAGAAAATGACAAAATTCTTCAAACCATTGCCTAAGCCTTAAGATAAAGAATCAAAATATTCAAAAACTTCAATTAAAATGATTTTTTTAATGTATTTGAGTTTTATTTTGTCTCCTAGAAGCGTATCCCCTATAATTCCATATAAATGACCATTCCGTATTCGTGATTTGGTCATTTATATGGAATCAAGTGACATTCAGTATTCGGGGCATATTTATGGAACATATACCCCGCGAATAAAGAGCTTTTACTGTAAAATTATCCTCCAGGTCGAATTCTATCTCAACAACCCCAGCATTCGGTTTGGCATACAGGTAGAAGTTCCATATTTCGTGGCAGTTAAAGTTCGTTAGTAGAGCAAAGGAACATCAAGTAATAACGCGTAACATGTGTAACAACGCGCAAAATGTACTGGATGGCATCTCTGAAGATTCACTTCGAATTGCTCCAAAAGTTTGCTGTTGATATTGAACCCATTTATAATATTGTATTACTATGATATTTTGACATTCCCCGCTGGATTTGTAATGTTAATATTTAAACAATATTGTTATTGTGTTATTTTGCAATTGCATTATCCATTAAATTTGATATTTAAATCTAGTTAAATCCTTTGCTTTTCTTCATCCACTGACAAAGATGTGTAGAATGGCCTTTGCGACTCCCTGTTGTGATGTGAAAATACCTCTGTGTATGTTTAATTTGCAATTCTAGCCTTATGTAGACTTTAAAATCGCCCTGTATTTGCGTTAAAAAACACTTTATGAATCAAGAGAATCAGTCCCTTTTCATATCATGCATTCCGTCACCCGATTGCACTTGTTGAAATACAAAAATATACCAATGTATGACTGAATTTTCTTTCTTTGAGAAAAAATATCTAATTTAATAATCACATTGACGCATCATAAATATCTTACCGAATTTCGGTCGGGATTTTCCCATGTATTATTGTGTTTCATTTATTTGTGTATTTTCCACGTTGTATTGTGAAAATGATTTTCTGCGTGTTTGATTTACAATTCAAGCCTTATATAGACTTTAGAATCATCCTATATTTATGTTGTAAACACTTTATGAATCAGGGGGAATCTGCCTGATTTCAATTTAACTTTTTATTAATGCGTGCCATCACCGGATCGAACTTGTTGAAACAGAAAAAAGATATGCGGTGACAATTTAATAAGCCGGTGACAGCCAATAGACAAAAACGCACGCCTCTGTCTATTGCTGGCTTATTAAGTTGTCTCCATAATGCTCCCCTTCCAGTGAGACGCTCGGCGAACGATTGTTTGTAGCGCCAAGCGTCTTGGCGAGCGAAGGGAGTGTTTTGGATACCGTCATGCGTCATGACGCAGCAGAATCTCCCTTCGCTTGCCAAGACGCTTGGCGCTATAAACAATCGTTCGCCCAGCTTCTCACTAGAAGGGGAGCATTGTGGTGACAACTTAATAAGCCAGGAATAGACAGAAGCGTACGTTTTTGCCGAATGGTTAAGTGACTGGACTTCAAATCTGAGCATCGCAGGTTCACCACATGCACCAATTTGTGTCTGAGTTTTCTCTTCTCTGAGAAGAATCTCATCGGAATCGTTTTTTCTCTTCCAGAGACCCCCCGGCCTCCCCAGGTACTCTCCGCCCGCAAGGACGTGGCCGTGAAGAGGGGCACCCCGGCACTCCTGCGCTGCATCGTCAGGGGCCACCCGGCCCCCAAGATCACCTGGACCCACAAGGACCGGCCCCTGGACCCGGACGGGGGGGACTACAGGATATCCCCGGACGGCTCGTTGCACATCATGCGTGCGGAGGACTCGCACGCGGGGACGTACGCCTGCTCTGCAGAGAACGGGGTGGGGAGAGCCGTCACGCGCTTCTTCAACCTCATCGTCTTCGGTGAGTGAGGCGATTCCAATCCATCTGCGGAAAAGGCGCGTGAAATCACAAATTCTTTCTCTGTTGTTGTCCAATGCCACTTGGTCACACCAAGCCAGCGCTCTTTCGAATGAAGGCAGAGGTGTGAACGAGCACCGTTCTGGCGAAAGGGTGACTTGGCACGAACTCAACCCTTTTCAGGGGGAGGTCGAATTCATTCATACACTCATTCATCCATCAGAGTCAGAATTCAGATCCGAATCAGAGACCGTCTCATCCCTGACTCGGTACCCCCAGAGGTATGCGAACTTGGAGGACTTTGCAGTCACGACCTGTTGAACGTGCCTCTACTGTCATTGGTCAACACGGCGGTCTTTGGCCGAGACGAGGATAGAACCCACTACCTTTCGGTTGCGAGACGGATGCTCTACCTACCAGGCGACCGCGGCCCTAACTATTTCTTTCTCTTTTCTCCTGTGCGTGCGAGACAGCAAATGCCACCGAAGGCTCCGGTAACGAATATTTTTTCAATGTGGCTTAACTCATTTCATCCATTTAGCTCCCTTCGTACGTTCTCAAGCAAACTCCAAGCAATTTATTTTGATTCTTTCAATCCAATGTTTGAGCACGAATTTTGTTTGAATGGGGCTTACCTCATTTCATCCATTTACCTTCCTACCTTTACTTGAGTATGTTCTCAAGCCACCTCGGTCAAAGCAGCTATCTGAGCTTATTTTGTTTCAGTGTGTCTAACCTCATTTCATCCATTTAGCTGCCTTAGTTTCCACGAATACGTACTCTTGTGTCCTCAGTTAAAACAGCAAACTGAGCTTATTTTGATTATGTAAGTCCGATTTTTGAGCAAGAATTTTCTTTCAGTTTGGCTTTCCATCTAGCTTCCTACCTTTACTTGAGTATGTTCTCAAGCCTCCTCGATTAAAATAGCATTAGAGCTTCTTTTAACACTTTCACTTCGACGTTTCTGTTTCAATGGGGCTTACCTAGTTGCGATCACTTAGCCTCCTTCCTTTACGTGAGTATGTTCACAATCTTCCTCATTTAAATGAGCCAACTGAGCTTATTTTGATTTTTTCACTCCGATGTTTGAGTTCGGGTTTTTTTTTTTCAATGTGGCCTGACTGATTTCATCCATCTAGCTTTCTTCGTATGTTCTCAAGTCTCCTCTTTTAGAACAGCAAATGGAGCAAGTTCAAATTTATCTGTGGAAAAGGCTCGAAAATCGATTCTCCGGACAGCAAATGCTACCGAAGGCTCCGGTTATATTTGCTCTTTCTGCAAATACGCCGCGGACAAATGCATCGTCATGGCGTCTATGTATGAGTGTCGCAATGAAATCGTTTCGTGCAACCGATTTCACTGCCATGGCTCCTTTCCACCGTACCGAGTCTTCTCCCTCCTTATAATACCCCGGGGGGCCACCCCGAAATGAGGATGAGATACTTCCGGCATGGTGGTTGGATCTCGCAAATCCAGTGGGCACAGTGATAGGTCGATGCCCTTCCATCAATGCCCTTCCGGGAGGGTTGAACCGTGGCCGCTGATGGCCCTCAGGACCCAACCACAGTTCCCGCCAGTGTTGCTGTAGCGCTCATTCCCTCTTGCGAGGTTAATCCGCGTGCCTTAGGCCGGGTCGGAGGTCAGTCACCAAGTCTTCTTCACTGTCGGATCGAAACCAGAGAAGCCTCTGTCACCAATCTGTGCGTTCATATTTAGGGGGAGGGTGTAAGACCACGGCGCCACCTGTCTTATCCGCTTGCCCAACCCTGGACCACCCACAGATCTTATTTCTTGAATGCCCACCCTTCCGGTACGTCCCGAGACCACCGAAACTGAGCTTCTGCATCGTAGTTTCTTCGCCAAATGGACTCCTTCTCACCAACATGAGCCAAACAAAGATCTTCCGCAGTGGATTCAAGTCTTGAGAGACCCTCCTGAAAACAGAGCACTCTGTCCGGGCGTCCTCAGTGTTGAGTAGTTGCCATGACTGGGAACTGCTGACACTGACTGGTGAGAGTGAGAAATGTCCATTGAACTGAGTCGTTTCACTGTTGTCGGCGATGAGGTCACATCAGTGACGAAGAGAGGATTCGACGCTGTTATGCGTGGTTTGCAATGCACCTGAAGTCATCTGAGCTGTTTGCTCATTCAGTTTAACCCTTTAACTGCTTTGCCAGAGTACCATACGTGCATCTATTTATCGAATTTTGATAGTTTTAAGCAAAAAATTAACCATCCATTACGAGTATAATATTAAAATGACTTCAAATGCATAGACAAGTAATCATTGAATTTCCACTTGACTTAAAATAAGAAAACTTAACCTTAATAGAAGGTAGCCATCTTATTAGATAGTAAAGAAAATAAAACAGTCAAAGGGTTAAACGGATGACCTCGAGACTGAATGATATTTTTTTAATGATGTTTTTTTTTCTAATCACTAAGGGAACGTCAAATTTCAATAATTGGTAAAACAAGGTTTTTTTTCTTCACCTTTAAAGCATATAACGGAGTTTCAATAATGCAACTGATTAGAGGAATTGGATTTAGAGGAAAACTAGCTGTGAATTAAAATATATATAAATGTTTTTCTTAGTTGCCAAATGAATAATTCCGCGAAAAAAACGAATTCTATGCATTAGAAATATTGAAATAACAATATTTTGCTAGGTCATAAGTGATTTTCTGAGCTTAGTCATTAGAGCATTCATCAATACCATATCGTACACTATATTTGGTTAATCTTCTTACGCCCCTCCGTGCCATATCAACGCCCCCTCATTTTCTTTGGGTCTTTCACCTCCCCTTGAAACCTCAAACGCCCACAAGGGGGCGTTATCACCCACGTTGGGAACCTATGCTCTAGAATGCAAGAGGACTTCAGGTGACATCGGGTCGTTGTGAATTCTCGACCCTTTGAAACTGAAACCCAGATCTTACCATTGGATCAGTTTGGTATATTTTCGTTCCGAATGAAGCGTCGATGCCATCGTAGTGAACTTCACCCCGAAGCCACGTGGGAAAACCCGAAAGACTGGATTGCCGCGACAGCATTTGTGAAAATTAAGTCTTGAGGGCTGACCAACCCTTCCAATAGAAGACGATTTCCATCATCAATTAGGGAATATTATTGGAGACGTGGATGTCTTCAAATATCTTTATAGAATGCATAAAATATTTAAAATAATTTTTGAGCAGATAGCTGATATATTTTTTTCATCATCAAATGCAGCATTCATTATCGACACTATTTTTTTCCCCTTACCGTTGAGAATAGTAACTCTATCGTGCTGAAACACTTAAAACTATTATTTCTTAATTGCTAAGTACAAGAATTGCTGTTACAAGAAATGTATTTATACCATCTTAGAATTCAAACTTCTTCTTTTTCAACGATGCAGTTTCATTTCTCTGTAATTTTTTAAAAAATCTCGTCAATTTTTTTACAATTTTAAGAAACAATTAAGTAAATGCAAACGATTGTGAAATGAAGAATTTTATCTGCCTTTTAAAAAGTAATCTTGTTTAATTGACATTCAGAGTTTAATTAAAGGCATGAAACACTAAAAGTGTTATATACATAATATTTTATAAAGAATGTTTTATTATTATTACTAAACTGTTACTAGCCAAGTCCGATGTATGAACTAATAGTTTAATCCATGAATACACACCTGAAATCAAGAATAAACAGAAAGCTTTCGAAACACTGCCAACCCCTCTACATAAATAAATCCGAGGACGCATATGTATATTCCTTTTAACCTTGAAAGGAGTGTCCTCTTCAGTGAGACATGGGAAACTATTTTCCGAATTAAAACTATTATTTCTTGATAGCCGAGTCACCGAGTATCTGGTGAAAAAAAACATTGTAAAATGTGTGCCTTTTCCAGTTTTCCTTTCTCATCTGCATGCGTCTCTCTTTCAGTGGACACGCAGATCAAGGTCACCCTGGCCACCCCCCGGTACAAAGTGAATTCGACCCTGCAGCTGGACTGCGCGGTGAGCGGCACGCAGCCGATGGTCGTCAGCTGGCACCTCGGAAAGGACAGCCGCATCCTGGAGTCGGACGGTCGCCGAAGGATCTTCACCAACCACACGCTGCTCATCGCGCCTGCGCAGTACGAGGACAGCGGCACCTACAT
>JAPMOQ010016717.1:626496-643834 GCA_026543055.1 Argiope trifasciata
AGGGATTTTTTTCTGTAAGGCATCGGTGGACAATGGTCAAAAGTATTGACACCTCGTGACCCGAAAATGGCGGCAAAAGAGACATACCCATTTAAACAGCAAAAGACAAAAACAAAGCAAAACATTAGAAAACATCACCAAAAGAATCAAAAATATATAAAAAGTAAAACTACGTAAAAATATTCACCCAAAATTAAAACAAACTACTCAATTAAATTTTTTAAAAAAAGAGAAAGAACTTATCCGCCACAGGAAAATCTACCGAACTGAATATATATATATATATATATATTCTTTTTTTCTTCCAGATATATCCGTTCCCCCCAACTGCAAGGACAGTCCCTTCTTCACCAGCTGTGCCCTGATCGTGAAGCAGAGCTACTGCATCAATCCCACTTACGCCAAGTACTGCTGCCTCTCCTGCGCCATTTCGGGGCAGCTGCTGGGCGCAGTGAATGCCACCTCGTCTTAGTCGACGTCCGGACAGCCGGGACTCTTCTTCACGAACGAAGAACGAAAAGCTGCGCAAACACAGACTCTCACCTCATCCATTGTCAGAAGGCTTTTGTAACGCAGATGTGCAGAGGTGGCACGCGCAACTTCCCAAGCAGCGTCAGATGTGTGGCACCCAATGGCGACAGTGCTGGCAAGAAAATAAATACAGAAATAAAGCGTCGAGTATCGGAAATAAAGCGTCGAGTTTTTGGCCAATCGAGTTTATTTTTATATGTATAGCACCCAATGGCGACACTCGCCCAATCGCTGTGGAATAACGTTTTCAAAAACTTCATTCTGATTTCTTTTAAAACGTAAACTGTGATATTCGATATCGGAATTCATTTTAGAGCTTTTCTCTTGGGTCTGTATCCTGTGGATAATTTATTTTAAGAGGGGGAGGGGCATTTTCATTTCCCAATCTGCCCAAAAGATGGCAGCAAGAATCCTTCTTGTTATCGGCACTAAGAATATATGCAAAAATTCGACAACAGCAAAGCAGCAAATCTGACGAATGTTTCATCACCACCGGTTTTATTGAAGGTCTGTAGAAATCAAAGAATGTCATCTGGTACAAAGAATTCTCAACGTTTATTTTAATCTCTGAAAAAAAAAAGTATTTATTTTATTGAAATTTATAATGAAAGAAACAAAAACAATGAATGTGAATGTTTTTTTAAAGTTGAATATAAAAATGAAACCCATCCGATGACTCCCAGTTGAAAGAAAAGATGCAAAAAGAAAGGAGAAATGAAAGTTTCACCTTCTGCCATTCTGCTTAAGGTAACCGACAACGTTCGAAGAAAAAATTTGATTTTTTAAAAACTATTTTCAGTTTTTAGATGTATTATTTATTATCAATACAAAATCATTATTTGAAAATACAATATATTTTGAGAAATAGGAAAATGTGTTGTAAATTTGAATGAAATGGAACCAAAATGGTGAACGTTCTACATAAAATTGTAATGCAGCAATCTTATTTTTCCTTTGCACACAAGTTATAGAATATGAAGATCAAGGAAATGAAGCAAAATCAAAGAAAAATCTTGAGATGCAAAGAATTTATGGATAAAAATATGTGTATGCATGCATTTTTTCCATAAATTCTGAACTCCATTTTTCTAAACACACTTATAGATGAAAAAATATTTCACCAACCATAAAAAATTTGGCTCCTTTCATTGCCTATATTATTTAAAGCTGAAATTTTTATGTCAGTACGTCTATTAGTTTTTGGGATATCATGTTGACGATGGAGAAAATTTATGAAAATTAAAATAGAAGTGAAAGACAAATATTACGTGAAAAATATATTTTGCTTAAAACTCTTCTGGATAATAGGGCAGACCTTCCTTTTCCAAGAAAAAACAAACTTTTTTGGAAAGAGAAAAGTCTAAATGACAAGAAATAACACTTTCTTTAAAAAAAATCGCCAATGTGGTCGAATACAGTGTTTTTAACGTAGTCGGATACCTTAAGTGAGAGAAGATTCCACACATTTGTGAGATTCTCTCATTTGGAATGAGGCAAAAAGAAGAGTCCGAAGTGCTGCTTCGCTTTCAGACGACATATTTTTTCCATTCACAAGCAAATAAACTTGGTTATATCTGGTTATTTAAAATTGCCAACATTATTGTAAGGAAATAATATTTTTGTTAACAATTGAGGTCAGTTAAGTGAAGTTTTTTGAAAAATAATTGCAGTCGCTATTGTGAATATTGCTCTACATATTTATGCTGCCGGGATGTTGCTTCCTGATTTTGCATCTCGATTATAAAAGCCTCTAAAAATCCAGAGACAGTTTCTTGAAAAAGAATGTAAAAAAGGTGCTAAATTTGAAGCAGTTGTTTATTGTTCGAATCGCTTGTTGACTTTTCACGCCATTTTTTAGAAGTTTCGATTTGTGCCATTTTCTGCGCTTGAAAAAAATGGCGAAGAAAAAATACGTTTTTTTTATTTATTCAAATGCTTCGAATCTTTCTGACTCGATATCGCTATATTTTAATGAAATAATGATTCTTTGTTTAACTGTTGATAATGTTTGTATAAAAAAGTATGTAAATATCTCATTAAATTTCTTAAAATTCCTTTTAAAAATGTTTTTTAAAGTTTCACGTGCTTTTAAATGTTTTTATATAGTGTTGTCTCACGAAATGTGTTCCACTTCTTTGCTGTACAAAACTTCATGTAGATAATTTTTATTTCATTTCTTAATCGTAAAGTTCCATTTCCAATGACAGTTTGAACAGTTACGCGGAAAATTCTTCCACCGGAGTTCTTCAAATTTAGAACAAATTATAACACGACATCCAATAAAAGTTTACTCCATTTGTTGATTCATTGGGGTGCATAGCTATCTGGTTTGAATCTTGAGTCACGAAAACGGTTAAAAAACAGGCTGCATGTCCAAACACGATCTGTCCGATTGGAAACTCCCATCTGTTGCTGCACGGACCGGTTTCTATTCGCTCAAGTCATTTTTCATTACAGAATCAATAAATTTCTTTTGCGATTCCCGCACGCATCATGTTTGAACTTCTTTCGATTCCTTGGCTAAGGGGGGGATCTTGGCAAATAAGGCATGAAAGGAATCTGAAAGCCATCAAAATTTCTTGAATGAACACCAATCCTTTGATACAAGCCCATAAGAAAGGCAAATTGTTCTAATTTTGCATGGAATTTTGCCAATTGGGGAATCATTATACAAAAAATATTAAATTTCAAAGAGTACCAAATTCAGTGTCATCGACAGTTTGAAAAAATGTATCGAAAACGTATTTGACTGTATAATTGTATTTCATTTATGTGGAGTTCTCGAGATATCGACACATTTCAGACAATCGTATGGATTTTGTAATTTCGAAATGCGTGTCGAATATTTAAATTTTTAACGACTCTGTCTTGTTACGGTGTGAAATATTTTATTCTTTGACGATTATCGAAGTAAGAAGCCTTCTTTTGTCGTGTGCATAGCATCATCTGTGTTTATGTGTACAAAACATCGTTTCTCTCTCGATAATAATCCCAACAATTCTTATTGCCGAAATCTTTGTTTTGCTATACATAGGATTTGTTCGTACAGATTGTGTAAATGTTGATGTTTGTTTATACAAAATAAATTGTTATTTATGATGATTACGATTGACATTTCATATTTGAAAACTGAAATAAATGATTTGTAAAAAATGAAATTTTCGCTTTTTATTTTTAAGGTAAGGAGCACGGATACAAATACATTCGCTTTCGTAATAATTCAAATGTATGCGTGTGTGTACGAGTGCAGATTATAAATATAAATTGCTATTTTTCAAAAATCAGAACGTGAAACAGGACTCATGCTCAGGACACAAATTAAAACCCGAATTATTCCGAACGATGTTTCCAAGAATATTTCTTCTGCGGCAGCAACGGGCAACAGCTAGTTTCATTTTATAAATTAAATTGAAAACTTAAGATCTTACCTTTAATATTCATGTTCAATACACATCTCCAGAACTTATTTGTCGATGGATTTAATAGATGATCAGTGATAACAACATGAGATCAAATTTAAATCAAAGTACAACTTTATTTCGAAAAAAATCAAAACTGCTGGCAGTCAGTTGTATGAAGTTTATGAAAATAATCATGAAATCCAGAAATAGGAAAATATGTAGGCATTAAATGTACAGATAAGAAAATTGTACATAAAAATTCATACTCAAATTTGTCATTTCATGTTATCATAGCAGTTTAACGATTCAAAGTAATGACATACATAAAATTACATAAATTAAATACACAAACCAAAGTATCTGTAACAGAGATCCTTTATATAAAACATAATAGTTTTAAAATATCTTGTAAATAAACTCTGTTTAATACATTAATTCCAATGTTTCGTTATTTTTAGGTTGGGTGATGTGGCTTGAAACCGTTGGAATTATATTTATAGGCCACTTTGTATTCTTTCGCATATGGCTAAAACTTTTACCAATTAAAATGTTGTACTGTAATCTAGACGTGTAAATGCCAATGTTTGTCCGCATTGACGAATTCAGGATGTGGAAATAACTGCCAAAATTGAATTGAAAACATTCGGACGGTCACAATTCTTTAAACAAAGATCCAAGACGCCAAGCTTTGAGAGGGCCTTTTACAATCATTCAAGGTCAAAACTAGAGCTTATTATCTACTGTATTTTCAAAATAAGATTACAAGGAAGAAATTGATAGTCCTCTGTTGCAAGAAAACGAGAGACAGAAATAAATATTACGAAGATGCTAATTCTACTGAAATTATTAAACTCGTATCTTTAATTGTAAAGACTTGTTAGCTTGCGCGAATCAGATTTGAAAAAAACTTCGAATTTCATTCATATTTAAACTCAACTATCTTTGCTTAAAGTTGGATTTGAATTTAAAAAATCGGTTCATGGTTGTGAACCGATGGACAAATTTATGAATATTGCCATTGAAACGAAACGTTGACGAGTCTGCATAACTGAATGGTTAAGATGCTCGACTCATAATCAGTAGACAAAATCTGTTTTTCCTAGCTTTCGTGTTCCAGAAAATTCTGGACTTTTCTCTAATTTGCCAGATAATTGCTCTGAACTTTTCTTGCTGTCTCCAGAAAGGTATTCTGGAACTTTCCCTACTTGTATAAAAGCTGAAGATCTCTCAGTCTCAGTGCTCTTAGTTCAAAGTTGAGTTAATAAATGGATTTCACTCTACTTCTTGAGTTCTATCCAAGCGGCAATATTATATTAATACACTGATGAAAAAATAAATCCCAACACCAAGAAATATTATTGTACAGTAATGAAATTTTGTGAATACATTTGTCTAGGTAACATATTTAATTGATTAAAGTTTCAAGATCACAGGTAGAGCTATTGGCGAGAAGAGCCATTTCAAATGTGAAATGTTGGTACATTAGTAACCGGTGTAACCGCCAGAATTTTGAATGCAAGCATACAAACGTGCATGCATTGTGTCGTACAGGTGTCGGATATCAGTTTGTGGGATGGAGTTCCATGCCTGTTGCCCTTGGGCGGTCAATGCAGGGACGGTTAATGCTGGTTGTGGGTGACGCTGGAGTTGTCGTCCAATGATGTCCCATACGTAGTCGATTGGAGAAAGATCTGGTGATCTAGCAGGTCAAGGCAACAAACATGTCGACACTCTGTAGAGCATGTTGGATTACAACAGCGGTATGAGGGCGAGCGTTATCCTGTTGGAAAACACCCCCTTGAATGCTGTTCATGAATGGCAGCACAACAGGTTGTATCACTAGACTGACGTACAAATTTACAGTCAGGGTGCCTGGGATAACCAAGAGAGTTCTCCTGCCGTCAGACGAAATTGCTCCCCATACCATAACTCCAGGAGAAGGCCATGTGTGTCTAGGCCGCAGACAGGTCACTAGCAGGCGTTCACCTGGCCTCCTTGTAACCAACAAACGGCTATCACTGCGACCAAGGCAGAACGGCTTTCATCAGAAGACACAACAGATCTCCACTCCGTCCTCCAATTATCTATAGCTTGACACCACTCACGTCGCAAATGGCAGTGGTTTGGAGTCAGTGGAATGCACTGTACAGGGCGTCTGGCTCGGAGCTGTCCTTGAAGTAACCGATTTGTAACACTTCGTTGTGTCACTGTGGTGCCAACTGCAGCTCGAATTTCAGCTGCAGACGCAGTACGATTAGCCACAGCCATATGCCGAATGCGACGGTCTTCCGTCTCAGTAGTACCACGTGGCCGCCCGGAACCTGGTCTTCTTGAGGCAGTACCTTCCCTTGGCTACGGCCGCCAATACTCATGCACAGTGGATATATTCCTGCAAAGTCTTTCAGCAATATCGCGGAAAGAAAACCCACCTTCTCGTAGCCCTACAACACGACCTCGTTCAAACTCAGTGAGCTGTTGATAATGGCTTCTTCGTCTTCTCAGAGGCATCCTTGACTAGCATTAACCCACTACGTCAAATCTCAACTGTAAATAACGATCACGAACCTTACAGCTCTTATTTAAAGCAAACCTCATTTGCATGTTCATAGTGTCGCTACTAGCGCCACACTTACACGCGTAGCTCGAAATTTGAATCGATGTCATCTTTCAGATGTATAAACACGCCTACCAAATTTCGTTTATCTAGCTCAGCTCCTTGCTAATGTTGGGATTTTTTTTCCATCAATGTATGATTAGTGACTAGCACATTTTTATCAAGACTGAGACGTGCCATTTCGTCAGAGTCTTGAAAGGGATGTAGAAGCAACTCATTGATAACTGGAAACAAAACCTCAGCCATAGAATCTTCCAACACAGCAGCAACAGATATCTATACACGAACAGACCATCCTAACTCGTAGAATTTCCAATTTCAAGCAACTCTCCAAAACAGCGAAAGATTGAACAGAACACCCGTGAGTTCCGGAAACATTTTATCCATCAAGAAAGGTAGATTCTTTTTAAAGAAAGTGAGCACCTGGATATCAAGCGATTTTTGAATAAATAGTTTGAGTAATTGCAATAGAAAATTATAACATTTTTTTCTATTTTGAAAGCAGATTCCAAAACTATTTCTTCCAATAGTTACAATTGAGTTTGATCGAAGTTTACAGTAATTGAAAAGATTTCCCCTTTTCTCAATATTCTTGATAAACTCTATTTGTATAAAATATTACAAATTTGTATTAGCTCTGAAATTTTTTTGACAAAGTTAAGATTAGCTATCATTTGTTTCAGAAGATAAAAAGTGGATTGAAAGGGAAGAGATTTGGTTTTGAGATGGGGTGAAAAGAATATTGAAACCAAGGATTCGCGTGGATTTCAATGAAAATATCGTTTGATCCATTTAAAGATTTGATTGGTAAAACTGCTTTATGTACATGCACAATTCAAAGTCGTAATAATAAAAGTCAGATTTCACAAAGTTAACAAACAGAACTTTCCTGTTGAGTAGCTTTTAGCTCGCCTTGGATTCTGCTGCTGAAACAGCAATTGTTTTAACGAGACAAAAACGCAATAAAAATCCAAAGGAGAAATTTGCTAGAGAAATTTAAAAAGACATCTGGAAAAACATTGTTAACTTTATATCTTAGAAGAGTAAAATCGATTTATATTTTCTATAAGTTAACTTTCCACACAACCCATCAACGGACCATATTAGTTAGTTACTCTTCACACCACATCCATTTGGTTTAATTATCTATAATATATATCACTTCAAAATAACCCGCCATGTTTGAAACAAACTTTTATTACAACACACACTCGAAAGTTGGCATGTTTACGGAGTTCCCGCCCTTGCTGGGCTACCTGGTAGAAAGCTTCACAAATCCTGGCTGAAAGGACTGGACCTGACTGCTAGGGACTTTGACATTTTTCTCCCTACTAGGCCGGAACTCCAAAATGCACAGCTTGCTTATTTTTAATACCTATTTGCGTCCAGTATTGACTTTACATGCCCAGTTTGGGGTTATGCAGCGAAATCAAATGTAAAAATCATCCAAAAATAGCACAACCAGATCCTGAGAAGCATCTGCCCAGCAAGATGGTTCATGGAAAATAACGATTTATGTGAAGCCACCGACAAGAAACCATTTACAAATTCCCCACTAAATTTTTCAATAGCCTAAATAGTAACGATAACACAGCCCTATCACAAATTAAACACTACATCCCCGATAATAAAATTAAAAGACCCCGAAATATTCTCCTGACAAACTCTACTCTATAGTTCTGTGACCTAAATCTCATAAAATTACTCCACACTCTCCGAGTGTCTCAAATCTGATTCGCCACGACCAAACAATAGCCTAGTCTCAGCCTTTCCTCCGAAATCTGATCAAGCTACTCTCTCTCGGGACTGACGATGCCCCTGGAATTCCATCAGCCAATCACAACCAGCAGAGAAGAACGGTACACCATTGGACGAGGCCTTACACTCCCGCACATACCCACCCTCATGGCTTTCTAGACTTCAACACCAGTACTCAGCGTGCACCAGATAACATCAGACAGTAAAGGGCATTCCAGCTGCACACAGAAACCATGATTCTGGGGATTCACAGGGCGGGTACCCCGTGGAAACCACCAATATCGCTAGGGACTCTTAAGAGTACTGGGGCAGGGAGTGGGTTTAGAACTGCTTTGCTATTGGTTGATGGACTCTACTGGGGTACTACTATTTAAGCGGAGTTATAAAAAGTTTTTAGCTAGAATTTAGAGAGTGAGATTAATTGTAGGGGAACTGTGATTGAACATTGCATTCACAAGTATAAATAATTTATTCATAGGATTTGGTTCTTTTCTCATTTCTCTGAGTGCGTTGAAAAGGTTAGAGATCATGGCGAATAGTTGTTTTAATTCATTAAGGGCCTGTAACATTTCAGAGAACGGGTTATTTATATTTTATTGTTTTGGAGATTAATGATTTACAAATTCTGGCATTTTAAAATTATTTAATCGGGGTGCTTGAGGTGGATTTGGATTGGTTATTCGGGCATAAGAGACGTTAGATCTTACAAAATTTCAATTGAAACTATTTGTACGGGTTTTCAGCTGGTTTAGGGAACTTTGGACATTCTTTATAAGAAGTGATGCACCCTTCCTGGTCGCAATTAATACATTTAGGGTTTTCTATTTATTCCGTCATTGCGCATTCTCTGGTTTGATGGTTAAGACTGTATTTTATGCATCTAGGTTTCATTGAACAGTTTGCTGCAGTATGGCCAAAGAGATTGCAATTATAGCGCTGGGAAATAGTTGATTTGCCTCTATATTGCTCCACAGTTACTTAAAAAAAATTACAGCACTCGGAATACAACAACAGCTCGCGTCACGTGATTACATTGAGTCACGCGATTACATTGAATCGAGTGATTGGGCGAATATATATGATGGAAAAATACACCAACAAACTTATTTAATTCATAATAAAATCTCGAATTCATTTGGGATTTCCTTAAAAATTACTGCATCAATCAAATTCAAAAGTATGTCCGTTCGATCTTTAAAACATTACATGTATCGAATTCAAAGAAAACCATTTTTGATGAGCTACTGGGGGAAAAATCCACTGGCATAAACCATTTCTGTTAATCAATCTCAAAGAATGGATGTGTAAAAAATTTAAAAATATTTTCTGATTACCTAAAAAATCCTTAAAGAGATATGGAATTATTAAAATACTTTGGAGCAAGAACATTAAAACACTAAAGAATGAGAAACAACTTGTCCATTCTTGTATATATTGTAATTTTGCCTCATTCCATTCTCACAAGTTTCAGATGAATTGTGTCTAATGTAGGTAACCACGAAGGATTTTGATGCTCTGTTTCAGGATGCGTGCCAAGCGCCATAAATAGCAAAATGCCTACTTCATGTAATGTTTGCAAGTTAGGAAAATACTTAGAATTCCATCTGAATAATCGCTTTCAAAAACATAACAAATTTACAAAATATTTAAAAGAAGCTGCACTTGATAAATTGATAGTAGTTGAAAGTCATCTATTGGTTTTTCAAGGCTGAAAAATAGACTATTGAGGAAATGGCGAAAAATCATGCCTTAATTCAGTGTTTCTTTATAAATGCAACTAAATTTTAAGTGATCATAGCTTAGTACATTTTCCAGGGAAACTGCTGTGTATGCCGATGACGGCTCTGCACTTGATGATGAGAAATGAACTATAACTTTGCGGTGTAACTAATTGGAACTAACAAAGGAATTGCGGTGTATCTAAAATGATGAAACGATGCTTCTATACTATGCAGTTTATTGCTATGAGAAGGGGCACGGAGTCATCCCGCTACCAACGGTAGGCATCGCGTCCAAGTTCCCTTTCTGCCGGGTCATGACCCGAGTAGTTACAGAAAAGGAATGAGCGTCCGCCAACTTGGCTCGTTTGCAGCAAAGTACTGAACAGAAACTATAATATTTTCTTTTGTCAACAGTATCGCTACCCAAACTTATGGTGACAAAAATATGTTTTACAAGTAATACCTACTTAGATTATAGAACAAGCATATGAATTAATAGAATTATGCATTCCCAATGGTTCTTAAAGTTCTGAAGACTCGATGCATGTTTTTGATATGGCAATTCCATTTCAAAACATGATCAAAATGTCTCTTTGATTAACTTGGTACTTAAATTCCAATTTCATCAATACGTTTCAATGAAAAATAAATAATTTTACAGATCGGACATTTGACATGATTTATTGAGAAAGGGAAAAATGTTATATTAAAGCTTATATATACAAGCAAGCTGAAACGAATGATTTTAACAATGAAATTCCAAACCCTTACCTCGTCATTTTGAAACAGGTCACTTTAGTCTTGTGGTCATGTTATCTAGCTAAGGACAGTAAGGTCCATAGTTCGGTCCTATCTATCGTCAAAAGCAACATTAGTGACCTGGGACGATGCAACCTTCGTTCAACTCTTGTGGCGCCTTCTATCCAAACAATAAATAAATAAATAAAAGGCGATAAACAATCAGCAAAAGAAATAAAAAGATGAAGCTGGTAATTAATCAGCCGATATAAAAAATGAAGCTGATAAACAATCAGCCGATATAAATAAATGAAGCTGATAAATAATCAGCGGATTTTAAAAAGTGGGTAAACGCATTAAAATTCCACAGCCAACAGCAACAAAATGTCGTTCACCTCACCTCTCACTGGAGGGGGGGATATTGGAGGGGGAGCTTTATCAGCCAGATGACATCCTCAAGACCGAGGGATCACTTTTAGTCATGTGGTCTGGCTACGCATCATAAGATCGCGAGCTCAATCCCAGCTATCCCCAATAGCAACAAATGAATGGGCCACGCATCATTTTGAGAATCTGCAACATCTCTTATGTCGCACTGGCGTGCTTTTGATGTTGAGCTGAAGAAGTTTTTAAAATGACCATTTCATGTACATTCAGTTTCTGATTAAGCTAAGATGTATGGTGAATATTTAAGGCACTCGTCTGTGGTGATAACTTAATAAGCCAAATAACATCTACGGGAATGAGCAATTGCTTTTGTCCGGTGGTTATGTTAATAGGCTTCAGACCCAAAGGTCCTGGGCTCTATTCCAAGCAAATTTCCCCTTCTAAAATGGTGACCTCGAACAATGAATCATGCAACTGATTCAATCTTCATGCAACTGATGTGACGCCATCTACCCGCAACCAAAGTCGTCAAACTCACTTGAAGCAACAATTCACGCACGCTCGCCATAACGCTTGGCGCAACAAAAACTCCGCTCGCCAAACAAAGATGGGTACGATGCACTAGACACAACAGCTACACACAGCAACCACTCACTCAACAAAACCAATTCATCACCACTCAACAAGAACACATATCGACAGGATCCCATCTGCACTCTCTCACTTGGAATGAAACCGTCCATCTTTGACATCACATCCTTCAATGTCTTAAGATTATCTGGTACTTCTTCTTGCATACAGCCGACCACCCCGCTACCACAGAACGCAGCAGTATCGACAGGATTTGTGATGGTCAACTGCTGAAGAAATATTGTCCAACCTTACATGGACCGAACAGTCAAACCGACATTCTTTTCGGGGTAGTCAATAGCTGTCTTTCTTCCCATCTGCACACTTCCTTTTCTTCTTGTATACAGCCGACCACCGCACCACCACTGAACGTAGCAGTGTCGACAGGATCCCATCTGCACTCTCTCAGTTGGAATGAAACTGTCCATCTTTGACATCACATCCTTCAATGTCTTAAGATGATCTGGTACTTCTTCTTGCATACAGCCGACCACCCCGCCACCACTGAACGCAGCAGTATCGACAGGATTTGTGGTGGTCAACTGCTGAATAAGTATTGTCCAACCTCACATGGACCGATCCATCAATCTAACATTCCTTTCAGGGTTGGGAATAATTGTCTTTCTCCCCATCCACACACTCTCAAACAGTTTGAATAAAACTGTCCATCTTTGACATCCTATCCTTCAGGGTTTTGAGATGACCATCAGTATTGTACTTCAATCATTACTAACAATCGGGTTTTTCCATCACTCTGAGACTCATTACATCAAATAGTTATAAGCCGTACCCATTTTTCCACAAATGCATTTATTTTCTTCCAAATCTTTGAAATAGGCTGGACATCTCCCAAGTCCAGATATGATTTGGATTATCAGTGGATGGTATTTTCTTACTATAATTTCCGGATTAAGAATAAAGTCGAAAGTGACTCTTTCTTTTTTTTTGGACACGTACCAACTGTCAAACCCTGGTAGTTTTATTTCTTCTCTCAATTCCCCTTTTAAAATACCACTTGATTTGGAGAAAATAATATTAATATTATCTTTCTGTGTCGCCAACTTCACATAGAGGTCAGATTACTGTGGAACGAGAGCCAACTGCTAAAATGATATGAGATTTTTTTCACAAAAACTATGCCAAGAACAAAACACGAGTTGTTTGCCGATCAGTGGGTTTAAAACTATAACCGACTCAAGTTAATATGTAATTATTCACGAACTGTGGTGAATAGAAGCATCAGTTATTTTATGTTTATAACTAAGTTTTTTTTCCCCTTTGTAAACATGATTTAGGCATCTGTTTTAAATGTCAAGTTTCTGTTTTACTCTGTATATTGTGTGTATAATTTAAAACTAAAGTGAGAGTGCTGGAATGTTAATTATAATTATTCTGGCAACCAATTGGTGGCACCCTGAGTCATTTTGCTTGCTATATATACATGTGCTCACAAAATAAAATTCTCATTGCCAAAATTCCACACTGCAAATTCTCCTATTCTGCGGCAAAATATTAATCGTCATTGCTCTATAAGTCACAGAAATTAACCCTTTCCTCCTCGCTTCCGCATGTCGAAACACTATACTTAAACACTAGTATTGAAATAGACGGGCTTTGTAAGATGATGAGGAATTTGGGACGCATCGGGATGAATGGTGAACACCCACATTATGCTGATCTCAACCAGAGAAGAATAGATGCCGTCAAGCGCCTGGAGGAAACGAAAGGTAATATGGCTCAATTAGTATGTCAGGATGAGAAATGTACTTCCAATAAACTCCCCACCCAAGCTGAAATTAATGATATCTCAGAGCAGTTCAGCTCCCCAACAAAAAGGAAAACGGCACGAAACGTGCAAAAAATTAATGCTCCGGAAATTGTTACTCAAAACCGGTTCACTCCCATACAAAACGTAAATGATAATCAGATAAATGATAACGCACCGGCTCCCCCCAAAATACCACCCATCATGCTGCGTTACGCAGAAAACTACAAGGAAATTTTGGCGGAAATTACCAGAGTCGCGGGGCCTACTGAAAACAAATTTACGAATGGATTCATTAAAATCTTCCCCACCACTCGTGAGCAATACCAAAAAATTCAGGGTCACTCTAAGGATAGGGGATTCGACTACTACATCATTAAACCAAAGGAGGTACGGCCCATCAAGGTTGTAATAAAGGGATTACCCCACGAGTATAATACTGAGGAGCTTAAATACCACCTCAAAGAAGAATTAAACTTACCTGTGATCAAGGTATCACAACTAAAACAAACGAGGACGAGAAGAGATCTTCCGTTCTTTCTCATCGAACTGAACAGGTGTGAGCAAGCAAAACAAATCTATGACTTGAAAAGCGTGAATTATCTGAAAGTCCTAATTGAGCCCTATCGCGCTCGTAATATGACCAGACAATGTTACAAATGTAACTTCTTTCACCACAGCGCGAATTGCTGTAGCATTACCCCAAGATGTTTGAAATGTGCAGATAAACACGAAACAAAACAATGCCCCATAAAGGAAAAACTAGAAGTCCCTAAATGCATCAATTGTCTTAAGGAAGGGCACGTAGCCTCTTATAGAGGCTGCGAAAAATTTCCCAAAACCACTACCCATAGTCAAAACAGGTCTAATGTCATAAATGCAAGGAGATCAACTCTTTTTAATCATTCTCATACTAGGGAAAATATCTCTTATGCTGACACTTTGAGGTCCGCGGAAGAACAACAGATGGCGCCACCTAATGGCCACATACCTGTCAATCAAACCTTCAAAACAACAACATCCGTTATGCCAGATTTTAACGCAACAGGGCTATCTTCCAGCGACTTTCAGGAACTTCGTGAAGGTCTAAAAGAAATAAAAAGTATGGTAAACTCCTTCCCTAACATACTAGACCTTATTAGGAAATTAAAAAGGGCCACAGACTATTCAGATAAAGCATTAGTTGTCGCCGAACTTTGCATTATTCTCTATCCAACATCTAAATAACGTTCAAGTGCAACAGCTTGCGTATTGTTTACTGGAATGCAGATGGCATTTCTAACAAAATTAATGACCTTAAATTATTTGTAAATAAGTATAACCCCGACGCTATCCTTATTCAGGAAACTCACCTTAGACCACAAAGAAAGATTTTTCTGGCTAATTATCACGCTTACTATAGCTATAGGGTTGACTCCAACAAAGGGGGAACTGCAATACTAATCAAAAATGGCATACCGCATCAAGAGGTAATCCCCCCTAAACTTTATTATGTAGAAGCCACAGTAGTTGCACTAAATATATTCAAAGAACCTATTACTCTTACCTCAATCTACATCCCCCCTAGCTCAGATAATTCATTATTCACATTCGACCTGGAAAACTTAATTCAAATCAGTTCAAACCAAATTATTTGTGGCGATTATAACGCTCATCATATCAGTTGGGGCTGTCAAAATAACAATACTCGAGGTAACTCTATATATTCTTTCGCCACTCAAGCAGGGCTTGAAATTTTAGCTCCAAGCTCCCCTACTAGATATGGTGTATTTTCGGCCAGTACAATAGATCTTGTAATTGTTAAAGACTTCCTTTTCCCATATGATATCACTTCTATCCCAGATTTAAGCTCTGACCATAATCCTGTAATCTTAAATTTTTATCTTAAATACTCTTTACCTGATAATGATAGAAAAAATATCACAAACTGGAATAACTTTAAACATAATCTGTCGAATATAAATTTCAACTGTAACACGGATCCTGATACCCCTGATCAACTAGACAACTTAGTAGACTACTTCGAAAAAATTATTATTGACGCCAAGAATGCAGCATCTAAACCCCCTAAAATTACTCAAAATTACATAGATCCTGAAATTAGAACCTTGAGAAAAGAAAGGAATTATGCCAGAAAACTCTTTCAAAATACTAGGGATCCAGTCTTCAAGAAATTAATGAACCGGCTAAATAAATCTATTCAAAAACTTAATGAAAGAGCTAATCAAAACGAATTTATTAATAAGCTCACCAACGCTAATACCTACGATGGCACTTTTTGGAAATTTACTTCATCTTTTAAAAAGAAAAAGAGTAAAGTCTCCGCCCTTAAAGGCCCGGCTAATATTGCAGATACTGATATTGATAAAGCAAACTGCTTGGCAAACAGCCTCGAGAAACAATTTCAATTAAATAATCTCACTCACGACGAAACAGAAAAGCTTGTATGTAACACAGTCAAAGACTTTCAGAACTCATTACCTAACTATTTTAATGAAATTACCCCCCCTCCTATCTCTGAAATTAACGATTGTATTAAAAAACTAAATGTAAACAAAGCTCCAGGACTTGACGGTATCAATAATAAAATTATACGTAATCTCCCCCCTAACTTAATTTCTCTCTTACAAATTATTATTTTTAAGATTTTAGCCATAGGCCACTTCCCCACGAAATGGAAAACTGCTGTCGTTGCCCCCATATTAAAACCTGGTAAAGACCCTACTGATCCGACCAGTTATAGACCCATTTCGCTACTCCCCTCCTTAAGCAAAATTGCAGAACAAATCATTTTAAATAGATTAAACAAATTCCTAGAAGATAATAAAATTCTCTGTCCCGAACAATTTGGCTTTAGGAAGAACCTCTCTACTACACACCAACTAGTTAGGGTAGTTGAATTTATAGAAGAGGGGTTCCTAAATAAACAAAAAACTGCTGCTGTTCTTCTTGATATTCAGAAAGCCTTTGACAGAGTTTGGCAAGATGGCCTTATATACAAGTTAATCACATATAATATTCCTACATACCTCATCAAAATTTTTAAATCTTATATTTACAATCGAACCTTCTGTGTTAGAGTAAACAGCACACTCTCGGATATTAAATTAATTAATGCAGGTGTCGCACAAGGTTCCAAATTAGGACCCATTTTATTTTCCCTCTATATTAATGACATCCCGAAAAAATTTAACACAATGTTGTGTATGTACGCGGATGATACTGCAATATTAGCTAGAAATAAAAATCCAAATTTCATTTCTATAGCTCTCACCAGACACCTGATTACTCTTGACGACTGGTTCACTAAATGGAAAATAGCAATTAATACCAGTAAGACTGAGGCAATTATGTTCTCAAAATTTAAATCTAATAAAACTTACAGGCCTATTAAAATCAAAAATCAAAACATCCCGTGGTCTAAGGAATGTAAATATTTAGGTGTTATTTTAGATCATAAACTATCGTGGAGGCCGCACTTTATTTATCTTAAAAATAAATTTCGAGACCTAACTCGTAAATTTTATCCTTTAATTTCTCGAAATTCAAAAATGCATAGAGATTACAAAATGCTTATTTACTCTGCCTACCTGCGTCCAGTATTAACATATGCTTGTCCGGTGTGGGGATATGCTGCTAAATATAATTTAAGAATTATTGAATTACAGCAAAACAACTTAATTAGAAGATTTTGTAAATGTCAATGGTATATGCCTAACACTAATATGTATAAAGCTCTTAAATTCCCCCCCCCCCCTTAAAGAGTTCATTAAAAAATTGGCCAAAACCTTTT
>JAPMOQ010016718.1:0-24208 GCA_026543055.1 Argiope trifasciata
TTATTCCTTTCTTTATTTTTGAGAATATGAGAATAACATGTAATAGATATTTGTAGAAACAAAAAGGAGTTGATTTGAAATAACATAGCAAATTAGACAAAAAAATGTGTAAAATTTTTTTCAAACATCAAGAAGAAAATGCATTGCCAAATTGGTGAATCAAAAGTCTTAATCTCTCTCTATATTTTTGCATACATGTGAAGGAAGTAATTCATAAATAAAATGATTTTAAATTCGGTATGTGACCTCATAAGTACATTCGAGTCAACTTTTGGCTACAATTGAGCAGAAAAAAACCCTTGATAAGTACATTTTTAAATGATAGATTCAGTTAAGAATGTTATATTCGCGACAGTTCTATATTTTATTACTAAAAATCATTAATGCCATGTAAAACTTTTGAAGCCTTAACCAAGGCTCGAAATTTACCACAGGATAAAAAAATAGCATCCCTATTAGAGAAAAAAGGAGAAAAATTTGGTAATATGAATAATTTTTTCTGAGTAAACATCCACCCCTAGAAGTAATTAGTAGCAAAATTCAGTAGTTAAAGAAAAAGTCTTTCAGAGATTTTCAGATAAGTTTTAATCATATATATCCCAGTAAGTGTAGAATGCATGACCACCTACAAAAATTATCATGTAAAAAACTTTAGAAATAAACCTTCAAGCATTAATTTCTGGTTTCTTGGCAAAAAAATTTGAAGATAATAAAACACACAAACGCAGCTTTATAAGAAGAAATAAAAAAACTTTATTTATATTTCACATTTAAGTAGCCTCTTAGCCGTTGCATTTCGTTAGAACTGCAACGTTGCCCAGGGAACACCACGTGGAGGTGTGCTACTTTCGTTCCCCACCCACCAACCCTCCCTTCGTCTGTGCATCCGATAACAGTTTAAAGCAGCACCCAGCAGTCGAGTCAATGCTTCTTTCATAACGTTATATGGTAGCCAAAAACAATTTTTGAGGAAGCATCAGGAAGCCGAAGATTATATTAAATAGCTTCTGGCAACCGATATCTGTATTTGTAAGAGCATCTGAACTCCGATGACAGTTTTTAAAATAGCATTTGGAAGCAAAGGAATATTTTTGGAACAGCCGAAGATGGTCATGAACAGTATCGGTAGATTATTTTGATATTAATGGCCTCTTGCTGAATCAGATAACAGTTTTTGGTTAAAGCAGCATCCAGCAATCAGTGCTTATTTTGTAACGATAGAAAGCAGCCGAAAACAGTTTTTCAGGCAGTATCAGGAAGCCGATGATGATATGAAGTAGTTTCTGGCAACCGATATCTGTATTTGTAAGAGCATCTTAATTCCGATGACAGTCTTTTAAATAGTATTTGTACGCAGAGGAATATTTTTGGAACAACCGAAGACAGTCATGAACAGTATCGGTTGACTGTTTTGATATTAAAAGTGTCTATTGCTGCATCCGATAGCATTTTTCTTTTAAAGCAGAATCTAGCAGTCGAGTCAGTGCTTATTATTTATCTGACAGCCGAAAATAGTTTTTGAGCAGCATCTGGAAGTCGAAAATGATGTTAAGTAGTTTCTGGCATCCGATGGCAGTTTTCTTTTAAAACCCCATCCAGAAGTTGAGTAAGTGCTTCTTTCGTAAAGTTATATTGCAGACTGTAACAGTTTTTGAGCAGAATCAGGAGGTAGAAAATGATGTTAAATATCTCCTGGCAACGGATATTTGTATTTTTAACTGAATCTGAACGAATATGACAGTCATTAAAATAGTACCTGGAAGCAGAAGAATATTTTCAGAACAGTCGAAGCAGCAGCAGAGGACGATTGTTTTATTATTAAAGTGCATTTTGTAACAACCGACAATAGTTTTCTTTTAAAGCAACGTCCAGCAGTCAAGTCAGTGCTTATATCGTCTGTGCTTATAACTCTATATGGCAGCCGAAAACAGTTTTTGAGCTGCATCTGGAAGTCAAAAATGATATTAAGTAGCTTCTGGCAAATGATATCTGTATTTCTAAGAGCATCTGACCTTCGATGACAGTCTTTAAAATAATATCTGGAAGCAGACGATCGATCTTTAAGTAGCCGAAGACAGTTATAAACAGCATCGGATGACATTTTTGATCTTAAACTGTCTCTTGCTTCTGTCGGTATTCCACCGGAATGTCCAAAGCTACGCAAAGCTGATAGATTGTATACGACTCCACAACAGGTACACTAATGGGAGCCAATCGGGCTGGCAGATTTAGTGCAGAGCACATTTTATAAATCATATACGATTTCACAACTGGGGCATTAGCTCTCTGGACTTGAACAGAAGCAAGTTCAGCTGGAAGCTCTAATGCTTGGTAAAATCTGTACACGGCATAAGAACGAACGAGAGCAACTCGTCGTTCAGGCGGATTAGATGGTTTCTCCGCATTTGGATCCAATGCAGGATCAGAAACAAAATCCCCTAAAGGTGGTAAACGGGGGAATAGGAAATGTTTGATAATTTCCCAAATTGTCAACATGACAAGGATTCCAATAAAGGCCGTAGCCTCATTGAAATTTTCAAGAATCAAAGTAAACATAGCTCTTTAAAAAGACACACAACGATAGGTTGCAAAACTATTAATGAAATCAACATCAAACAACAGAATTTATACTCATTGTTCCTTTTGCTACATTGTTTGCATTTCACTATTTTGTTGAGCATTTAAATTGTTACATTACTATTCACAACAATAAAAAAGTAATTGTTAAGATAATGTTTTGTTGAATAAAAACAGAATAGGATGGATAACAATTACTTTTTAATAGTTGAATGAATTGTAGAAATCGGTGCAAGAATTTGAATGGGGGCTAAAAGAGGAAGTCCCTCTTTGAAGGAATTTTGACTTTAAAGGAGATATAATTATAAAAATTTATTAGAAGTATTATTAGTAATTAAACTTTCCATGGACATTTGAACTTAATCCAACTGATTTGAATTTAAATATTAAATCTGAAAATAACAAATAACATTTCGTTTTATATGAATAAGATACAAACATCATTCTTTTCGTTGTAGATAGACATTGGTGACAGTCAGAAATGAGCAAGGAAGTAAACAAAAGAAAGTGGTCATTAGTGTTTAATTGTAAAAGAATTATATATTTTGAAAGTTTAATAAAACAATTTGCATTCACTTAGTTACCAGTTTTTTTAAATTGGATAATAGCTTATTACTAATTAATGAAAGTGGATGTTATACCTGAACATTTCCCGTTTTACTGGATATAGCGAATCCTAAAAAAGTGGAAAATGCCTCTTCTTCCTAAACTATTGAAATTAGTCATATGTTTCTATCTTTGAAGGCATTTACTTCATGCGTATTTTTCTAAGGGAAATTTCATCAAATAAGTAATTTAGATGAAAAAAATACTTAATCTTCTGAAGAAAGCAATGATAAAAACTAACTCATATTAAATTTTTATTCAGCCCCCACTTCAGAAAAGTGTTGATGATTGAAATGATTTTTCTGAAAATTTTCATATTCCAGCAATTTATTAAGTATTGAAATAAAATATTATTCAAATGAATTGAATAATTCGTTTTTCATAGTAATTATCTTTTGTGTCTTTTTTTATTGCAACTTAGAAGTTAAAAAGGTATTACTTTTCCCACAGATAAAAGCAGTTCGATTTACGTTTAAGTTTTCCCTTTTTTTACTTTCCTATAAGTGTAATGATCTCATGGCGAAGCTTTATTTTTGAGATTGATAACTGCAGCTCTAAATTTGATGAAACGGAAGATCTTTTGGTATAAAATCTAATTACTTCTAACTTTCAATCTTGTGAGTCTTTCTAACTGAGGGATTATACCTTCTACAAAAAGATTCTTTAAAATTTTGAAATAATATTTTCATAAAATTATTGAAGGAAAGAATTTGTTACACGGCTGTTTCTTTATATTTAAATCGATACGTTTCATGCTAATAACATTGCAATAGGTTTTTTAACTCTCTTTCTTGAGTGCAAAGAAATGAAATTTTACACTCTCTGATTTGATATGATGATATACTGTTAAAAATTATTTACTTAACTTAATTGTCTGTTGTCTAATAATTTAATTAAATTGAAATTCTGTATTAATTACAAAGTTAAAGAAATTCAAAACTACCGATAGGAAGCCGAATATAATTGAATTGTGAAAAAAGAATAGCAGAAAATTTAAGTCATTAATACAATATTTTTATTACGAAATAGAAATACAATATAATATATTATACAATATTTTTACATTGAGCAGATATGCAAACTTATAGTTTTTTCCCCCTCAGAGTTCTGTTTCACGTTCATCTAAAAAAAAAAAAAAACGTAATAAAGTGGATTAAAATGAATTATCATTTGATTCATTGGGAGTAAATTCTGTTATGTCATTATAACATAAATGTTGGAAAATTGATTAATGAAATTATCGTCGAAGATAAATATTTGTCATAGCATACTTTTAGATGTGTAGAAGAAGGCTTTTAAAAAAGAATTTATGGCACCTTGGCGTCACTATAACGTAAGTATGACGTTTATTTTAATTTTTTCCCCAAGCCAATGACATCTTTCCTAATTTGAGTTCATATTGATGAAAATTTCCACTTTTCAAATTTTAAAATAGAATGCATGGCCACTGGGGCTCCATAGAATAAATAATTTGAGTTAGAGATATCAAATTTAATGGATCCCCGGAGGGCACCTCCTAATGGAGGATGAGATACTTATGGTATGGTGGTTGGATCTCGCCAACCCAGTGGGTGCAATAATAGGTGAGAGTTTGATCCTCCCATTGATGACGGTATATACTCCTACGGGGAGGGTTGTACCGTGGCCGGTGGTGGCCATTAGGATTCAACTACAATTTCCGACAGTGTTGCTGTTGCGGTGATGATTCAGTTTTTCGTGGTTTATCCGTGTGCTTTCGTGGTGGGTTGGAGGTCAGTAATATGAGTTTATCAAATTTAGGGAAGATATACTTTGGAGGAAGCAATATACACATCGGAGTAAATGCTTTGCCATTTTGTATTAAACAGTCAGTGAGGGTTTTATATTTTCCAACAAATTTTCTGAAAATATTATTGTAAAAAACTAATTATTATTCACTTTAGAAACTTAAGATTTTTAAAAAAATTACTAAAATTTAGTTTCTTCTGAATTTCTCCTTTTATATTTAAAAAATAATTTTTTTGCCTAATTTTCAACGTTAGGTTGATGTTTAAAAATATTTTGTTTAAAAATACATTGTCTCTTATGAATAATTCTCTACTTTGTCTCTTATGCGTAATTCATATATATGAATTATACATAAATATTTTAGCCAAAATTAAACATAAACAGTATTTCAGCGGAAACAACTATTCATCAAAATCGGCACACTTCTAACATAAAAATGAAATTTTTTAATCAAATTAAAATAATGAAATTTTTGTTGGCATACATCGAGGAGCCCCCCCCCCCCCGAAAAATACTCATTCGGTTTTGATTGGGTTGGTTGCAATTTCCCATTTTAGAAATTGTATTATTTAATAACTATTAGGTTGGTGCGTATGAAATGTCGGATTCTTAAGTGATTGTATAAAACTGCATATCTTTCTTCAAAAGCTGTTTATTCAATCAAAGTATGCTCCATTCGCTTCAATACACTTCTCCCAACGAGATTTTAAAGCGTAGATGCCTGTCTTAAAAAAATTTTGGTCTTTAGAATTAATAAACTCTGATATCGAGTTTTTTAGACTGTCTTCATTTTCATAGTGTTTGCCCCTTAAAAACAGCTCTAAATGCTTGAAAAAATGAAAATCGGTCGGCGAGAGATCCGGTGAATATGGTGGATGCTGCAAAACTTCATATTCCAGTTCGTTCCAGCTTACTTCGCTCTGTCAGTGCGGGCGGTACCCACTTGTCTATCTTCTTAACCTTGCCAATCTCAGAAAGGTGTCTCAATATCGTTGTATGGTCAACTTTCATCCTGATAGCAAGTTCCCTCGTGGATACGGCTGGATCCGCTTCCACTAGAGCCTTCAGGTCATCATTCTTCACAGACGTTTTGGGTCTTCCGCGCGGCTCATTTTGCAGTGAAAAATCGCCAGTCCGAAATTTTTCGAACCAACGCTGCACTTTCCGATCGTTAACCGTATTCTCCCCAAACGCTTGGTTTATGTTGCGTGCAGCTTTTGCAGCACTATTACCAAGTTTGTACTCATATAAGAAAATGACGCGAATGTCGGCAGAATTCATATCGGCAATAAACTCAAAAGAAATAACAAAAGGGAAGACCTTCGAGAAAACCTATTTTGCTGAAATGAGTCTCTGGCAATGGACAATACGACTATGAATGAGGTTATGCCAAAGACAAAAGTATAACGAAAACAGGGAGACAAACGTCCGCATGTAAAGAGAATCCGACATTTCATACGCACCAACCTAATATTTAGAGAGACCGTGATGAATTGAGGCTTATGTCTTTCGAGGTATCGACATATTGCAAAAGGAGATATTGTGTTTTTAGGGAAATCGTTAGGGAAAAATTGAAGTCAGAAGTCTTATTTAATTTTCTGTGGCACTCTTTCTTATATGACGTGGTGTTGTAAGAATGTGTTTTTAATAGGGATCATGATTAATTTGCCTATAAGAAAAGCTTTTGTTAGTTGAATGATACGATGGAGTTTCCAATGTTATGAGTTTATATATGAGCATTATATACAGTATTGTGATGATGAGGGGAGTGTTCAGTGAGGAGTATGAGTAAATGAAATCTATTGAAGTTAATGCATTCTGGAGAAGATCTTGGTTGAGATACAAGACAAAAATTTGTATATGGCTCGAGGCTCAATTTATCGTACTCTTGTAAAAACGGCAAAAGATTTCTAATTTTTACCTTAGAAATCTTGTTTGCCATAACGATGGACCACCATATTTTTCCTAGGTCTTGGGTTTTTTTATTTTATTTTATTTATTTATTTATTTTGAAATGGAAACATGTAGTGATAGGGCAAATAGGGTCATATATAAAAATATTGTGTTTTCACTTTTTCTTTTACTTCTATTTTGAAAATTAAACCCATCCTAACACATGCGCAAAAGCGTGGAGGTTTTTACAATTCGTTGCTGAACAGTACGCGATTGTAGAGTAGAATCTTTGCAGGTTAGAACTTCGCATTTATGAATTTATTCATATTTTGAAGCGATTTCACAGTCATCTTAGCGATATATCATAATTGATTAGCGATTACTTTTGCTGTCCGTCAAAAGAAAGGGCAGTAAAATTTAATGAATGGAACTTTCATTTGATAATAATTATTAAAACTGGATTCCTTTTTGAAACATCTCACTGTGGTTAACGAACATGAATCACATTTAAAAAGTCCATTTTTTCTTATCTGCAGGATCAAATAACCTTTTTAGATTAATTAAACCGAAAACTTTGACAAGAAATGTAAGTTAAGGGTACTCTAGTACAGGAAGAAAATAATCTATGGGTTAATTAGGAAAGATTTTTCTAATTAAATAAGGCACGGAAAAATAATGCTGATTTGAATAGATCAACAGAAAGCACATATAACAAAATCAGCCATGATTTCTAGAAAATTGAATTTTTTAAACTTCTGTCGGCAATTGTGTGGGTTCACGCATCTCCTTATAAATGTATAATCAGAGAGAAAACGAACTAGCAAGATTAAATGCCCTCACCTTCAAATCCTTATTTTGAATATTAAAACTATATTTTGTTTTACACGTGGAATAATTTCTTCCTTCAAAATAATTGTTAGTCATGAGATAGTTAATTATAAGGTTTCTATAAAAAGAACTTTTTCTCCAGTTGTTTGATAAGAAATTGTAATTTTTCGGCCATAGTATTATGGTTTTGTAAAAAAATGTTAAAAACTTGTCAAAACTTCAGTTAATATTAGATTTAGCAAATTCAATTTAAGATTATGAAGAAAAGTGAAATTCGGGAAAGTGTCATCTATCGAAAATATACATGACATATTTTACTTTTTATGAAGAATAAATGAATCAGAATTTTCTTTTGAGAAAAAAGTACAATGAAGCCTAATAAAAGGCTTTAAAAGAAAATAAGTTCTTAGATTCCTTACCCCATTTCAGTTGAACGCCCTTCTTTCTTTTATGTAAATTCTGAAATGTCAGATACGTTCCGTATATGACTGCATAACACAAAGCGATGCTCCCTAGGACTCTGTACGCCACTCTTCCCCCAAAATTATTCATGATGTTACCACCAATCACAGTTGATCCTAGTCTAGCTGTAAAAATCAATAAATTGAGCATTGGCAAAAAAAAAATTGAAGATTTGAATAAGTGATGGCTTCAAGTACACTAACTATTCATGATGGCGTTAGCCATTGTCGGTTAGAAGTAGTATCTTTTGGAGGCGGGCGAGACAGATCTTTTCACTGTAAGAAAATTCCAGACTACGATGTGTTAAGCATTGAGTTCAGCTACAACTATTCATGAAAATGCCAATGGGAAATTAACAAACAGTTGCATTATGGTTTATTCTGTTTGAGGAGTATTTACGTTACGTGGTCTCATGCATCACACCATTCTGGTGGAAAGGTTTCCATCTTCCGTAATAATCAAATAAATATGGTACGGAGAAAATAGAGTAAAAAATACTATCCAGAAGGCAGCAAGGAGTAAATTAAGATA
The DNA here is from genome assembly GCA_026543055.1 of Argiope trifasciata. NCBI lineage: Eukaryota > Metazoa > Arthropoda > Arachnida > Araneae > Araneidae > Argiope > Argiope trifasciata. The sequence continues at coordinate 8,665 of JAPMOQ010016718.1, forward strand.
GCATAATGAGGACAAGAAAAAAGAGTAAAAGGTACTATGTAGAAGATAGCAAGGAGAAGAAGAAGGTAATATGGCGTCTGCTTAACCGGTTGTTGCTTTTGCTGTCCTAAGTATACATTGCCATATGCTCATCCAAGAATTAGATACATATGAGAATGCAGTGAGCCACAAAGATATTGAATAAAACATAAAATTAATTGCTTTGTATATTTACGAGCACAATGGCACTAATTTGCATTGTCCACAAAAAGTGATTTTATTCCAGATCCTGAATAGCAGTCTAATCTTATTCCATATTGGGTCTAGACATAATAAATACTACTCGCATGGTTCTTTTAAATATAAATGTTTCTTGCTTATTAATAAAAATATTTTCAGAGATTCATGAGCCAATTGTCAATGGGAAATGTTAAATTTGAATTTGGTTGTTTCCGTAATTACTAAATTTATCAAAAAAAGAAAAAAAAAAAGAAGAGAAAGTAGTCATCATTTTTGTTTTTAAAAAGATGTTTTTAATCTGGGAATTAAGAATTAATGAAAAGTACTATTTTTTTCAGATATGCAATTAATTTTTCCCGCAATTTGCGCTTCTAATAATGGTACCCAGGACACTGGCCTTGCCTGGCCCCATTTAGGGTTACCTAGTTACTATCTAGTCACACTTTACACCTAGTTATAGCACCTACTGTCTGTCCATCACAAGAACTCTGCTAGACGATCGTCTATGTTTACGGCGGGCGTCATAGAAACAGGTTACTGTAGGAAGAGTTCATTTCGCGGTGGTAGAAATTCATTCAAATTTCTCAAGCTGGCACGTTTAGAGCCAAACTGGCGATATTATGTTGAAAACAAATTCAAAAAAAATCACAAAGATAAAAATTTATTTGCCTTCTCGGAGTATTGAAAATATCTGATATTTTTGTTATAAATTTACAAAGTGAAAAGCAAATCATATAGAAAAACTGAATAATTATTTGTGTATCTAACGACTGCGCAAGAAGAAAAAATTAAGAAGTAAAATCATGCAAGATAAAAAATTAATCGTCATTATTTCATTTGATTTAAATTTGTATGTTATTAATATAAAATTATCGTCTGCAAATGCATCTAATTTAACATAAAAGCAATAATATAATTAATCGTAATTATTTCATTTCATTTAAATTTATATGTTATTAAGAGACAAAAAAATAATTATATGCAGTTAAATATTAACCAAAGAAAAGATTAATAAAATAAAAAAGAAGTAAGCTAAAAATAATGCAACTGCGACTAAAGCGAGAAGATGAACGAGCAACAAGTTTTTCTTATTGCTACAATTGATGCCAAGAACAAGAATACTCCCCAAGACTTCCGTCCGATTACACCCATTCAAATGGATCATCCCAACCGAAGCCGGTTTCTATGACGCCCGCCATAAACACAGACGATCATCTAGCAGAGTTCTTGTGATGGACAGACAGTAGTTACACCACTATTATAGCTTAAATTGTGATTTTTGTTCCCGCTTTCTTGTCTATTAGCAAACCTCTAGCATAGTACCTTGCATATTACCTCCGAATGTAATTATTGCATGACTTTCATAACATAAAGAAACTCACAAAAAGAAATTAATTATGTTTAAATAAGAATGATATATACTAACCGACATTATAATGCAGTGTTCCAGCTAAAACGATCATTGTCGCCTGGAGTTCTACAGGAGCAACTTTATCACAATATTGAAGCACTGCTACCCAAGATAAATGGTAAGCATATGCATTTGCCAATTCAATACCAATGGCAAGCCAGGGATCGAGTATGAATGAAAAACCAAAGGCATAGAATGCATATGAGAACAAGCAAAAAACAAATAAATTTCGTACACCAGTCAGGTTTATGAGCCATTTCGCCGTATAAAGAAAAGGTATTCCAGATACAGCAGCTACACCAGTGTTAACACCAAGCAGTAAATCTGAAGCTCCAAGATTTTGCAAATACCAGTTTCCATAAATCATTTGAAATCCAAACGAAAACCCTAATATCAAAATGAATATAAGGAACAAAAAAATTTCCACGTCCTTTACTAACTCGATAGAGGTCTTCCATAATTTGGCAGCAGGTTTGTGAAATTTTGGATCTGCTTTCCAAACAGGTATTAGTGATAAGACAACAAATATGGCTGCGAATATAAATACTGGAGTATAACTTTTTTCATCTCCGTTTGAGCCAATTTTATGCAAGATGAAACCTGCGAGTGGAGGACCAACTGAAAAACCCAAAACAGACCACAATCTTTGTTTTCCAAAATCAGAATTGTATTGGTTGATTAAATCCATTGTAATAACGTCAAAGAATCGATAAACATTGGTTCGAGAAGTGTTGTATAGGACAACGAAAATTCCATAAATTATTAACCAAAACATTCTATTATTATGGCATTGCAATGAATCATTTCCCGAGCATATCATTTCAAATGTTTGACAGTTATGGGCATCACATAGAGAAATATCTTTAGATGAATAATTTCTGTAAAGAATCTGATATACACAGAGTCCTGAAGTTTGATTCAGATGATTTTTTTCCAAGCTGATATCTTCTTTCAAAACTAAAGAGACAAATGAGCATTCTTCATTAAAATGTGTTGCAGTCTTTTTATAATTTAAGGAGCATGAATTTGAATGGAAATTATCCCGTAGGTACTGGCAAGATACTTGAGCAATGATCTGATTGTCAAGGCAGTCAAAAGTGATCTGTTTTGGGGGACATTCATCTATCTTAGGCATAACGATGAAACATATTAGGCTTCCCAAGAAAACTGAAGCTTGCAGGAACAGAAATGGCTTAACACGTCCTATCCTGTCAGCAAACATTCCAGAAATCATGCCGGTGATGAACTGAAAAGCTACACTGATAGTCACCATTACTGATAAATGTGCTAATGTAAGGCCTTGATGTTTTAAATAAACAGGAACAAAGGCTCCTGTAGTGCGGGCACCTGCAAATAAATAAAATAATTCAGTTAAATTAATTTCATATCTAAAATGCGAAAAAATATATATTATACATGCAACAGAAAAAAAATATATATTATACATGCAACAGTAAAAAATATATATTATACATGCAACAGTAAAAAATATATATTATACATGCAACAGTAAAAAATATATATTATACATGCAACAGTGAAAAATATATATTTCAAAATAGGCGTATGCTGTCATACCACGCTTAAGGTATTTGGTTATGCTCCATGAAATTTATTTGAAAAATTGAATTTTTTAAAAGCTATTAAAAATTATGCTTTTTAGATGTATTTTCAATTATAATACAAAATACTATAAATAAAAACAAAATAATTTGAAAATATAATATATTTTCAGAATCTGGAAAATTTGTTGCAAGTTTTAGGGAAATTTAACCAAAATGGTTAAAACTTTACTCAAAATTGTAATACAGCAATCGTAATTTTCTTTGTTTACAAGTTATAGAATACAATGATGAAGGAAATGAACCAAAATCTAAGAAACATTTTGAGATGCAAAAAAGTTATAGGTAAAAATATACATATATATGTATTTTTTTTCCTAAATTCACAATTTACTTTTTCTTAAAACACCTCTGAATGAAAAATTATTTCGCAAACAATAAAATTTTTGGTTCATTTCATTGCCCATATTATTTGAATTGACTGAAGTTTTTATGTAAATACCTCTATTAGTTTGTGGTATGTCATGTTAAAGGGGGAGAATTTTCATGAATATTAAAGTTTTGAGAAAATTGAAGTTAAATTCAAATTGACCTGAAACCCTCAGGTTAGAAAGCCGAAATCTTACCACCAGACTCTGAATTCTTAGAGAAATTCAGCCCCCATGAATTCTTAGGGGAAAAATGGTTTCGGTCAACTAATGTTTCGTATGACAAGAAAGAATAGGGAACGAATTAGCTCGTAAAACAAGGTTCCATTGTATATTCGTAATCTGGAAATTGCATGAAAATTACATTACGTAAAGAACTTCAACAATATTTTTAACTAAGGTCTCCTTATAAAGGAAGATAACATTTATCTTAAATTGTTTTCTTCCCAATTATGACAAATCCAATTAAAGGTTTCGCTCCAATTTAATGGCCTTAAGCGGTATTCATTAAAGTTAATGACGAAAAAAAACTTAATAGTGGAATCAAATACTGTTTGATACTATATAACATTTGGAATTGGTTCACATTCAATAAATTGTGTTTTCTTGTAAAAATTTAAAATGTATTTTTAGTTAACTAATTAAAAAAACTGCGATAAGATGCCCGCTCATTGTTTCTGGATTATTTTGTGAGTTTCTTAAATTTTGTATGTCTAAGAATTTTTGTTTGATCAACAATCAATCATTTTTGTAAATTTTAGTAAATTGAATTTTGATCTCGGAGACACCTACCATTAAAATGTTACAAAAATAAACTCAAAAGAAAGGAAAATTTGAGAATAAAAAAGGAAATATTTCTGACGATATTGGTCATCCATTCTAAAAGAAAAAGGTGATGGAATAGGGAGATCAAAAGTTATTTTTAATTGTTTTGTAAATCTGAATTACTAATATTCTATTACTAAAAGGCTCTAAATTTAAGGTGATTTTTTCAAAAATTTGACAATTGAAGAAAAAATTGCCAGATAGATTTCTTTCTAAGCTGCCAAATTAATTATTACATAATAGGGAACGAAACATAGTTGATACCTGCAAACCAGCAGAAGAGCGAGACCTTGATAGGTATCAGGTACTTATTGATGCTAATCATGTATTTTCCACAAAAATTGAAGGTGAATGTTTGGTTTTCCTAGAAGGAAAAAAATGACGATCATTGAAAATTATGCAACATGAAAACTAAACATAAAATTGAAGAATTTCGCTGAAAAAAGGATGTATCTCCAATCAGGGGAATTTGGTCAGGGGAATCAGGGGAAATATCATGTTTTAAAATAAAAACTTGTTCGTTTGGTGCCAAAAAGATGTAACGCCAATATTTAGTTTTCCCGTTAACTCAAGAGGTGAAGCTGTTTGTCTCATTAGTTTTATGCAGCACAGAGGTAGTTCCTGGTGCTACTTACGGTTTTCTGCAAACGAATAATTGGAGCTACTTCCTTTTTGCAGTAAATGCTTCAATTATATTTCGACTCTTTAGAAAGCATATAGGTAGAGTCGGAGTACGTTTATGACATGAAAAACTTTCCACGCATTATCGACTTGAAAGTGAGATGCATGAATTTCACAAAAATTTTGCCATTTAGATTTGAAAACACTCGAAATTTGGCATGAAACTATTTTCCTGTCTGAACATAATTTGGTGTGAATCATACCATTGTATTCTATATGAACAATTATTTTCAATTATGTATAAAAAAAACTCAAATTCTTATGAAATCCAGAATTACTGAACTTTTCGTTGGAGAAATTTCTTTATTAATCTATGAAAAACAAGATATGCTACTACGATAGAAGGCTAGAGGCAGATAAAGATGACAAGTTTCAGGAAGAATATATGAACAATTCCTTTATTTTTTGTTTTCTTAAAATATAAAGTTCTGTAAAAATGAAGCATTTGTTCACTTTCAGCCTATATAATTTGATACATCTTTTTAATCTGGCCTGTACTGGTACTTGAGCATGAATTTTTTTTTACAGTGAGCAAAAGAAAAAAAAGAATTTTATATATTATGGGGCTAATAAATCATAAAAAGTTTATTACTTGGTTATTAACAATTAAGTATTTAAGTATTTCTTTTTTATAGGTTGTATAAGTACAATAGCAATTAGCTCCCTCAGAAGAAATAGTCTTAAAATATCTTTTGGAATCTGAAATAATTATTTTGTTTAGTTAAGAATGATATTTATTTTCTTGTCGGTAAGGAATACATTCATTGAAAGGGAAGGATATATAAAGGAGAAGCATAAATAGTATTTATTCTATTTTTATTATTCTATTATACAAATATTCATTTTTAGGCATTAGATTTGTGTATTCTTTTAGAATTGTAAAGATTGGGCTTCTTTCAAAAGGGAAATGGAAGAGGAAACTATTTTTTTCTTGTGATTCATTTAATATTCGTCCAGAATTTTTAAGTTTAATATTAGTAAATGTGATTAAAATATTTTCTATTAAAATTGATAAAACATAGAAAATATCTTTATACCATAAAATGTTCAATATAGTCGAAAAGATAATCTTTTAAAACCTAAGGTGGTGCAAAATTATTTGTACTATAATATTTTCGGAAGTTACTGCAAAAAATGTTTAAAGTTTATTAAATGTTTAGTTAAAATTTCAAACCTATAAGATTGTCTCCCCTAAAACTTTCTCGTGAACTCTCTAATAAAACTATTACCTCAGAGAAAGACTTACTTTGCATTTAAGTACAATAACTACGAAATATTACCATCTAGATTGCATTTAGCATTTTTACTGAATCTGGTGTGTCTGCTTAGCGAATTATTTGGTGATTAATCCATGGTTAATAAATGAGGTAAATAGATCTAAATATATTTTTTACACCTATAACCTTTGCATATGAACAAGCAATATGTTTTCAAAGTTTTATCGGAATCGGATGAGCGGTGCTGCAGCGCATAAGAGACATACAGACATTGATTTTTATTTACATAGATTTGTAATGTATATCTAGGGTATTTGAATTTTTTCCTGTTTATCTTTCCCTTATTTATAATCTACAAATTTTATTAACTGATCCTTTCTCAAAACAACATTTGCTATTGAGACATGCATTTTAAAAGAAAATATGTAACCCTTAGATTGATACAATCATAACAAGCCAATAATATTAGATATTACTGCTTTTATAAATACAGATTTGCAAAGCAATTTGTATTTAATTTAAGATTTTATAAAACCGTTGAATTTGATGTAATTTGAAATTAATATTTATTTAACTACAAAATAATGTTGCATTTAAAAATAAGGAACATTACTATATTGATATGATTCCTATAAGTTTGCTGTTATTTTTTCAAAAAATTATATTATCTAATTAAACGATATCTTTTGGACACCGTATTATTTTAAGAAAATTAATGATAAATTCGAGGTGTCATTTCGCAGTTTTTTAAACGTAGTGGAATCGGTTGAAATGACTGCTTAAATGAATTACTCCTTAAGAATAAAAAGATTTTCTATGAAATTATGCTTATTTTATCTTGAAATGTTTTTCCTAATAAGGATTCCTTTTATTATTATTCTTTTTCTTATTAAGAATCTCTTAAATGAGGATAATAAAATTTTCATTAAAGCAAATGTAAGAAAAAGTCCTTTTTTTGTTATAAAAAGTTTCAACGAAAAGAAAAGAAATAATGAAACGAACTTAATGAAGTTAATTCTTTAGTTAATAATTTAATTTATTCCTATAAAGGATCTTGATATGATAAAACTGTTCATGTTCACGATTTTGGAAATGAAGCGTAATACATTATATGCTACTATATTAAATGAACATGATTTGAATACAATTCCTACAATCTATATATATTCAAGGAGAAAAAAAAATATTGTAAATACATACCATTTTGGGAAATAAAATTCTCAGCTTTGTATCTTCCTTCTTTTAAAATAATGAATAATTAGTGTTAAAATTATTATTTTTTGTTTAAATTGAGCTTATAGTAATTATTCCGAATCCTAAGTCGGCTTTTGATATTCTTTTCTAATACATTGGTTGCATTTCATTTATATTTTCATCAGCTTTAAAACGAAGAAAAAAGATGGAGCTCAAATATGCACTATCGATGGAACATTGTTTCATTTTGTCAAACGTAACTGTGAGAGTTCTATTTTATTCAATAAACACTGTGACTATAACTCTTTGTTTTCTTGCTAGCATCATTTTATATGATGAGGAACAAAATTATAGCCTACTTTTTTAAATATATTTATTTTGTAAGCTAAGGTTGATTTCCAGCTGCGTGTGTAATGGATGATAAATCAACAGTGCAGGAAAAAGACTGATAAGACATGAAATTCGAAAAAAATCAGAGATAGTAGATATTTCAAATAACACGTAGTATAGTAATGATTAGTTTACAGTCATGACTGAATCTATGAAAAACATTCTGGATGTCTGGTGTCGTCTAACTGAAAGTGAATGGGCAAGGTTATCAATTAGTGTTTTTTTTTTTTTTTACTTGATGAAAATTAAAATGGCAATAACACAGTAATCTTCATAATAGGAAACGTTTTGGAAGTTATTTTCAGAAGTTGGTAAAGGGAAAAAACAGATTCATTAAATATATACAAAATCATAAAAATACAGATATAATAAGTATAGAAATAAAAATTTTTGACAGTTCTACCAAAAAGATGTTTTTCATACCTGTTTATTTCTGTCAGACTGAGTGACGCGTATTCACAAAACGAACTTGTTGGTTATTTTCTGCTATTTTCTGCTAGTTGCACAATCTTAATCTCTGCTTATAATAAAGATGAATGTGTGAATGTGTTGGTGCTCTGCAGATCAGACCATTTGACTAGAGTAGGGATCGTCAACTTGCAGCTCACTAGCCGTACGTGAATCTTTTGATATAAAGTTACGGCTCTTCTGTTCAAAACAAAAAACAATTTATTATCACCGCTTAAAAATGAGAATATGTACTTTTAAGTACCTAATCTATCAACGGTTTCTATTTATATAACAGTTAATTGCAAATCTCAGTGCTTACTATGACCGTAATGAGATAAATTTGAATGATTGTTATCTTACAGATGAGACTCCGTGATAATGTTCATTCTTCATCCAATTGCATTTCATTTCTGTCTCATCCAAACGAGACTCTAAACGTGTTGTCAGTCAGTTATCTTGGGGTAATGCGCACTTGCATTCATAGTCAATCCTCTCAACACAAATAAGTCATTTAGAATTAAAGCTATTGCTGGATTTGAAAACCCAAGACTTGTGGAGTGGCCTGTTCACAGAACTCAAGAGCAAGCTGGAAGAGTCTGAAGTCCAGAAATGTATGCACATCGAGCAGCACAAGAGGACAACTTCAGAAGAATCCACGCGTTGAGGCCCTCATATTCGACGCATGGAATAGTCTTTTAGAATGTTACAGCGAGGTGAGTTTTAGTTTTAGTTTAGTTATATTAATGTCCCGTTTAAAGCAACACGAGGGCTATTTTGGGACGGACCTCGTAATTTTGAACCACGGTCAGATGACGAGGACGACACCTGAAGTGGTACCTCCCTCTCCACCCCACACCACACCTGCGGGAGGACGTTTGGCCTGACAGATTTAACGTGCAAGAGACCCCCCTCACACGACGGATCTTCGGTAGAATCGAGTCTCGAACCTGAAATCCTTCGGTTCCGAAGCCGAAACCTTACCACCAGGCCACCGCGGCCCTACAGCGAGGTGAAGAAGTTGCCATACGGAATGCTGCTATCATATTCACACAAGCATTCTCTTGCATGAATATGATAAGAAAGTTATTTTAGAAGTCAATTAGCAAATAAAAATCTAGAGTCGGGCTTGAAATTTACAACAATAAGCTCTCAGTCAGATTTTTATCAGCCGTTTATTTTAAATCAAAAATCAAATATACATAAGCAAATACTGTAATATTAAATAGAAATTTTCTTTCTTTCGTTTGAATAGGTTGCCGATCCCTGACCTAGAGCTACCAAACTCGGCTCATGCATATTTTGGAGAAGAAAAAATGCGCAACTACAAGCGATTTTTTAAAATTTTTAATTAAAATTTCAATTGATTAAAATTTTACCTTAGTTCTGCTTTAACTTCCAAAACAGCTCAAAATTTATTTTTACATTTAGATAAAGTTTAAACAATTATCATTTCATTGATACTAAAGATTTAACCTATAAATTTTTAGATTTTTTTTATGCATTTAAAAATATATTAGTCCAGTTTTTCAATTATTTAGATCTCTGTGGAAAATTAATTTTTAGCAGAGCGTTATCATTACATTGACAAAGAAAATTGAAAGATTAATTAATTCTCACTGCAAACTAGACCTAGGAAAGTATAATGCTCAGCCGATGTTTGTATGAAATGGAATAAATAAGAAATTTGATATTTTCTAAAAAAAATGAATGCAAGAAAAAATGTTCTGAGTTACTTTGTTGCTGCGGCCCAGTAGCTACTTTCAAGAATTTTGTTGTTGGATCTTATTTACTTTGGGTAAAAAATGTCTGTAGTAAATGATATCTGACGTTCTCTTAAGTGTGTATCACTCATTTATATTTCGTTAAAGTGCATCAGCAGGAAAGCCTTTTCTTTATGTTCTTTTTTTATTGGAACATATTTCCAACAGTGAAGAATTACTTTCTGTTTGAAATGGTTCTTAACGGCAAAATGTAGGACATTAAATAAACTAAGAAACTCGATTTAGGTGACTTGTACCCCACTATTATAGAACCTAGTTTAGAAAAGTGCAAAGTTACTGGCAGTTCTGTCATTGCCTAACCAATGAATCTCATTTATTTTGGATTGTTGATAGAAAATGAAACCCAACGTTTTCTTAAGTATACAAGAATCATTTATGTCTCTTTATGAATCAGTATTAAATCTTTTTCCGTATATACTTTTTTATTGAAATTTATTTCAAACAGCAAAGAATTAATTCCCATTAGAAACGGTCCTTATCGGTAAAGTGCGAGAGATTAAATTAATTAAGAGACTCCATTTCTATGACTTAGTAAATCATTATTATTCACAAATTCAAATCCTTTAGCATAGTTTACATTTTCCAAAAATGCTGTTAAAATCGTGAAATCTGTATATATAATAATAAGCCTGATTGTAACTTGTTATGGTTAAAAATTAGCTTTCGGGCTCAGAAAAATATGTAAATAACTAAAAATGGAATAAGAAAAAATATTTTTTTGCTAACATATCTGACATTATATCCTGACATTTAAAATTAAAAGGCATTAAAGCATTAAAATAAGTGTTGCAAAGTCATTCAACTGTTCAATTCACATGTAGATAAGAAGAAAAATAATGTGATCCGAAAATCTGAATCTGAAAAAACAAACCCATCAAAACTGCTGTTATCATCGTTTTCCTGCTAGTCATGTGGTCGGATGTTAAACTCTAGGTAGAGTTATATATGATATGCAATTATCTGTTAAAATATTGCATCGTTTTTTTCCTAAACATGCTACCGGATGTAGAGTTCGAAGTAAACTTATTTATAAGATGTAATCACCTACTAAAAATGTTGCAATATGCATTGAAATGTGAATATAACTAGACGATTGCGATAAAAATATCCGCCAGTTTATTTCCATAATGCAAACTCAAAATTTCAAAACTTCAACCAAAGTTTTCAGAAAATTCATGATTCTTTCATGTTTTTGTTTTACAGTCAAATAAGTTGAGAAAGCACTTCCTGTCGGCAAGCTGGATGGTAAGTGTGGATTCCGTTTAAATAGAAATATTAAGAATTTCTTACAGAATATTCCATCATTTTCTTCTCTAATTTCATAACAGTTAAAATTATGATTTTAAAGGAAAGTAGAAGAGAGCGCAAAAGGAGAAAACTTTCCCACAAGGTAGGTGAAAATTCAATGAAAGTTGGGATGAAAATGGAGAAATACTTTTTAGCTATTGCTGAAGCCTTTAGTATTAAAATAATTGATTATGGGGAAACGGCTACTTGCCTAATTTAAATGTACTGAATAGTAAGGCTAATGGTTAACTAAAAGGTATCATAATTTTAAGCAACTGTTTTTGTAAATGCGCTATAATATTCACAAAATAGTTTAGAGCAAAAACAAAAATTTATATCAAAAAAATACAATGGTGAGCAAAGAAATTTCTATTAGATTTAGAACTCAAATTTTAATTTCCAACGGTCTGATTTAGAACTCAAATTTTGATCCGGATGTAAATAATTATTGATATTAATATCTGGAAATTTCATAAATTAACTTTAATACAGCTAAATATTCTTGAAATCGATACCTGAAAGATGAGAATTAGAAAGCAACTTGTTACGAAATGCTGTAGTTAATTTCAAATGGTGGTTTGAACTCTTTCCTCTCGATGATGTAAGGTTTGTTATTATTATAGGTAAAAAATTATATATGTATGTATATTTGTAATCTATAATTTCTATCTGCTGAGATTTGATATTATTTACTTTACAATTTCGTCAATTGATTCTAGGCTATTGGAAAATTTAAAGTAGTTTTTATTAATTATTTTTAGTTTTTAAGTAGACGATGTTGATTATATTGACTTTTATAAATTCCAAAATTCGATGCATTCAGTAATGAAAATTTGGAAAACTTATTATCCATTTTTATAATTTGAAACTTTGATAACTTATATTTTCTTAAATTTTGAAATTATTATTCTAAACATACACTTATAGTTTTTTAAAGTTCTAATCCTTCTCAATTTGCTAAAAATACTTTGAGTTTATAAAAGTAAAAAATGCATATGTTGTCAATAATATTCCTGATAAATTCTTTAAATTTAGACTATTCCATTTCTTTAATTTAATATCTGGTGATTCATGGCCCAATTTACGAGTAAAAAAATCGGTTAAATTAATTTAATAATAGATACCGATTCTTTTAACAAAATTAAAGTTTGAGATCAATTAATTTGCTCTATAACAGAAAAATATTTTGCTCTTTCGATTTAAGTGTAACTGATTTCTCATAAAAGATTGTAAATAATGTGTAAGCGTTTGATAATGAATTTTGTGAACAAAAGTTATGAAAATATTTTAAGATTATCATTCTTAATAGTGCTATAAAAAGTACTAAGAGAGTTAACAGATGGCTAGTAATATTAAGCAATAAAATTTAGACCTAATAAATAAATAAATTTAGCCTTAATCTGTGGCAACTGATTTTGTAAATCCGCTTAGATGTTCCCAAAATAACTTATACTATTAGTTCATGAAACAGATACTATTAGTTCTTAAAATAACTAATAGTAACAACATTTTTTAAAAAAATACAATGATGAAGAAAGAAAATTATGTTTTTATTTAAAATTCAAATTCTGATTCGCATGTAAATAACTATCGACATTCGCATTTTAGTAATTTCAGAAATTAATTTTAACGTCATTGTATAATTCAGAACTTGGAATTGAGAGATGAACCCTAGAAAGCAACCATTAGAATTGTGGTGGTTAATTTTAACTCATTCCATATTACTAATATAATTAATTTTCCGAGAAAACTTTTATAAACGAAACTGCAATATTTTCTCTGCATACTTTATTAAACAATGAAGTTCAAAAGGTTTATAATGCTCGTTAAGATTATATACAATGCAGTTTATCCCTTTCAATTCTGTCCTGTCTATTATTAATTCCTCAAAAGAGGAGACAAAAATTGGCAATTATTGAAAGAATTTGAAGATTATAAAATCCCTACCAAGAGTCAAATATAATGCCATGAAAATTTCCATTATACCTTATGATTTTATAAGAAACATTTCTTAAAAATAAAAAGGGTTATTGCATAATTGAACAGGAAAACCGACAGTAATTTCTCAAAAAACATTAATCATATCTGAAAATTGAGAACGTTGCACGAAAATTAACTCCGTATATTTTACAACATATTTTTCCTTACATTATATTATGTTTCTTTTAAATTGCCGGATATAGTCCTGCTACTATCTACAGTCTCACCAAAAATAAAAAAAAAATCCAAATTAACTTTAAAAGGAAAAAAGAGAACGAACAATTTTGTTTTAAAAAAAGACACGCATCGATTACCATTGCACCCAGTCTCTAAAGGTAAACACTTTAGACCTCAAGCTGTTATCGAGAAGTAATATGCATGAAAGTATTATTGAAAGAAATTATTCAACCATCAGTCGTCTTCAGTGACTAGTTGGTTCGCCAGAGATATTCGTTATGTAAAATTTGAATTAGACTGTTCAGATGTAGTTTCAAATACAGTAAACTCTCGCTACAACGATACCCGATACAACAATAACTCCCTCTACTACAATAATGTTTTGTGGACCGGGTGATTTTGCATATAAACTAATGTTAATCTCTCCTCAATATTGCGATATTCTCTAGAACAATAAACCTCTGTAAAACGATTTTTTCAATCTAAATTTCAGTATTATTTTCTCCCTTTATAATAATATTTTGATTTTCAAATGCTTTTTTTTTTTCATTTTCTTTTGTTATTTTTTCCGTTTGTTAAGACTCATTGTGGATATTGTGGAAGTTGTTGGGAAGTAACAGAAAAAACCATTCGTAATTGCTGGAAAAAGGCTGGTCTTTGTGTTATGGGAAATAAGAAATCTGATAATGATGAAAATTCCATAGACAATGATCTCTCAGATGATCAAGAATGTGTTTTGCACATCAAAAAATCCGTATCCCAACTTGAAGAAACAAGCGGTAAAAAGTTTGGAATTAGTATAGAAGACTATTTAACAGCAGATGATGATCTTATGGTTTTCGCAGGAGTTACTGATGAAGATATTCTCTCTGAAATTATTGATGAGATAGGAAACAATGATGAAGATGATGATGATATTGATGATAATACAGGTCCATCGCAGTCCTTATTGTCATTCCAGGAAGCTCTTCAATCTGTGAATTCTCTACGGACATTTTTTTCAAGCCTTCCGTCGACAAATGAAGAACATTTTCGTGCACTAAACTCAATGCATACAGTATTGGTGAACTTAACAGTTAAAAAAATGAATAAACAAACAAAAATATTGGATTATTTTAAATAAAAAGTGTTTTCAGGTATGTGAATATTTCTGTGCTTATTTTCTAAATTTATCTTATTTATTTTTTTAGTATTTAAACCACTATTATTAGTATTTTACAAATTAATTTCTTCTAAATATAGACTTAAAAGTAGTATGTTATGCACCTTAAACTAATAATAATAATAATAAAAACTCTTATTAAATGCTCAAAATATGTGGGCCCTCGATATAACAATATGCCTCTCTACAACAATATATTTATTTGATCCCTAAAATATTGTTGTAACGAGGTTTCACTGTATATGATTTTGTCAAAATTGTCAAATTTTATAATCATCTCATTTTAATTGTCTTAAATGCGATCTGTTTATTGCTCCCTGGAATTTTTTTATAGAGTAGAGTTTCATAGTAGCAAGTAATATAAAAAAAAGTAAGTTCAATTACTACTTAGGTCAACAAACGCATTTTTTAAAATTTCAATCAACAAAGTTATTAAGTATAAAAAATTATGGATTTTCGCAAGAATTGAACTCGCAATCTTCACTTTCACGTGAAAAATATTGAAATATTTGCATTTTACCTATTGAGCCATTGCTTGTCAATTTCAATTTTCATTATTAACTGCTCAAACTCTTGTTAAAGTATTAAAAATTGATTAAATTTTATTAAGGAATTAATATTTGAAAAACTGGATTAGCATCAAGTGTCATCCACTAAAATTAAAAAAAAATTGTATTTGAATTTAAGAAGATGAATAAAAAGTATTTCATTAATGAATGAAAATTTGAACTAGATATATACACTGAAGTGACAAAAGTCATGGGATAGCAATATGCAAAT